>JAWNZC010000241.1:22500-565000 GCA_035771165.1 Paragorgia papillata | reverse complement strand
TGTCAAAGATTCTGCTTGGTATAAACAAGATTTCTGAACCGAGTCGCGATACGAACGAGTCAATGACACTGCTTGATGTTGTCTTGGCGAGCCACCAAGGATGTTATGCTATAGCGGGGTCTTTACACCTGGGTATTAGTGATCACGACTTAGTTTATGTTGTGAGAAAAAACAAGCCACCACATCCTAAACCATGGTTTATTGAGTATAGATCGATGAAGAATCTAGACTATGCTAAATTTGTGGCTGACTTGAAGATGGCCCCTTGGTTCACGGCTTATTTTTATGATAACGCCGATGATGTTCGGAACCATTGGAGTACGTTGCTTAAAGACATTTTGGACCAACATGCGCCTATTAAAAGAAAATGTGTCCATAGCGACCAACTCCCATGGATACACCTGAAATTCAGCGTGAGATATCACTGAGAAAGAAATTATATAAGCGTTATAAAAAGGACCCCTCGTCTAGTCTATGGGAGACATACAGAAAGCAGCGTAATAAAGTTACATCATTGAACCGCAACGAAGTTAAAGCATTTTGTTATGACGCATCCACCACTACCGAACATCCTGGGGAATTCTGGAAGAAGATGAAACCACTAATTCCAAATACCGGTTGCAAGAAAAGTGATAACATTATTCTTGTTGAAAACGATTGCGTTATTACTGAGCCTAGATCTGTGGCAGAGATTTTCAATGAACATTTCGTAGAAATGGTCAACACTGAAAAGGAAACCAATTTTTCTGAACACTCTGGGGTGAAATTAATTTGGACCAAAAACTTTTGGATAACTTTTCCTTTCAACCAGTTAGTTGTGTTTACATTCGTGACATCCTAGAACACTTAAATCCAAGAAAAGCTGTTGGGGTTGATGGTATTTCTCCGGAAATGCTCTAGCGGAAGAAGTCACCAATTTAATGATTTTTTTGATTGGTATTCAATCATGGCTGTCTGAATGGAAAAGAAGTAACATTACTCCTGTTTTCAAAAAGACTGACCACACCTTGAAAGAGAACTATCGTCTAGTGTTAATTTTATCTGTCTTCTCCAAAGTCTTTGAAAAAGTGTTGTACGATCAGAAGTACAGAGCATTTAATCGTCACCTTTCATTAAATTTATCAGGATTCTTGAAGAACCATTCGTGTTGTACCGCTCTTTTGAAGATGACCGAGGACTGGAGAGCAAGCCTAGACAAAAGAGAAGCTGTTGCTGCTGTAGCTGTTGCCCTTAGCAAGGTTTTTGACCCTATTAATCACAATCTTCTCCTGGCTAAACTAAAAGCTTATGGATTTTCTACATCAGCCATGAAATTAATGTCTTCGTATCTTCTGCAAGGTGCACTCTGAACCTAAATGGAGCTACTTTTTGATTAGCTACTTTTTGAGCTACTTTCTGAATCCATCAAGATGCTGGGAGTTACTTTGGACAGATTTCTGAACTTTAAAAAACATATAACTGAGCAGCTTAAGAAGGCGTATGCAAAAGTGGTAGCCCTTAGAATGTTATGATAAATTTACATAAAACTTTCATAATTCCTCATTTGGAGTATTGTAGTCCTCTTTTTGTTGGTGTGGGTGAGATGCAGATCAATCGTCTAGAAGATGCTAACTACTACATGTTAAGAACTCTGCTAGGACATGCTAAATATGTTCGTTACGAACAATTATTAACTATTGCTAACATGTCAACTTTGAAACACCGTAGAATACGCCAATCTTTAATGTTACTTTATAAGTGTATTTACTTAAATGGACCTCGGTATATTAGTGATTTCTTTAATTTCCGAATATCTGATTATAATTTAAGAGGTAATGGTACAATTCTTAGCCAGCCACATTTTAACTTAATGTGGATCAAAAAGTCTTATTCTTACGTAGTTACTAAGTATTGGAATAATCTTCCTCTCGATGTTCGTCAATCAGTAAACTTTAATGAATTTAGAAGCAAGCTCAGCAATATTGTATTTTAGCAATACTATCTATATTTTTGTATTTTTTAAATATTTATTATATAAATTATATGCAATGCAATGCAATGCAATGCAATGCAATGCAATGCAATGCAATGCAATGCAATGCAATGCAATGCAATGCAATGCAATGCAATGCAATGCAATGCAATGCAATGCAATGCAATGCAATGTAATGTAGTGTAATTTTTGAACGAGCTTTAATAGCTCATAGGCGAAACGTGGTTACGCAAATTGTTCTATTCTAATTAATCTATTCTATTCTTACGCCTGTTCATAAGCTAGAACTTGTTTTACCAGTTTAAAACCTGACTGACTCGCCCCAAACTTGGGGCGAAGATGGAGTTTGTTGGCAGAACCCACTTTCCCCCGAAGCCTGCGTAGGTCGGAAAGGGGCTCTGACTCGCAGGGTAACGTTACCCCGCAGTCCAGGTAATTATATATAGGTCAGTGGTTGCAAGTTGAAAAGCGTTGTTGCACGTATTACCACCCACCTTAAACATTGTCACGCAACAATGATTTTGTTGTAAGCTGAAAAAAATTGTTGAAAAAAGTAAACTCAGTTCTACTTGCTGCAGCATGCTGTTTCAACTTGCAACAAAATTATTGTTGCGCCACAATATGTTTGAAGTGGGTGGTAATACGTGCAACAACGCTTTTCAACTTGCAACGCAACAATGTTGCCGCAATTTGTTGCTCGTATTACTTCACCTTAAAGAAAGGGTGATGTGAACACTGTTAACAGAAGGAAGTCTCTCTTGACTTCTACTGGCTGTGATCTGAACAACACTGTCAAGACTATGACAAATTGTACGTATACATGTAGTGCACGTCGTACGTTTGCGAGCTTGGTGCAAATATGTAACAGAGGTTTGGTAGACGTTCGTCAAGCTCAGTTACTCAGAAAAGATTTCTGAGACCTCATCGAACCTGCAATCTTCTAATGACCGGTTAGACGTTCTAACCATTGAGCCAATGAGACTCAGATGGTATACTAAGATTGCAAATTTACAGTCATATGTGCTCTTAAGTGGTATAGCGTTTGCATATGAGATGTAGTTAAAGTGATATGATAAATTGTACGTATACATGTAGTGCATGTGGTACGTTTGCGAGCTTGGTGCAAATGTAACAGACGTTTGGTAGACGTTCGTCAAGCTCAATTACTCAGAAAAGATTTCTGTGACCCAAACAGGGTTCGAACCTGCAACCTTCTGTAAAGACTGTTGCAAAGTGAATTCGTTCTCTATATTTAATCTTGTGTTTACCTCCAAAACTTATGGGATAATAATTTGTCTTTGCGCATGTGTCCATTCGTTTTGTTTATTTCCTCGGTGACCATGTATTAAATTACAAGGAAAATGCATGACATTTCGGATTTTTAGTGATTAAATCACCAAGGCCTGCGCGAAACGTCGCACAATAAACGAATTTAATTCAGACGAATTTAATTCGTAGGTAATACGACGTACAGTAAATGCAACGTCAAGTTAAACGTCGAATTCAGTCGAATTTAATTGTTTTTACTTCTTGAAAACATGGCGCCGAATAGTCACAGATAGAAGAGAAATATTTTATTCGACGCGACGATAATTCGTCGTGTAACTCGAACACGCATTATCGTCGCATTATCCGTCTGACTCAGACGAATTTAATTGCCCAAACGTATTTAATTCGTGTGTCGAATTTAATCGTGTTATATGTCGCAGTTTCGTCGAATAAAATTCAAACAATTAAATTCGTCTGGATTAAATTCATCTATTGTGCGAAGTTTAGCGCAGGCCTAAAACCCATCAATGTCATTAATTTACTTATAATAAATTCGGGTTTTGCTTCCTATTCTCAAGGAGTGAAAGTGGTATTGTTGGACATCGATAAGCAGAGCATCGATTCCGTTGCCCAAGATATTATAAAACAAAAGCGTCATGCGTTCTCATTCAGGTGCGATGTCACCAAAAAGGAAGAAGTATATGAAACTGCCAGAAAAATAATACGTGAAGTTGGTGATGTTGATATTCTTGTCAATAATGATGGGGTTGTTAGTGGCCAGAAATTTCTGTACTGCTCTGATGACGACATCAGAAAAACAATGGATGTTAATGTGATGGCAAACTTTTGGGTTAGTTATATTGATGTTAAATATTAAACAATTAATTGGATTTGGCTTACGCGTGGTATGTAACACATATTGACTGGGACCTAGGGAAACAGTATGCTTGTATACAACCTTAACGACGACGTCCTTCAAACAAAATAATTGTTGCAAAACAAAGAGAGTGAATATTTCTTTGCTCCAAGAGTAATCTCAACACCGTCCGCGTTCTTTATACAACGCCACTTAAATCGTTTTCACGTCTTCAGGACGACGTTTTGGAAGTCATTGAACTAGCTTTAAATATCAAATATAATAGTCAGTTAACCCTTTCACTCCCAACTTTCTGGCTTCTCTCTCATTGACGAGTAAACTCGTCTCGCGTTAGACAGAGTAAAATAATAAAGTACAGAAAGTTCCGTATTTGGGAGTGAAAGGGTTAAAGAGATTTTAATTGTGACTTCTTTAAATTGCGAAAATTATGTCGTTTTTTTTAACAGCCGTCGTCGTCCCAACATCTCAAGATCTTAAGGTTCCTATGTAGTATTCTTCGGAAATGACGCCACAGCTGCCGGACATTGAGAATTAGGCCATCAGCACAAGCCGAAAAAGCTTCTAAAAAATCAGAAATTTTGGAAATGATGGTGGCTATATTTTCTGAATATCAACGTGTAGTATATACAGGGTTCTCCACAGTTGTGAGTGCAACAGGTAAAAGAGTTTTCTTAAGCAGTAAGGCTATTGTGACGACACATTTTTGGGTCTCTGAAACAGCATTTCCCGCGTTTTGAGGGCACTTTTGAGCAAAAATAAAGGTCTGAAATCCTATTTTTTATATATTGATATTTATTATTTATATTGATATTTAATTGTGCAATAAGAACTTAATTATAGAACTCTTCCAAAAATGCCAAAAACAAGAGTGGGAACTCTTTAAAAGCAGTTAAAACCTAAAGTATAAAGATGAAATCGCACATATTTGTTGTTCTATATCTAACTGGACGACAAATTTTGTCTAGTCTCTATTTCGAAGGCCAAGTTCCCCAATCATTACCATACCGAGTATTCTTTTGTAAAACCAGTTCACTTGTCTAATTGTCTTACAGTTGCGTCTGCAAGCGCGACAAAGGGAAACGAACAAAGACAGTTACAGTGATTGTATGCAGTGTCCAAGAATTTTAATAGCGAGCATTTATAATTTATAATATTGTGTGTAAATATTTCCGTGCGAGTGATGTAGATTTGCCAACATGCATCTGGCCTCTCACTGAAAACTTTTTTCTCATTTATCGCCGCTTACAAATAAATTCTTAACTAGTAATGTTTACAGTGACAGTGAGTAATACTCATTCTTATTCCTACCTGATTGCAGCCTTGGGGTTTTGTCCTGCTGACTTCATCTTGTCAGTCGGCAATACCTGTGGTGACACGCACAGCGCACGTTATAATATAAATTACGGTTGTAGACGAAATCCCGCCAAAAATTCTTCTCGATCGATCGGGCTTAGAGAAGGACATTTTCTATGTTCCACAATGATTATGACCGTGTCACTTTATTAATTTTGTAGTATTATGGATACAGGATGAGATCTCAGCAATATATGGACCTGGATGATTGCATAATTTTTGCACAACTTATTTTACTATCCTTACGTGTACAAATGTACACGGCTGTTCCAGGCGGTAATCAGTGGTGCTGGAGACGGTAAATTTTACCCGTTACCGCCTGATAAGGAGAACCCTGTATATAGTACTCAAATAAGTAATAGATACAGCTCGGCTGCGAATGCTGTCTCTTTCTTAAAATACAAATGCATCTAAGTAATCAAGTTCACCAACTATTTTGGGGATACGGTCTGTTTTAGCCGAGAAAATCGAAGCTAAAGTTTATGTAAATCAGGACGATGCTGTATCCGATTTGCAACCACTGCTACGGTATTGATTTATTTTGTGTTTTCGTCATATATGAATTATTAATGAGTATTTTAACACTGAATAAAAGTTAACCAAAGTTGAAACTTTGATCAATCAAAAGTTACAATCCATTTTGTTATAAAGGCGTTACAATAATTAATTAATTAGTTTTCATGTCATCATTTCTTTAAACATGAAAATGCGAAATTTAAAATAACATTGTGTATATATTATTATTATTATTATTATTATCAGTGTACAACTTCTGGAGTACTCAGTAAATCAAAAACATCAGTTGGGCGCGAACGTAGCCAATTGTTGCGTTAAATATTAAATTACAAATTCTAAAAGTTAGTTAAAAAAAGAAAAAAAAAAACAAACCCCAAAACCCCGACAAATTAACTATCTAAACATTAATGTACTATTCCACTAATGTTTAGATATATATTTTGTAAACGCAACAAAAAATGGGATGACCCAACTTTAATGTCATACTAATATTTTTATACCATATAGTGTTAATTCAAGTAGACATTGGTAAACTACCTGTAAAAGAGAGGTTTATCATTGTAGTATACGTAAATCATAAACAAATAAAGTTGCCATTATTATTATTATTATAATTATTATTATTATTATTATTATTATTATTATTATTATTATTATTATTATTATTATTATTATTATTATTATTATTATTATTATTATTATTATTATTATTATTATTATTATTATTATTATTATTATTATTATTATTATATGCTCTAGTGAAACGTGTAGTGAAACAGCTCTAAGATAATGAAATATATAGATGTTTAAATTCTGCCGAATGATAATAGGATGATTATTCTGACTTGTTTATAAGTTTAAGAAGAAATCCTGACTGTATTCGACTAGCAAAAACCACTGTATAAGAGAAGGCGGGAGAAATGAAATAGTCGAGTCTTCAATAAGAACGCCAGACAATAATAAACACGCGATGACACCGAAGAGGAAGAACCCAGCCTCCGGAAGAATTAAATGGACGGAAGATATGACAGCTGATCTTCTAATCTGTAGAGAAAAAGCATTGGCAGAGCATCAGAGACAAAGTGGCCAAAGCATCGCACCCGGTTATCGAAGGAAAGGCTACATGGAGTTAATGAGGCTGTCATGGGAGGAAAAAGGATATGCTTCACTGGGCCTCACAGCCCAAAATCTGAGAGATAAAGCAGCTCAACTGATGAAAAATCAAGAAAGAAATCGACAAGAAAATGTGAATGCGGATGAAGAAGTATGTATTAACGAATCAAACACATTCGAAGTTCAAGAAGGAAACCAACAAGAAAGAATCGTTGTCGATGAAATTTGCATAAACGAGGAAGAAAATAATGCAAATTATACTTCCTCAGCAGAGCATACCTCGAATATACCAATTCAATTTCAATGGGGTGAGCTGAGCGGAGAGGTGTTTGTCCAAAGTGTAAATGGGGCATATGAGGAAATAGTTAAATGGAGGAGGAACATATTTCTGTTACCATCTGGGAAAGCGGGAAAAGCATTCATTAAAGAACTAACAAGATTATTTCAAGCCTATGCTGATGAATCGCCGCTTTCATGTATTGCTCTCAAAGCATGTTCAGTCATGCAGTGCCTATTATTACAAAAGCCTCACGCAAGAAGCAAAACAAAGGAACACATAGCTTGTTTAGAACGCAGGATGATTTTATGGTCGGAAGGGAAGATTGAAAAATTAATGTCAGAAGGGAAGTGTATCCAGAAACACCTCACGTCAAACGCCACAGCAGAAATTGAGATGGAAAAGATCGCAAGGGGTTTTAATCGTCTCATGCTTCAAGGAAAGACACGGCAAGCTGTCCGTCTAATCTCTAATGCAAATAAAGGAGGTCTTCTAAATATTGATTCATTAGTGCCTTCAGGTGAAGATGAAGATGGTAATGTTCAATGGAAAACGACACGAGAAGTTCTACGCGAAAAACATCCACATGGTAGAGCTGCAGTAGCAGAGATTCTTCTACCCGAGCCAGAGATGAATGAGACCCATCATGATCCCACCATATTTGAAAGAATAACCGGGGAAGCAGTCAAGGCAGCCGCAAACAAGACGCAGGGTGCTGCTGGCCCATCTGGCGTTGATGCTTACGCATGGCGCCGCTTTTGTTCATCCTTCAAAAGCGCCTCGGTAGATTTATGTAATGCCCTGGCTGCATTGGCACGACGCCTGTGCACCTCATCAGTCCACCCTGAAAGTTTGTCAGCATTTGTGGCATGTCGATTAATTCCAATTGACAAAAGTCCGGGAGTGCGTCCGATTGGTATAGGCGAAGTACCGAGGCGTATAATAGCGAAGTCTATTCTTAAAGTGGTTAGTAACGATATTCAGGAGGCAGCGGGACCATTACAAGCGTGCGTGGGCCATGATGCTGGATGTGAAGCCGCAGTCCATGCTATGAATGAAATCATGTCATCAGAGGAAACAGAAGCAATATTATTGGTAGATGCCACCAACGCTTTCAACACCATCAATCGACAAGCCGCACTACATAACATTAGAGTGATTTGTCCTGCAATATCAATTGTGCTGAATAATACCTATCAAACCCCAGTAAAGCTGTTTGTCACAGGAGGAGGAGTAGTTGAATCATCCGAAGGAATTACCCAAGGGGACCCTCTGGCTATGGCGATGTATGCTCTTGCAGTAACACCACTGATTAAAAGATTAAGATCTGAAGAGCCGAATGTAAAACAAGTGTGGTTTGCCGATGACTCCACTGCCGGCGGGAAAATTGAAGCACTAAGAAGATGGTGGCAGTGTTTGTCAGCCATAGGTCCACCAATGAGATACCATCCAAATGCCAGCAAAACACATCTCATTGTCAAGCCAGAATTCCAAGAAGATGCAAATCATATCTTTGAAGGAACGGGAATAGTGGTGACAACTGAAGGTCATGAAATGCTTGGGTCTGCTGTTGGATCAACTAGCTTTGCTAAATAATTCGCAGCACACAAAGTTGAGGAGTTTGTTGAAGAAATTGAGAATCTTTCCAAAATAGCTGAACTTTACCCCCAATCTGCATATGCGGCATTTTCTCATTGTATTGTGGGAAAATGGCGATACATGATGCGAACAATGAAGGATATTGACACTCTATTTCAACCGTTAGAAGACGCGATCAGTCAAACCTTTATTCCTGCATTAACTGGTAGATGTCAGTGCTCCTGTGAAGAAAGATCACTTCTCTCTCTACCCCTAAGATCCGGTGGCCTAAACATCATCAACCCCGTAACCACTGCAAATGGAGAATATCATGCCTCACAAAAGATAAGCGAACCACTGAAAGAGATGATGGTCGAGCAAAAAGAATCATTCAATAGACCACAACTACAGTCTATTAAATCGAACTTGCGTCGGAAGAAGCAGCAAGAAATTGACATCGTGGCACTCCAAGTAAGAGAAAGTCTACCTCCATCAAAGCAAAGAGCAATGGACTTGCTATGTGAAAAAGGATCTTCATCCTGGCTGTCAGTTTTGCCATTACAGGACCAAGGTTTCAATTTGAATAAAGGAGAATTTCGGGATGCAATCAACTTACGATATGGATGGCAGCTGAAGAATGCACCTCATCATTGCAAATGTGGAAAGAATTTCTCTGCAGATCACGCTATGATATGCCCCTATGGATGACTACCAATGTCAAGGCATAACGAAATCAGAGATATAACCACCAAATGGCTGACGGAAGTATGTTCGGATGTGGAAAAAGAACCACAGTTACAACCACTCACAGGCGAGACAATACTACCAAGATCGGCCAATGAGCAAGAGGAAGCAAGAGTAGATATAAGAGCAAAGGGTTTCTGGAATAGGCAGCAAAATGCATTTTTTGACGTTAGGGTCTTTCACCCAAACGCATCGAGCTACCGAAACACAGAGATCCCAGCACTCTACAGACAACAATTCTTATGACATATCATTCTTTGTAATATAGAACATTTTAGGTTTTTATATGTATATATTTAATTTACCTTGAATATATTGTTGTTAATAAAATTATTATTATTATTATTATTATTATTATTATTATTATTATTATTATTATTATTATTATTATTATTATTATTATTATTATTATTATTATTATTATTATTATTATTATTATTATTATTATTATATTATTATTTACAAATCTTTATACACGGTAACCACATCAATCCGTCCATAATAAGGGTTGTTTTTCATTGGGCCGTGTGATTCTACAAATGTCTAATAATTTAAGATGGCTATAGTACAAATAATATATAAAATTCTTGTCTTTTACATAAAGTTCTAAAATTAACTATCAACTTTCAACGTATATGGTATACATGTATCAATTTAAATTTAGTTTTCTTGCAAGGTATTCCACATCATGGCATCTCGATAACCAACAGTTCTTTTCAAAGCATTTGTGTTTGGTTTAGTATTTTGGTTCTTGCTCCTTAATGATAGCAATCCCGATCAGTTAAACTAAATAAATGACATAGTTTTCAGTTTCCACTTACACATTTATTTACTAGGGACAAGAACTGCTCATCCCTCCTACACTGTAATGTGTTCTGGCTAATCATTTTGTTTAAGTATCTGTTGCCGATGAATAGTAACTGTCACCAGTAATTGAGCGACCGGCTTTATTCTGTAATGTTTGCAGTCGTTCTTTTAATTCACATGAACAATTGTCGCAGACAAGGGAACAATAGTCGAAATGAGGTAGCACTAAAGCTTTATACAGTCTTTCTAAACTTTCTTTACTGATATCGTCCTTAGCTCTTTGCGGAACCCCTATCCCTTTAGATACTTTTTAGAAATATTATCAATATCGGTTTTCCATGTTAGTTTTTCATCAATGAAAACTCCAAGAGTTTGGTGCTATCTACTCGTGTAATAGTTTGATTTTCGATGAAAATATGCGGATCCGTTTCGATTTGTGACAATCTTTGCTTGGATCCAATTATCATGTATTCAGTTTTGCTGATGTTTAATGAAAGCTTATTTGCTAATAGCCAGTCCTGTAAGTTTTCTCATTTTTGGTTTAATTTTGTTTCGATGTGTCGCCCTGAACTACCTGTTACATGCATTTATATTAGTATCATCGGCAAATATAGCTGGAGTGGAATTTTTCAAACAATTAGGCAGGTCATTGCAATGTTCTTTAAGTTTACGAGGTTTCTAAAATGTGTTAACAGTTTATTTGAAAATGTTATGTTATTCACGTGACCATGCAACACCTTAATAACAAAACTGATTGTAACTTTTGATTGATCACGGTGAACTTTCATGTTAACTTTTATTCAGTATTATCTGAGTACTTAAAGAATCTTTAAAGTAGTATACTACTGTACACGTTTATATTTAGAAAATGTAGTCCGGCACTATCATTTCCAAAACTTTTGGTTTTCGGGAAGCTTTTTCGACTTGTGCTGATGGCCTTCACAATAATTTTTGTTAATTGATGAATGTCATCACCTACATTATAATCATGATGAACATCATGTATACACTGCAACCAATCCTTCTAATACCTAACAATATAGTATTATTACGTTCTTTAACTCCACAGACATTAAGAGCTTTTTTGGGTCCTATGATGCAACGAAATCGTGGGAATATTGTGGCCATTGCATCCGTCATGGGCATGTTTGGCTCGCCATCTTTGGTGGATTACTGTTGTTCTAAGTCGGCCGTTATTGGAATGATGGATGCTTTACGACAAGAAGTGATCACCGAACATAAAAATGGTGTGTCTTTGACAACAATTTTACCAAGCAAGGTAGATACAGGAATGTTTGATGGTGCTAAGGGAAGGTATGGCTTTATTTATTTATTTATTTATCTATTTATTTACTTATTTATTTATTTATTTATTTATTTAACTTCGCCATGTATAAAATAATAAGTGGCAGGGTCACCGCAACAGTATACACCAATTACTGCGGGCTTGGTTTAATGCCGGTGTTTTTTTTAATCTCACGCTTCCATACACTTCTGATAGGTTGGTTATAGCCTGCGAGCAGGCTCTCTCAACGCGGCGCTGTGAAATGAGAGCCTGCAACAAGCCTAGGGGTAAATCGATAACGCCCACTTAATTAATATGCAAATGTCGCGAATCAAACCAATCACATTCTTCCGGAATCTGTGTAAAAATCCCCATTCAAAGCACAATCTGAAGATGTAAATTTCACACTATCAACTATACTCGCATTCTTGCAAGAAACATTGATAAATCGTTATTCGAGATTAGGTGTTTGTGATTCACTGCACGGCATTCACTGATCCAGGTGGTGGCGACAGAATATCATCAACATAGCGCTTCTCGTGTAAATGTGCAAGTTGCATGCAAGAGGTCAAAACGAAGACTTTCACGAACTGCTGTATACGAACGAACATGAAATGAGTTACGCTCCTTCGTAGCTATAGGGAAGGTGCGAAAACCTAACTTAAATGAACATATAGACACTTTCAGACGCTTTCAAAGATAGCCGACATATAGAACCAGGTGCGTATCATTATAGTCTAAACGGCGACATATTAATAGTTAAGAAATTCAAGTATTTTATCAAATTTAGCAAGACTTTCCTTCTCGCTGTTGAGTTAAAAAACTGGGTCATTCTGAACTGAATAACTGGTAGCCTCGAGCCAGTCGGCTTCGATAATATAAATAATACCAGACGCACTGGCGCACAAATTGGATAATATCAATTAAGTTCCAGATAATAGCACAGACATTTAATGGCAGAAATAAACTTCGTTTGAAAAAGAGCTTACCTCATTTAGCAATAATCTTTATTACACGAATTAAGTGAATGTGTAATCTCCTCTTATTAATATGTTTTGACGTTTTGAACGGCGCATTATTATTGAGTCAAGGCGTGAGGCGACGGACGGGGCTCGATTTGTGATGAAAGTGATGGCACTTGCTTCTGTATTTATATAAAGCAAGACACTGACAGACAGAGATTCATGGAGTTTCAATCCGGATCTACTTTGCTATTTCTTTTCTTTTGTTCCACAGCGATGTGTTTTAAAAATATTAAGAGCTACGGCGTCTTTAATAGCCGTCTTGTTGAAATATGTCGCACTCCATGCATTGTTGAAGTCCGTAAACAATAACTTTAAAATTAATTTATTCTGCATTAATTTTGTTCGACCAATAGAAACTCGCGGCCGCCAAATTCGACCAATAGAAATACGCGGCCTCTGACGGCCGCGAGTGATGAAAAAACCCCATGCTTTGTTGCAGGCCCACATTTCACAGCAACAGGAGGGTCTGCCCGCAGGCTAGGTTCGTTATACCTCTACGTCTTCCCGCACTGCATTATCACTCAATTTTTTCATGTATAGATTGCACCACCTCTTAATTTGTTTGTTTGTTTGTTTGTTTGTTTGTTTGTTTGTTTGTTTGTTTGTTTGTTTGTTTGTTTGTTTGTTTGTTTCTTTGTTTGTTTCTTTACTCATATGTTCGTTTAAGTGTTTGCTCGTTGGTTGGTTTGTTTGCTTGATTGTATATTTTACTAACTCCTATATTCTAAAATTAATTTCAGTATTCAAGCGTTCCCTACTTTTCTGTTTTCGTTTTCTTTCAGGTTTAATTTTTTCCCACCGACAATTCAACCTGAGTACGTTGCAAGAAAAGTGATTGATGCTATACAGCGAAACGAAATTTTCGTAGTTTTGCCTGCCTGGCTGTCAATTGTATTTGTTCTGAAATCGTAAGTGAAGTTAAAATGCCTGTATCATTTGTGGGGATTTTTCATATTTTTATTGCAAGGCTGAACTTGTTTTCAGTCCTTTACGCCAAATGGCGCACGTTGATTGGTTGCTGAAAAATCTGAAAAAGCGGTAATGCCCTCCTGGCACTGTGAGAGAACATTATGCGCCCTTTTTAATGATACATGCAAGTTTTGGCTGGGAAATCTCTGAGTTATTTGATTGAAAATAAAATAGAATTAAACATTTTTGTTGAAAAGATTTGAACAATAATACGTCCTGGAATATTTGTGTTTCTTTTTATAAAAACTACTTACTTAAAAACGCGGAAAATATATTCTTAATAGGTGTAAACATGAAACGAAACGAATAAGCTGAAAAGTAATGTAAACGGCAACATCTGAAGACGCGAACGATGAGTTAAAAACGAATAATAAAACGAATAAAAAGAGATCGCCAATTGTCGTTATTGGAGGAGTGGTGCCAAGCCACAGGGGGATGCCACCCCCTGATCAGAGTTAACCATGGCAACCCCGCCACAGCCCACCTCCAGGCACCAGTCACACTGTCAAAGCATTGAAATATATACTTACCTTGCATTCTATCAGGAGTGGGTGGGTGGGTCAACACAGCGCAAAGCAAGTCATCCCCAAGTATCAACTCAATAAACAGCGCGCGCAAAACCAGTCAAGCTCAGACCACGCTGACAAGACTCTGATGAGCGCTGAGATAATCCCCACATATTATACATGAGCGACCACTGACCAAACATATAATAAATAGATAGCGCGCACAAACCAGTCAAGTTCAGACCACGCTGTCAAGCCTGATGAGCTCTGAGATAATCCCCACATATTATAATAAGTGACCGCTGACTAGCATTGTCTCCTTTTCTACCTTGCCTAAATTACATTTAGTCTCATCAAAAAGCCATATAATACATGGCTTATTGCGCGAGAGTCGGATGCCGCCTGTAGAGATCGAGAGAGCCAAGCAAGTTATCAAGTTTGTATCTTACTGCATGTTCTTTCATTTCAGTTTTATGCCTCAAAAGCTGCTTGATGCCATTTTGGAATTTTTTGGTTTGAGCGTTGCCATGAATGAGTTTATAGGTCATGGTAAGAAGAAGAAGAGAGTTAATATATTATAAAAAAGGTTGATGGAAATTCAAGTAAGTGCAATATATAGATTGAAATATGTCATGATAATTTATACGTATAAACATGTAGTGTATGTGGTATGTAATGGGAAACAGCCTCAAACGTAATGAAAAACAGCCTTTACGCCCGCTTTACCCGCGCGGGCGGAACGGGCATTGTTCAGTTCGCTTTGGAAATTTTCAACTTTCAAATCCCGCTCCGCTATTTTTGTTCAGTGCTGATAACGAAGAAACTTCACGATTCATATATATAAATTAAATTTTAATGCCTTTAATGCCGCCAATATCTTGTTTGTTGTACTTTCCATCTTTCGACTATATTTGTTGTTAAACAGTGAAAACTAAACGGGCATTCATCTGCTGTTTGCTTTAAGGTGAAGTAATACGTGCAAGAAATTGCTGCGTTGCAAGTTGAATAGCGTTGTTGCACGTATTACCACCCACTCTAAACATTTGTTGCAACTTGAATCATCAGCACGTTGTAGCAAGTAGAACTGGAGTCTACTTTTTTCGACAAATTTTTTCAACTTGCAACAAAATCGTTGTTCTCTGACAATGTTTAAGGTTGGTGGTAATACGTGCAACAATGCTTTTAAAGTTGCGTTGCAAGTTGAAGAAAAATGTTGCCCGTATTACCTAACCTTCACGCTCGAGTGTAAGGCTGTTTCATTACGTCCGCTTTGCCCGCGTGGGTGGAGCGTGCATTTTTCAGTTCGCTTTGGAAGTTGAATATTCCGCCCGTGCGGGCAAAGCGCACGTAATGGAAAATGGCCTTTACTTACGCTTTACGTATATTTAACAATTATTCACCGAAGTGGAGGTGAATAGTGGTGGATAATAGTGCTCGATATTTGTCGAGAAAACAGTTTTTACAACTTTTGAATATATTAATAGCTAGAAAATTGTAAAGAAACATACCTGTGGACAATCTTCTACTTAATTTTGTTGACTTTTCTCATTATTCTACTACATCAGCCTTGTTTATGAACAAAATATTCTTCTTCTGTAAACAAAGCCAAACTGGCCGCCATTTTGTTTTGCCCGCAGGTGAATAGTGCAGGATATCCCGAGCTAGAGGAACCAATCAGATTGCGTAAAAAGCACTATTCACCTGCGAGGTATATGCTAAACACTGTTATTATACATTTCTCCCAAACCCTTGATTATGATTGGTCAGAAATTTTGTGAGAAATCTCGATATCTGCAATTTGCCGCTGAGATTGTCATGATGTGAGCCCATGATGCCATTATCTGTAGCCATTATCTGTAGGAAAAAGAGTTATCAGTCATGTGCTGACGTCATGCCATGGAAAACCGCTTGCTCACTCGGGCAGCCCGGCAAAATTTTTCAGTTATGGCCGAGAAAGTAAGGTTTGCTTCTCTATCCAAGGACGACATTGACATGAAAATAAAGACTCAGCAAACACAAAGAGAGCTACAAAACTAGCAAGAAGAGTTTTCGAGGAATGTCTTAGTGAGATGAAAATATCTCAGCCAGAAGAAAAGAAAGAACTTGCTGATGTCCTAAAATCCTTCTACGTCGAAGCACGAAAAGTAGATGGGAATCCATATTCGAAGAGTTCTTTAACATCTTTGCGGTTTGGACTTAACAGACACTTCAAATCTCTTTATGACATGGATATAATTAACGACCCAGACTTTAACGACGCGAACAAAGTATTCCTGGCAAAATGTGTAGAATTAAAGAAGGAAGGTTTAGTGAAAGTCAACCAGAAGAAACCAATCCATGATGAAGACATACGAAAGCTCTACGAAGGTAACCTATTCAACACAAACCATCCAAGAACGCTTCAAAACAAAGTATTTTTCGAAATAATGCTTTACTTTTGCCGTCGAGGTCGCCAGAATCTTCGGCAGCTCAAGAAATCCGACTTCACAATCAGCGTTGATGCAAAGGGGGGAAAATACGTAACAAAAACAACAGACGAGCTGACCAAAAACCATAGAGAAAACGACGAAGCCGAAGAAGGAGGAACAATGTTCGCAAAAGAAGGCCCTTTTTGTCCTGTTGCTTCCTTCGAGAAATACTTCAACACTTAAACCCTAAAAACGAGTTTCTTTTCCAGCGACCGAAGAAAAGTGTTTCGGAATGCGACAACGTTTGGTTTGACAACATGGTTGTCGGCGAGCGTTCTCTTGGAGACAAGATGAAAAACATCTCAAAAGAGGGAAACCTGTCAACTGTCTACACGAATCACTCAATACGGGCAACAGCTGTGACAATACTTGACAGGTCCGGCTTCGGAGCACGGCACATTATGGCTGTCAGTGGTCACAAAACTGAAAGCAGCATAAGAAGATACCGCCGAACTAGCCTGGATACAAGACGGGAAATGTCCGAAACTTTGATGGCTGTCGCTAGCTGCAGTTCTCCCACGCACGATGATATGGAATTATCTCCACTGTTGTCGCTCTCTCAAGAAGAAACAGTGTTGAATATACAAACCTCTCATTCACAGTTATCCAAACAATTCAATTTTTATAACTGTAACGTTAACTTTAACTGATAAGCGGGAAAGTTTTGGCACAGTTGTAAGTTTCAATGCTAGCTTGGCGTGAACATTTTTTTAATGCTTTTTCCTTTGTTGTTGTGTATATACGTGCATTTTAATATTTTTGTCATTGGCACATTGCCTATCAGTCGTTTTGACATTTCAATAAACTGATGTTATTTATTGTTTTGTCTTCGAAGAAAGTAAGCTTATAACTATATCTTAAAACAGTTCAGTTAAATAGTTGGCTGCTCAGCTGAAAATGTATAATAAAACAATTATTGAATTCGGCTTTTTTGATATCAAGAATTATCAAGGTCTCAGTCTGTATTATCAGCCTCAGCGTTCGGCTTCGGCAGATAACACAGACTTCGACCTTGATAATTCTTGATATCAAAAAAGCCTCATCCAATAATTGCTTATTATTTGAAAGTAGTTAATTTAACTACAAAAACGTAGTTAAAAAAATTACATTTATAAAACTACATTTATTTTTAACCACACTTTTGTAGTAATTTTAACTACATTTATTTAACCACACTTTTGTAGTAATTTGAACTACATTTATTTAACCACACTTTTATAGTAAATATAGCTACATAAAATAACTGCACTTTTGTGGTAAATTTAACCACAATTATTTTCCTAGAATTTAAAAGTAAATATAACTACATATATTTAACTACATTTCGGGGGTTAATTTAACCACTTATTATTTACAAATTTTAAGATATTTACAGACGATTTCACATCACTTTTGACAACAATGTTCCGAAGTTCGTTCGAATATTCGCAAGTTCGTTCGGATGTTCACAAGTTCATTTGAACTGCCGCATTTCATTGGTTACATGGAATTCAATAGCTAATCAAATGCGTAAGTTCAAATAAACTTGTGAATATCCGAATGAACTTCAGAAATTGTTGTCAAAAGTGATGTGAAATCGTCTGCAATTAAAAAAAAAGTACTAAAGTTAAACAATCTTGGCTGATAGGTGCATAAAATAGACATGCATAAAATTTTTTAACAATTTTAAACTAAACTAAGTTCTTTTAAAAATTTGTTGATAGCCACTCCTTTCTTCAAATTGTTACAATTGTCCATCAATAATACTGTTTCAATATACAAAAACATGTTCCTTGGCCAGGAAGGGTACTCCATATTAAGAATATAGTAGCTACCAACCAATAACGAAAGCAGACGATCAGACCCCTCTGCAGCAATATAAATTAGGTCAAGCAATATAAATTAGCTCAACTGACTTTGCAATGTCGACATCAACTGATTCAACATTATGATATAAGAAAAAAGAAAAGCATTAGAGTTGCTCTAAGAGGTGCACAGGCAGTGTAAAATATAATATATTCGGCAATATTAAACGAAAAAAAAAGTGGTAAACTATCGATACTGCAAAAAGGACAATCTTATCATCTGCCACCTTTGACAATTTTTTTATATGCATCTGATGTTGCAAACTGGGTACAACTGAAGATTACTTTTAGTGAATATTGTTTTCACATCATTGAATTACAATACTGTCAGTGGAAAATACTCAGCTATCAGTGAATTTATGTAAATTTCTCTCCGAGCCCGGGCGTAGGGCCGAAGGCCCGGAACCCGGTGAGGGTGCTAATCTCGACACGCGTGGAGTCATTTTTCACGCGTGGAGAAGCGTGATATCTGAACAAATTTCTGTGATCTGAATATTTATTTATTTATTTGTATATATGTGTATTTGTATATATGTATATATGTATTTATGTATTTGTATATACGTATCCAAAAAAAGCCTTTTCTGAAGTCTTTTTGTCAAGAACAAATTATGTTGTTTATTTAAAGTTTTTTTCTCAGGAATAGATTTTGTTCCCAGTACCCCACAATTTTTACCGCGTATGGCCCCATTCGCGGTAAAAATTGTGGGGTACTGGGAACAAAATCTATTCCTGAGAAAAAAACTTTAAATAAACAACACAATTTGTTCTTGACAAAAAGACTTCAGAAAAGGCTTTTTTTGGATACGCATATCCCGTCCAAAAGGACAGAAACAAATCAACGTGTCGTTTGCGTATAAAGCAGAACAACATCCTTGGTAGAAGAAAACCCGTCACACCGAAACTGGAAAGGAGGAAAAAGCAATAGCGAAAAACCAACGAAGAAAAAGGCTGAAAGGGTTTAGCTTACAGATTCCCTGTTTTTAATATATCCTATCACTGTTACAGTAATTTTGTTTTCGATTTCGTGTGTCCTTAAAGTATTTTAAACGTATCCAGTTTGTTTTCGCTTGCCCGTTGTTGACTGCCGTCTTATCTCCTTTTAAATATTTTTCTTATGGTAAAACTATTTGTAAAACTTAGCGTACCTCAGTTGTTTATAATTTGGCATAAAAATTAGTGAAAGAGCAATTTTTCGTCTGTTAAACATATAAATGCTGCATGTTGAAATATTACAGATGTAAAGACTGCATGAAAACAATTTTTCTGGTGAAAACAGTTTTAACACTTCAGATTTTGAGACGAAATTTGTTTTTGCTAATATAACCCTAATATTTTACTCGTATTTTGACGCTTGCTTCAGTAGCCTGGTGGTAAGATCGTCAGTTCGCACGCGAAATAGTCGAGTTCAAACTGTGCGTGCGACCTGCATTTTACTTCATCTCAAAATTTTTTCTGAATATTGTTTTTGAAATTTTCTTTGTTATGTATTACCTTTTTCTTTAAAAATTAGAGTTAAAACTCTTTTTTTATTTCTAATATTATACTTTAATTAAAAGTTTAAAACTATATTTTGAATAGTTCCAACGGCTATTTCCAGGCTCTCGATGAAAAAGAGCGCGAAGGAGTTTTTCTAATCAGGGTGTTATCCGAAGGATATTTACAAAAATTCGTGTAAAAGAGGGCGAGGGGTTGTTGTGTTAACATATTTCTAGTAATACTGTATTTGTCCCCAGCTTGTGGTACCACTAACCTCCAAGTTACAGTAATTGGGCACAGTATTAAAACAAGATGGGGGATAAGAATGCTATAACATTTGTGTTTTGCCAGAATTAGTAATACATTGTTATAAAAAAGGATATGTTCTGCAAGGTATTTTCGACTACTTGGTCATTACGGATAATATTGGACCTTGGTCTTTTATGTGTCAAGACCTCGGTCTGCTATTTCTCCGTAATGATCGCACTTTCGGTTAATAAAAAGTTTTTATTTTTTGTAACTACATTCATAACCAATAACTGAAATTCATTTTGATTAGTAAACTGTAAAACTTGTAAATTTTGTTGTTTTTCTTCAGTAACGATAATGAAGAAACTTCACGATTTACATGTACATGAATTGTAATTTTAATGCCTTAACAATGTCTCGTTTGTTGTACTTGCCATCTTTTGACTATATATTTGTTGTTGGACAGTGCAAACTAAACTAGTGCCCATCTGTTGTTTGCTTTACAGTTTTTCCGACAGTCCTGGCACATAATTACTTTATATTCTGTTCCCCCGGTTAATCTGACCGTGCTGACGTCCAGTCGTTTGTTGTACTTGCTATCTTTTGACTATATTTGTTGTTGAACAGTGAACACTAAACTAGCACCCATCTGTTGTTTGCTTTACGGCTTTTCCGACTCTCCTGGAAAATAATTACTGTACTTAATATTCTGTTCCCGGATTAATTTGACTTTTCTGACATCAGGACTGCTTTTGACAATCAACTTTAGGATTGGGTACAAGTTCTAAGACCGAAATGTAATATAATGACACACACACCAAGATGGTTGACAAAACAGAACTCCCTACTTGTTTATTATTCAAACTTATATAACAAAACCTACTCGCCCAGGAGGGCAAAGTAAACTATATTAACCTATTTTGCCCCGGGAGAGCAGAGTAACCTATTTTATTTTTTTATCAATCGTGAGCGGGTGGAATCCTAGGTAATGCTGCAATTTGATTGGCTGCGTGAGCGGGCAGTTTTTTACGATATCTTACCACGGTCACGAAATCCTAAATTTAATTTTAAAATTCATTTAAAATTGACCGATTTTCATAACTATTTCGCTTGCCACAGAAAAAATAAATTCAATAGAGAGCTACGGGGATGCAAATGAGTTTAATTATCCAAATGGTTTTGACAACTTCATGTGTAAACAGCGAATTTTAAAAGAAACGCTGGGAAAACTGTGACAAAGCAAAATTTTCGAGTTGACATTTATAAAGAAAACAGTTTAAAACATTAACGGTAGGAAAAACATACATAAACTTCTGAACACAGTATTTTGAATCACTAAATGAAACTATATAGAAGTACAGATATATATAAAAAATCATACCATGAGATTAAGATAGAAAAGCTCAGTGAAACCTTTTGACACTAAACTGTCTTCTTTTAGCCAAACATTTTCCACATGCCAACCTCATCGTCTCATGTCCTTGAAATTTGAAATTACAAATGGCTTACTGACAAGCATTTTCGTCTTCAAACTCGAGGACCACACTTTCAATTTTCATGCAGTCAGCCAAATATTGAAAGCGACTTTCCAAGCGAACAGCCAAAAACGAGCAAGCGACGAAGAAGAACGACGAAGAATCTTTATCAACTAAACTTTAAAAACACTTGGACTGCATTTTGACTTCCCTTCGTAACTAGATCTTCGAGTTTTGAATGTTTTTTTTTATGACAAAAAAGGTTCCAAGCTTCCCTGTCAGACTGCATGTCGGCAGTTGTTTACTCTCGAACGATAAACTTTGGACTTTTGAATATCACGTGAACGTCATCTCGATTACGCAACTTAATTAATTGAATTATGTTAATTTCTCTAATTATGTAACAAAAAAATAAATAAGTTATTTACCGTTTTGGTCGGTCCGTATTGAAAAATATTTGCCCTCGGTCTCAAAAATGTCCCTCGGCCTGCGGCCTCGGGCCTTTTTTAAGACCTCGGGCAAATATTTTTCTATACGGACCTCCCAGCCGGTAAATAACATATATATCACACATCTTTCCCTTTTCCAACAACCTCATATAAAATAATGTTAAATGTCTAATAAATTAAAATTAAAATAAATTAAAATTAAATGTTCTAAATAAGGTAAAGTTCACTAAATTAAGACAATAATTTAAAGAGTGTTTGTATCCAAATCGTTTGGGCTTAACTACTTGTCTTCCACTGCGGGTGACATATGGACTTGTGACCTTAGCTGGCGGTCCAGGTTGAGGTGAGGCTCCTGGCGGTAATGAGGTATCTGGACTCATCATCGGTGGAAAGGTGGTCTGATCAGGCTTCACGGTGAGTGGAACTTCAGTCTCGTCAGATTTACCTTCTCTGGTGTTTCCTTATCAACAGCTGGAGCTGTATTTTGTTCCTCTCTGATATAAAAGAGTAGTCTCTTTCCACTCTCATATTCGGGAGCAGGGCGAACTCGCAAATGCTGTCTATTGCGACGATACTTTCTTCCATCTTCAGCTTCAACTACATATGATCTTGGTGTGTGGTGATATATCATAGCTCCAGGCTGGCGTTCTTTCAGCTCCAGGCTTGCATGCTGCATGGTCATGGTACTTCTTCTGTTCTTCTTTAATCCTCACTAGATACTTGAAAATACGTTGTTGGTTGTTGGTATCTGGTTGAAGAAAGCTTTCCATCATAGGCAGCTCATTCCTCAGTCGACGTCCCATAAGCAGTTGTGCTGGAGACAGTTCAATGTCAGGTAATGGCGTTGTTCGATAGTCCAACAGGGCCAGATACTTGTCTTTGCTCTTTCGCCACAGATTCTTAATGGTTTGTATGGCTCTTTCCGCTTCTCCATTGACTTTTTGGAAATGCGGTGAACTGGTGGCAACACTTTTACAAATTCCTGGAACTCATGACTACTGTATTCAAGGGAGCACGCCAGACTGACCTGTATTTCTTCTTTGTTCGGAGTTATTTAATTTATATTCAGCCATTTTGAATAATGCGGTATATATCATTAGCGTATCGCAGGCGCGGGTTACGGCGCCGAAGGAAACCCGAGCGCGTTACGAAAATTAAATAACGGTCGGAAGGAAGATATATAGAAGGGGAGTGAAACGCCAGAGATTTTGTAAGATGATGCTGGTTGATCGTTGCTAGGAACATTTCCGTTGCTAGGAACATTTCTAATTATGGTCGATATACATGTATGATGTCACTATCCATCCAAAATGAAATAGTGAAATAAAAGCAGCCTGCTGCGAGGGCAGTGTTGAAATGCAAGTCGAAATATAGCAAGGTTGGTGTACTGCCGAAACATGAAACGTAATGTCTAACATTTTGACTTTATATTAAAGGGCCTTGGCTCCAATCGCTCGAAACGTGAGACATCTACGTTCTATGTTTTGGCAGTACATAAACAAACTAATACTATCAGTAGATCGAAGGCGGATTTCAGTTGATATGTGAGTAAATTAAATAATGTTACAATTTTACGACGTGTTTCTTAAGTTCTTTGAATTTCGAACTTTACTTGGACGATGTAATTTAAATACAGCATTCGAACAGTATATTCTTTCTCTGACTATGTCTTTGCAAGTGGTTCGCTGTTGGCCAGCGATTTATATGTTTTATTAAATAGTGTTTACTAGACAGGAATTGAGGAATATCAGAAACGCTGGGACGGTTGGGTCATGGGTTGTAACTGCTGGCAACTTATAAACGTTTGTTAAACTTACCTCGCGCGAACAACCTAATTGATTGTTGATAGATCAAGGGCTACGAGCATAGCTAGATTTCAAAACCCAAATAACGCATCGCCATTGGTCAATACTCCTTCACGTGACGGTTGTTTCACTCCCCTCCTTTTCTCTTCCCTCCTTTCTCCGCCCTCGTAAACGCTCGGGCTCGGGTTTCCTTCGGCGCCGTAACCCGCGCCTGCGATACGCTAATGATATATACCGCATTATTCAAAATGGCTGAATATAAATGAAGGAACTCCGTACAAAATCAAAGAAGAAGAAACACAGGTCAGTCTGGCGTGCTCCCTTGCTGTATTGAGGCCCATTGTCAGAGATAACCTCAGCGGGAATTCTATGGACTCCAAATTGTCGTTTCAGCTCTTCTACCACAGCACTACTTCTTATCGAATCCATCTTGGTGACTTCTGGAAACTTGCTACGGTAACACACAGACACTAAATAATGCTCTCCACGAAATTCAAACATATTTGTTCCTATCTTCTTCCAAGGGAGCGTTGGAGTAACGGTTGGTTTCAGAGGCACCGAAGGCTGTTCCTTTGCATAATCTGCACACACACTACAATTGGTGACCATTTGTTCAATGTGTACTGACATACCAGGCCAAGATAATACCTCTCTGGCTCTTTGTCAGTATTTGATATACCCAGATGACTCTTGTGGATTTGATGAAGCATGTCCAGTCTCAAAACCCTTGGCGCAATTAGGCGTGTTCCCTTGAAAAGCAAACCATCTGCTATTACGCCTTCATCTCGGAATGTCCAGTAAGGTCTTGCATCTACGGGAACCTGCTGCCTCCACATCATATCCGCTATCCACGTACATTAAGAATCATTTTCTGAAGCCTCAACGGAACCTGGGACAACGGTCTGGTACTGATCGCTTGTAAGGGTTTATGATCTGATTCCACCACAACGCTTCTGCCATAAATATACTGATGAAACTTACGACAAGCGAAGACCACTGCAAGCATTTCAGCTTCGATGGCAGCATATCTCAATGTCCGTAAGTGTTCGAGAGGCATAGCACACAGGTTTGCCCTTATGCAATAACACTGCTCCCAGTCCCGTGCCACTTGCATCGCACTGGATAGTTACTGGTTTGGTGACATCATAATACTGTAGACTGGTGCTTGCGAAACAAGTTGCTTGATCCTCTCAATGCTTGCTCGCTGTGGTTGGTCCCAGTGGAACAATACATCTGATTTCTCTAGTTCTCTCAGTGGGGCATCCACGGCAGATAATCCGGGGAGATACCGACTCAGGAATTGCACAAATCCAAGAAATCGTTTCACATCTTCTTTGCTGTTTGGCTTTGGCATGTCCCGAATAGCTTCAACTTTCCGGGGGTCAATCTTCAAGCCTCCTGCTGTAATATACATCAGTAAAATATATCCAGTAACGCAAAATTACGATTTAAGGCAAGTTGACCTAGTTAACCGAGATAGACAATTATATCCGTGATCCCAGTGACTATATTAGGTACTGCATGACTTACTGTGTTAAAGTATTTTTATATTACATGGAAGACTCGCCAGGATCTATACACTATAGATACACACTATAGCCAGGATTTCGGTTACTGCTTGCCGAGTCATGGCTGGTATCTCAGATAAGCGGGATGAAAATGTCCATCTAGTCGTTTCATCCGGACAGAGTGGCTGAAAAACTGTTTAATTCGTGGCGTTACGAGTTCGTAACGTTTACTTTACTAGCATTAAAACGTTGCTTCTGCCTTTTTCGTAATTGTAGCGAAGACTTCGTCTCCCTAACACACTTTCGCGAGTTAGCTTTTAGATGCGAGTACTCTTGCCACAAATCTACCACTACATATCACGGAAAGAATTTCTAGAAATATATTTTGTTTTCCTTGGAACCGAAATCTTTATAATAGTGAGTCTCCATGGAGTTAGACTACGTTTTCACGCGAAAAATGAAAATAAAAATTTCGTTATGTTCACAGGAATATGTTTAATTTTTTGAGGGTTTTTCTATAGAGCTATACGTGCGTCAGCGTTTGGTGATCTTCCGTGAAATCATGTTGTTTCTGCGTTTTTCGTAATCGTAGCGAAAACTTCGTCTCCGCGCTAAGACGTTCTTGCGGCTTAGTTTTCTGAAATTTATTTTGTTTTGCTTGGGATAGGAATCTGTATATTAATGAGTCTCCAGTCAGACTATGTTTTCACGCGATGCCGGTGCGAAAGAATAATGATAAAATGTCGTTGCCTTCGCAGAACTAAGTTCAAATTTTTTGTTGTTTTTCTACGACGCTAACTTGTCGATGATAAATACGTACGTCAGCGTTCGGTGATCTTCCGTGAAATTGCCCTGTTGCCACTTGTATCTCAACATTTTCCATTTCTGAGCATAAGGTTCTCTAGCCCTATCAGCAGTGGTAAAAAATATGCTGAATAAAAGGTTTCACTTTTCAATTTTCAATTTTCATGTTTATTTACGGATACTAGAGAAACAACAATAGGACTAAAGTTACCTTACACAATTAGGTTACTCCTAAGATCTAGGTGTATATTTTACGGAGGAGCTGGGAAAACCGAAGAACCCGGAGAAAAACCCTCGAAGCACAGGAGACATCAACTACAATAACTCTACTCATATGAGTCAGAAGCTTAAGCCCGAGGTTATTCCCAAGCGGTCACCCAAGTACTAACCCCGGGCAATCGGGCTTCACTTTGGATCGCAGCGGTTACAGGCAACTCTTCGCCAAATGTTCGTGGTTATTTGTTATATTTTTGTGTGATCAATTGTCGATAAATTGTCTCAAGAACTATATAATTGAACATTTTTCTGTTTTACGTTACTATAGAAATGGATATCATCACAAATATTACGAGAAATTCAACCAATATGAAGTAAACATCTACACTGGCTTTCATGTATATACCATAATTTGGATTACCCTGGCTGGTCTCTCTTTCGTCCTCAACGTCATGTTTCTCGTCGTCCGAGCAAGAAACAGGGATCTCGTGCAGCAAAGACGGATCACCTATCACGTTGGAAACCTGGCGCTAGCGGACACACTTTACGGTTTAGGTCGGTTTATATGGTATTCAACATCTATATAACAAATACATATTCATTTACATTGTGGGACGTATCGAGGACGATACGCTCGTTTGGATATGTAATGTCGTTCTCTGCAGTACTTCTCATGGCCATTGAAAGAGCTGCAGTGATAAAATATCCCCTTTACATGGCTCAACATATTGCCTCTTAAAAGCATTTTCTTACTCATGCTTGGGACTTCGATCATAGCACTTCTATTTGGCGTGTTGGCTTATGTCCTTCCAACGTCGAGACAATCAAAGCAAATTATATATATACAGCGCGAAGTGTTCCAGTCCTATATATATACAGTCCTGACTATAGTCACTGCCTTCTCAGCAATACTAGTTAATATCTACATCTTCAAGATACTTCGACTAGAAAAGAATACATCAGCCGGGATTTCAAGCAATCAGGAGAAGACTAAACGTCTTAAACATAAGGCTAGTGTACTCGTGTTAGTATTGACCGTAATATTGATAGTCACGTGTCTTCCAAACTTAACGTGCACAGTCATATTTTGGGTATATTGGGAAATTCGTAACTTCCCTCCAGTAAAATTCTTCGTCGTTTCCTTGTTTCTTACTACACTGGAAGACTTGATCTTCCTCGTCAACCCAATTATCTACATATGGAAGGTCAGCGTATATCGAAAGGTTCTGTGCCGTACTTTTAAAATTAACAAATGTTTGTAAAGGAGAAAAATATTACAACCTGCACACTTATATCTTTAATATATACCTGCATACTATTAACTCAAACACTCAGTGACAGAGCCAGATCCAGGTTAAAGATCAAGACATTTTAAAAAAATATAAGAAAAACAAAAACAAAGTACCGATGATACTATAAAAGAAGTTTCAGTTACAGCATAGCGGTAGTGTGGAACTGCTTGCCACCAAACCTAAGACAAGCACCATCACTGGTGATTTTTAAAGGGCTGTGTCACGCTATATTTAGCAATTCTTTCACAAACAAAATTGTCTTAAAATCACACAAAATTAAAAAAACCCGATTTTAAAAGATATAAAAACACAAAAGGGATGCTAGGAACCTGCGTAGCGTAGAAGTACGGAAGGTCAAAAGTGAGCGAGATTGCAGATAGACATCTTGATTTCTGTTAGTGGCAAAACAGAAATCAAGTTTAGTTTAAAGGCACGATATTACTAGCACGCAAACTTGAAAAACGTCGTGGACGTCAAAAAAAGTTTACATGATTAAAATTATGGTGAATCATCACGCACTACAAAACTTGGACTAAAAAGTCCGTAGCTTTTTAGCGTTTTAAGAATATTAATCCATTTCTTTGCACACAATTATAATTTTTGTCTCGCGCAAAACTATCAATCAAGAGATAATTTAATACCTGACGCTGTGCTTTAATTTGTGCGAGAACTTGGTGTTAAATGTTCAGAACTCCTCCATAATTGTTAGGTAAATCATATTTCATGATTGAATCAGAATTTGAATATAAAACAATTTGAGCTAAAAATAGCCTGACACAGCCCTTTTAAGACGCAAATACGTTGCCACACTTTTTAGGATGATTAATTCAATTATTAATGCATAGTACGGTGTCTTTGTAAAGCAGGTATTCTGTTGTTTTTTAGTTATTTATTACTGACTGTTATTTAGTAATAATAATAATAATAATAATAAATAATAATAATAATAATAATAATAATAATAATAATAATAATAATAATAATAATAATAATAATAATAATAATAATAATAATAATAATAATAATAATAATAATAATAATAATAATAATAATAATAATAATAATAATAATAATAATAATAATAAAAATAATAATAATAATAATAATAATAATAATAATAATAATAATAATAATAATAATAATAATAATAATAATAATAATAATAATAATAATAATAATAATAATAATAATAATAATAATAATAATAATAATAATAATAATAATAATAATAATAATAATAATAATAATAATAATAATAATAATAATAATAATAATAATAATAAATAATAATAATAATAATAATAATAATAATAATAATAATAATAATAATAATAATAATAAATAATAATAATAATAATAATAATAATAATAATAATAATAATAATAATAATAATAATAATAATAATAATAATAATAATAATAATAATAATAATAATAATAATAATAATAATAATAATAATAATAATAATAATAATAATAATAATAATAATAATAATAATAATAATAATAATAATAATAATAATAATAATAATAATAATAATAATAATAATAATAATAATAATAAATAATAATAATAATAATAATAATAATAATAATAATAATAATAATAATAATAATAATAATAATAATAATAATAATAATAATAATAATAATAATAATAAATAATAATAATAATAATAATAATAATAATAATAATAATAATAATAATAATAATAATAATAATAATAATAATAATAATAATAATAATAATAATAATAATAATAATAATAATAATAATAATAATAATAATAATAATAATAATAATAATAATAATAATAATAATAATAATAATAATAATAATAATAATAATAATAATAATAATAATAATAATAATAATAATAATAATAATAATAATAATAATAATAATAATAATAATAATAATAATAATAATAATAATAATAATAATAATAATAATAATAATAATAATAATAATAATAATAATAATAATAATAATAATAATAATAATAATAATAATAATAATAATAATAATAATAATAATAAATAATAATAATAATAATAATAATAATAATAATAATAATAATAATAATAATAATAATAATAATAATAATAATAATAATAATAATAATAATAATAATAATAATAATAATAATAATAATAATAATAATAATAATAATAATAATAATAATAATAATAATAATAATAATAATAATAATAATAATAATAATAATAATAATAATAATAATAATAATAATAATAATAATAATAATAATAATAATAATAATAATAATAATAATAATAATAATAATAATAATAATAATAATAATAATAATAATAATAATAATAATAATAATAATAATAATAATAATAATAATAATAATAATAATAATAATAATAATAATAATAATAATAATAATAATAATAATAATAATAATAATAATAATAATAATAATAATAATAATAATAATAATAATAATAATAATAAATAATAATAATAATAATAATAATAATAATAATAATAATAATAATAATAATAATAATAATAATAATAATAATAATAATAATAATAATAATAATAATAATAATAATAATAATAATAATAATAATAATAATAATAATAATAATAATAATAATAATAATAATAATAATAATAATAATAATAATAATAATAATAATAATAATAATAATAATAATAATAATAATAATAATAATAATAATAATAATAATAATAATAATAATAATAATAATAATAATAATAATAATAATAATAATAATAATAATAATAATAATAATAATAATAATAATAATAATAATAATAATAATAATAATAATAATAATAATAATAATAATAATAATAATAATAATAATAATAATAATAATAATAATAATAATAATAATAATAATAATATGTAAAGTCTATTGTATTCCATATTATAAACCTGTAGTTCTTTTTTTGATAATTGTCACATAGTTATCAGTCTAGTTATTATTTGTTATATCATTATGTATTTTGAACCTGAAAGAGCTACCGTTGGTAAATAAAGTTATCGTATCCTATCGTATTGTATTACATTGTATTATATCTTAAAGAAATACCTAATGGTTTTCCGTGTTTGAATACTGTAATCCAAACATGCCTGATTTTGCGAGACTTAAAAAGGTGTAACAAAAACTGTATGCAGAAGGGGAGGGGTGAGTATAAGTAGGTTCATGGATTGGTGGATTTGGTGCTAAAAACCAGTGCTAATTTTGGCTCTGATGGAAATTTCTGTCAGGTTTGTAGATCAATTGATCCTGTGAAAGTGGCAGATTGCAGATTTTCCCAATAATTGACCTCAGATGTACCCTTTAATTGTCTATGGAACCTGGGGAAAAAATGACCTTAGACGAATCAACACAATTAGACAAGTAATTGTAATTGTTGAAATAAAATTTGCGTGAATCATGCAAATTCAGAAAGTTGAACCAAACTGATAACTGTAACTTCAGATTTGGATTTCAACAACAAAAAAGTGCGGATTGGTGGATTTGACTTCAGAAAGGGGAAATGGGATTGAGTCTCAGTAAAATGCGGTGTTGTGGTGTTTTTCATATAGTATTTCGGTAATTCTATTTTTTCTTCACGTGGTATTGCAGTTCAGAGCACCCCCATGCAATGTCCCCTTTCAAAAAAACATAGCAAATTGCAGTGCTGTTAGTATTGTAACGTCATTACAAGTAACTAGTTTCAGTAACTAGTTATGCATGTTAATGTAACTGTAACTGAAACCAGTTACTTTTTCTGAAGAAGTAACTATAACTAGTTAGTTTTTTTAAGAACTGTAACTAGTTACAATATTTGGTTTAAAAATATGATTATGGTTACTGATTTTCAGTTGATGATGTCATTCTTTCTTGATAAAAATGGTTTTGATATAATAATAAAGATACATTATGTACAATTTGACTATTTCTGTTTAGTCACAACTAGATTTAGCTGTTAAAACATAATTATGGTACTGGCAGCTAAAAACCAGTGATTTCTTTGATGATTCTAGTAACACGCACAAAGGAATGTAACTTTGTAACTAGTTACAAAACTTTGTAACTGTAACTATAGTCTAGTTAACTCCTTTTTATTGTAACTTTTATTGTAAAATTCATGAATAATTAATGAGCCTCTCGTCCAATCAAATCACATCAATCGTGTCACAAGGATAGCCTGTAAACCCAATAACTCGAAACGAGTAAGCAAAAGAACCCATGCGATCAACTGATACAGAATACTAATTAACCTAATTAGTATTCTGTAATTTGGATACAGAATACTAATTACGCTAATTAGTATTCTCTAATTCAGATACAGAATACTTATTACGTTCATCAACAACAAGCACACAAGCACAGTTTTTATTCAGTTACTTCACAACCACACAAAGTAAGCTACAATCGATAAACAACGTCAAAAACCAAATATTAAACACTGCGTTTGTACAGATATTATTATCAACTTTACCCCTATCAATCGCTGGTATGGGCATATTTGCTAAATACTCGTCACAGAAATCGCCAAAATTTGAAAAAAAATCTGAACCTTTCTCTACTGGCTCTTTACCCCAGTCTGAAACACTTCGGTAATTTGTTCTCTTTCTTCTTTCTTCGCCATTTGTGCAATTCCACACCTTGTCGCGTCTTTCATTTCCGCATCTATAGTGTTCTTCGAAAAAGTGCAAATCTAGAAAACAACGAAAGATTTTTTAACGATAAGCACCAAAATATCTTGGCTTTGTAGATTGATATAAACACGAGGAAAAGTGTAATCTCAAAATATCTCCATGTCTTACCTTCGATCAGCTTTGTCTAGAACATTAAAGCTGTTGTCCTGTTTCCCATCAGCTGCGTAGCGATTCAATCCACATATCAGTAGATATAACGTTTTGGGGGGGGTATCGTCCACCACTTTGATTTGTGATTTCACACTGATTTGTGACTTCTTCTATAAATTTAATGAGCCAAAAGCTCAACGTTTCTGCCGACATGTCTTCTATTGTGCATGTCACAGCTTCGATAGTGGCTAAATCAATTTGTCCGAAGCCAACCGTTTCCTTTCTCGCTTCCTTATTTTTTCTTGCATGTTGCCAATCTTCAAATACCTTAACCGCCCACTTTGTATTATGGCGAGTGTTTTTTGGAATTGATTCAATCAGCATAGAACGTTCTTCTTCCCTGCTTTTTGGACGGCGAAAGCGTGAAGAGTCCCATAACCTGACCTTCACTCTCATGCAACTGCACAAATTGAATAAATTAGGTGCATCTGCTTCAAAATTATCCCAAACTCTCTTGGGTATATCTTAACAAATTCAATCATGCAAAAAAGCATTGCAAGCAACAAAGCAAATCAATAGACCTTTACTGGTGCAAACATTCTTACATATAAAATTCACCGTCTATACTTTATTAGTAACCAAAAACACATCGCTTATATATGGTTTTATTTCCATTCAAGAAAGTACTAAACTCTATGAAATACTGTATATCTTTTCATTTCACAAGTCAGATACAATATTCGCGTCCAAACTGTATCTATTACTTAGTAACTAGTTACTTATCTACCGATGTAACTGTAACAAAAAATTTTCAACTTTTACAGCATTGGCAAATTGTCGGATTGGTACCCTTATTCACACCCCCACCCTGGGGGGTACTCTCGCAATTTTTGGGTAGGGATGTTCCGCCGTGTCCTCAAAATCCTGACCCTATCCCAGACCTAAAGAGGTGATTTTCTATATCCTATCCCAGTCCTAAACTAAAAAAAATCAATGCCCTATCCCAGCACTGGTGTCACATTGGCATGCATCCACACTCCAAAAGAAGCACCCTATTGCAGACCAAAATAGACAATTTGTATGCCTTATCCCAGACCATGGAGTTCGAAAGTCATACCCTATAGGGCGGTACATACCCGTATACCTTCGATACTAGAGTACCCCCCTCCTGTGGATCCCACCCACCCCCTAGTTTTTCAACAGTTTGCCAAAAATAATTTGTAAACTTACTGTGGAAATCTATTAGTATCACACACAAAAAACAAACAAACTTGGCAGCCTAATTAATAGCACAATTGAAAGATAATACACTTCACTCGCCCGTGCGGAATTTTAAAATAGTCATTTAATATTCACGTGTTGTCACTTCAAAGTTGAAACTAGAAATATTGAAGACAAAAAGACAAGCTTCCAACTATAACTATAAACTTCACAGTTTACTTTACTTCTAAAATAAGACAAACTGCTTGAGTAGTTTCTTTGGCTTTCAGAAAAGGCCACAGGAATTTTGCTCGAAGCCGTTTATATATTCTGTGCTCTATATTCCAGGAGTTTTATACCTTTATAGAGTGCAGTTAATCACATACCTGACATTGACATTTTGTCAAACAAAACTAACAAAAGGCCTGTGTGTTGTCGAACAGATAATTTACTTCTCGTTACGGCACAGTATAAACAAATTAAAAGGGAAGCAGAGAAGATCAAAAGCACACGAGAAACCAAAAAGACAACCACATGGCCTTCGGCTCCCGTTTACTGTCCGGAAGCGTTCGGTAAAACTCGGGCATACGCATGACACCCGCTAGCCTGCGTACAGGCCCTTGTGGTCATCCGCGCACGAAAGTACTACTGGGAACGAGATTGGCAGAGATGAGGAATTTGGAGTACCAAGATGGACGCCACTACGGGTCCCTAAGGAGGGGGGGGGGGGGGGGGGTGTTGTCCCGTATATAAGGGATACGGGTATGTGCCGCCCTATAGGGAATGGTTTTCGAGCTCTGGAGTCTAGGACACGGCATACAAATTTTCTATTTTGGTTTGGAATAGGGTGCCTATTTTGGTCTGAGATGGATGCCAACCACGCTCGCGCCTATCCATATAGGGTATAGATTTTTGACCTTAGGTTTGGGACAGTGTATGGGAAATCGCTTTTTTAGGTCTGGGATAGAGGCAGAAAAATATTAAAAATATATTAATACCTTATTGAAGATTGTAAGCTTTTCTTGCTTCCTCTTCATTACTTGTACTCCATATACATAAAACATTTTTAGAAGAAACAGAAGAAATCCTATGAGATTTCCTCGTATAATCGCTTGGTTTTCCGCCTCTGCTGAAGCAGTAACTTTTTGGATTTATGCGTACAGAATGTACGCAAAAATCCCATTGGCTAATCCCTTTTAATTAGTAACTTAGGCCTGGTGTTTCTGCAAAATATCGCATCACACGCTGTCAACTTGGTATTTTTATGGCTTTTATTTAGTTATTTAATGCAGGGCTGTGATATTTTGAACTCCGATGCCGATGGGCTTTCATGTTGATGACTTTTGAATGATTCCGAGGAGAAAACACTAACCCCGTGTGTCTCTAAGGTGGCCGAGGGATTCGTTGTGGAAGACGTTGTCAAGCCAGCCGTGTTGGAGGTGATTAACGGAAGTCAACCATTCCAAAGTCGTCAACCACTATAGCTTTGATAAGCATGTTGCATGAGTGGTCTCAAGGGACCGACGGGAACGGGGCGACAGCGAGAACTATGTTATTCGATTATCGCAAGGCGTTTGATTTTATTGATCATCGTATTCTAATTAACAAGTTATGTAAGTTAGATATACCACGCAGTGTTGTGAATTGGATAATTGATTTTTTGTCGAATAGATCACAAAGGATTAAGTTAGCTAAGGGTTGTTTTTCCGAGTGGGGCTTGGGCCCGTGGTTATTCATTTTAATGATAAACGACTTAGATATTAGTTCGCCATATTTATGGAAATTTGTCGATGACACAACAGTCTCCGAGATTGTTCCGAAAGGAAATGTTAGTCATGCTCAGGGTATAACTAATCAGGTTACCCAGTGGTCCCGGGAAAATAGAGTTCATCTTAACCCCGACAAATGCAAAGAGCTCAGAATATCCTTCGCTCGGAAACCCGAGGTGTTTGATGCGATTAATTGTTGATGGAAAAAAGAGCTGGAGATAGTTAGTAGTGCCAAGTTACTGGGTGCTCACTATAAGCGAACAACTTAACTTGGAATGCCATGTGGAAGTTGTAGTTAAGAAAGCGAGTAAGAAACTATACTATCTAGTGCAACTCAAACGGAACCAGATTGCCATCCTTCAGATTTAGTTCTTTTCTATTCTATACATCATGCGTAAAAATCCACAGTTGATTATGCTATACCGGTTTTTTTTTATGCCCTTCCGTATCTAAAGAAGGAGCTCGTGCGTATCGAGAAAAGGGCGCTATCGATAATTATGCCTGGTACAAGTTACAATAATGCATGTGAAGTTTTTGGGCGTAAACGCCTATGGTAGATCATCACAGTCTATTGTGTAATAAGCTTTTTGGTGCTATAGTGTCCGATTCAAATCATAAGCTTAATAGTTTACTTCCGCCACTTAATAATCCAAGATACAATTTTAGGAATTGTCGCTCGTATAACCTGCCTCGTGTCCATACGAACAGAGCAAAAAACTCGTTTATTTTAGCAATGGCCCAACAAGCAAATGCCTTGTCTTAACCTAAGTATCCAGAACGTTTGAACAAACTTTTGATAGGTTTTATATTATTATTATATTAGAATTTGTAATGTATATAGCGTATACTTTTTATTATGTAAATAATTACGTAATTCAGCCTATGGGCTGCGATGTGATTTGAATAAACCATCCATCCAATCCATCCATCCAAAAGAGGTGAGTGTGAAGTGACATGGCATAATATTTGCACACGGGATCTTGTCAGTTGTGGAACAAGATGGCTAGTAATTTCAGAACTACTCATCACTAAAATGTATTGTGTACTTATGTTATCACATGTTGAATGAGCTTTCATTTGATGTATAGTTCAAGTTTCTCCGTTAAGTAAAACTCGTTACAATGTCCAAAATCTGCGAACCGCTGTTCGAGATATAAAATATTACAAACAAACAGGAAATTGACTTCTCACAAGTGTTAATAGAGAATTTTAGAATTTTTTAAAGATATAACAAATGAGATATATATCAAACAGAAGCTATTGAAAAATGCTATTTGGAGTAGAAATTTCTAGTTTTTAGCTGAACGGGAAATATTTTTAAAATGGGGAAACGTCGGTCATTTGATTCATTGCGTGAATGTTTTATATGAATCAGCCATAAACACATTCACGCAATGAATCAAATGACCGACGTTTCCCCATTTTAAAAATATTTCCCGTTTAGCTAAAAACTAGAAATTTCTACTCCAAATAGCATTTTTCAATAGCTTCTGTTTCATATATATCTCATTTGTTATATCATTTAAAGAATTCTAAAATTCTCTATTAACACTTGTGAGAAGTCAATTTTCTGTTTGTTTGTAATATTTTATATTTTGAACAGCGGTTCGCAGATTTTGGACATTTTAACGAGTTTTACTTAACGGAGAAACTTGAACTATACATCAAATGAAAGCTCATTAAACATGTGATAACATACGTACACAATATATTTTAGTGATGAGTAGTTCTGAAATTACTAGCCATCTTGTTCCACAACTGACAAGATGCCGTGTACAAATATTATGCCATGCCACTTCACACTCACCTCTTTTCTCCTCGGAATCATTCAAAAGTCGTCAACATGAAAGCCCATCGGCATCGGAGTTCAAAATATCACAGCCCTGCATTAAATAACTATATAAAAGCCATAAAAATACCAAGTTGACAGCGTCTGATGCGATATTTTGCAGAAACACCAGGCCTAAGTTACTAATTAAAAGGGATTAGCCAATGGGATTTTTGCGTACATTCTGTACGCATAAATCCAAAAAGTTACTGCTTCAGTAGCCCGCGCCTCCCAGAGAGCCTGCTTTGCAGGCTAACCACGGTCCTAATTCATAAACAGTTTACACGTGTTGACCTGGCCCCGATATAAAATCGCCCAACGAGTTGAAAACCTTTTGTCAACTCTTCAATCGTTCTGTATATCGCACAAGAACTGTGGTACATCACACTTGCAAGTTTACTATAAGTCATGTTAAAAATACTTGCCATTTGTATCCAGTGGCGTAACTGGCGGGTGTCCGGGGCCCCCCCGGCAAAAATGACCATAATGAAAAACAGATAATGAAAAACAGAAAAGCAGTTATTAAAATACATGAATTAGTAGTTAGAATATATGTAATTCCAAAATATTCTCACAATAGGCCTACCTCTAGCTGAGTTGCTTATAGTTTTGCGATAAACAATGCTGCGAGTGCAACAAAAACGTGCGAAGGCTTTAAACTTTGCACGGCGATAAAATGAAGTATTTAAGATATGTAAGTGAAGCACAGGCTGCACCAATTGGTGCCTCTCGCATTGCGATTGTGTTGACAGAAATACAGCCTATTCTTTAGTGGGGGGGGGGGGGGGGGGGGGGGGGGGGGGGGGGGGGGGGGGGGGGGGGGGGCGGGGGGCGGCCGATTGACGGGGGGCCCTTCTGAGGTTGCGTTACGCCACTGTTTGTATCAGCAATATTGTCTTTCTTCGCTTTTGATATGGCGACAAAATAATATTATAAACACGATCGGGATTAAAGAATACTTGTTTCCATCGTTCAAACTGACAGCTCGTACGTTGACGCCAAAAAATTCTAAGCTTCAATCAGCCCATTCTCTTCCTCAAATTGACTGTATATACTAATTGAATTGTAATCAAGCTCTCAAATTGAGTGTGGGAGTCGATTTCAACGAATTAAAAAACTAATTCCAACCCCCCAACCCCAAACCACCCCCCGGAAACCCTAAACCTAACCACAACCCCCCTGTAGCCCTAAACCTAACCACAATCCTCTGTAGAACGAAAAATTTTAAATCGGCCTATTGATTACTCATACTTCAAGAAAAGTTTTAATGAAAAACAAATTGGGGGTCACCAAAGTTTTTTTCGAATTAATTACTTTGAAGGGTAATTGGCAGCCATTTTGAAACGTCATTGTTGCCATAGCAACAACTGTCTGTTGCTATTTATTTGATAACAGTTTTTGATTGTTAGACTGTTTAACTATGCATAACATTTAGTTTTATAATTTTTCGAATTATTTATGCATGTGTTTTTGGCTCTCAAATTTGTATCTTCTATTTTTCAATAAACTGTTTGAAGCCACCTTAATATATTCTCTTTTTGCAGACTACTTTACATTAGCCCTTCCTTATTTAGAATATAGGAATTTAAAACTATAATTTGTATTATTATATGTATATGTATATATATATAAATTTATAATATAGCTACTAATGGAATATGAGCTATCTTGCAATCTGATTGGCTGCATTACTAACTGTATATCAGCTCATATACAGCGAGTAGTGAAAAACAAAATAGTGGCGTAGTTTTCTTAAACTATTGCAGATGAAACTGGCTGGTTTTTTCAACGTATGGCTCAGAAAAACTTGAGCTAAGAAGGGGAACTGACTAACATTTAACACAACACACATAACCCAAATGCACAATTTACAAAGTTAAGATGGTAAATCCACTTTAAAAATCGTCTTAAGAGTTTACAAAAGCCGATTTGAATTGTCAGGTTGACAATAATGTTTTGTCAGACAAATTAAAATCCACAAGAATTGATCTAACAACACATATTTATGAGTACAACCATTATTATTACTCAGCAAAGTGGGTTTTTGAAGTAATAAATCATTATGGATAAAAACTGTGTTATTCTTTCAGGTTAGAAATATTGAAAAACAACGCGTAATTTTCGCTATTAATTATATTTTTAGCTTCTTTGTCCATTTAAAAAGCCAAAGATTCACAACCACGGCAGATTAAGAAACAAATCACCCACCTTTTGACTTTTCAAAGCTGTTTTTATTCTTCATTCAATCTTTTCAACGTATTTTTTGGCTCTGAGAGAAAATTCTGAAGCTGTTTTCAGCCGTCAGCAAGAAACTTGAAAACATAAACTACAATACGCATGACGGAAGCTCATATGTGGCGGATATTCAATTAATATAATTTATTGCAATAAATCAACAATTTTGCATTAAATTTCATAACATATTTTGCTATATTATAAAACAATTAAAGTGTTTATGAAACGAAAATTAAGTTTGTCTTATTTGAAAGAACTTTTGAAATGACAAAGTAAGATCTTTTGCTGTTTTTTGTTTCCTTGCTTCGTTTATGAGATATTTCAGTTTGTTTTATATGTGAAACTAACCAGTGACATCACAACGTGCATAATGACTTACTGGGAAATATATCTTTGCTATTACTAAACGGAATCAGTTGAAAATGTATATTTCTGTTGTTGTAAGGGAAAAACGCACACATAATTGCTTTGAAGTGATTCCGTTTGATTTTCTGTCTGCAATATTGGACGAAAATGGCAAAGGTTAATGACCACACTAGGTGTTCAACAAATTTTTCTTTATTTATAGCATAAAATAGATGCTGTAGCTTGTCAGTTATTGCGATAATTTCACGCTGAAAAGATGGAAAAAGCTATTCTAAACGTTCATATTTTGAAAATTTTCCGAGGTACGATGCCCCCGGACCCCCCCCCCCCCCACGAGCCCCCCTATCCGGGACCTTAGCCCCTGTGTCGGGGAATTCCTGGCGCCACCCCTGATCAACCTCGCCCATGCATGTGAAAATTAAGTACGTTATTCGCCCTCGGTGAATAAATCACATATCCCATCGTGGCCTCAAAATAACCTATACTTAAATATATATATATATATATATATATGAGTAAAATTTGTTCTCAAGCTTTATACTCAGAAAAATTTCAACTAACATTACAACAAGACAACCGACGTGTTTGTGACTTCGAGTATGAAGTTCGCATGTCATGATACGAACCAGATCGCGATTTATCCTTCTCACTACCGTCTGAGTCCCAGTAGCTCAGTCGGTAGAGCGTCTGTCTAGAAATCAGAAGGTCGCGGGTTCGAATCCCGTCAGCGATACTCAGACATTTTTCTGAGTATAAAGCTTGAGAACAAATTTTACTCACATTACACCAAGCTACAATTTCAACTAACATATATATATATATATATATATATATATATATATGTTAGTTGAAATTGTAGCTTGGTGTAATGTGAGTAAAATTTGTTCTCAAGCTTTATACTCAGAAAAATGTCTGAGTATCGCTGACGGGATTCGAACCCGCGACCTTCTGATTTCTAGACAGACGCTCTACCGACTGAGCTACTGGGACTCAGACGGTAGTGAGAAGGATAAATCGCGATCTGGTTCGTTTCATGACATGCGAACCTCACCTGAAGTTTATTAGCGATATATATATATATGACAATTGTGTTTATCATCTTTATTTCGTACGATTTGTAAATTCTTTTTGCCTTAGCTTACCTTTTAATATACGATTATTGAAACTATTGCTTGTTTGTGGCGTTTAATTTTCTAACAACAATATCGTAACTGTTAAATTTTGCATATATTAAAATATCTCGTATTAGCCAGATAAAATATATGTAATCGAAATCGAATTCATACAGTCGAACTAACAATTACGGAAATTTATTTGAAGCTTTCCAACGTTGAAAATCAACGTTGTTTCGACATTGTTTCCTCGTTAATATCGACGTCGAAATTTGAGTTTTCAACCACTTTTTCAACGTCGTTTCGACGTTTGAGGACGACATCGAATCGACGTCGTTTTGCCCCCTGGGTAAAATAGTTTGCTAAATTATTTAAATCGCTGCTGTGTAGCCAATAGCAAACTAAATTTGTCGACAGATAGTGGAAATTGTAGATGACTAGTCTACATTTTTTTCAAAGCATGCAGCTCAAATTGTAGCAAATTATAGAGTATTAGTAGTCATCCAATATTCTGCAAGTTTGACGGCAAACGAATGCAAGTATGAGAGATAAACGGAAAGAAACTACTAGAACGAACGTATAAAAAACAAAGCTTTTATTAGCTTATTGAATAACCAGTAAAGTACATGATCATCTTACTAAACCCTTCAAATCTTCTTAGAACCTCAAACTGCTATTACCTATTTAAACATACGTTGGAACAAACTGAACAAGAATGTTATTTTAGCATATGGGAACAAGTATCGTCTTCTATACCGCAAGATAAACAACAAATCTATTTTCCATTATTAAGAAGGTCTTTCTTGTGGAGGAAACAAAGAGAGGCACAGTAGTCACACTGGCAAAGTCTTCCCCCGCAAGCCAGATTAAGCTCACCAGGCCAAGAGTTTTTGGCAGCTAAAAAGAGAAATTAAACATTGCGCAAATAAGTAATGTCTTTTTGACCATTCACTGCCTTATCAATGTTTAAACATTGATTGATGATAATTATTTTAAATCAGAATGAATCGTAGTTATGCTGCAAGAGGAGAATTATTTCCAAGACGCATAACATGCACTCAAAACATTCACCACACAAAAACATTACTCAATGCACTTTTTCAACAGCCATGCAGTGAGCCGTGCACGGTATTTGACTCAACTGTCTAGATAAGAAGCAAACTAAAAGAATTAGTGAAATAATGGAGCAAAATTGGTCAATATTGTACACAGCCGGAAACGCTTATGTTGTAACAGGTCTGCAGCCTGTCTGTTACAACTTGTCATGAACAAGCCGATATCCGGATGCGTTCGCATGCCTTGTTCCGGTTTGTCCTGACAAATCTGTAACGGGTTGTTTGCAGACTTGTTGCAAGTTGTTTTGACAAGCCGGAACAATATTGTCGTTATCAGACCTGTAACAACTTGTTCCAACAACTTGCTGCAAGCTTGTTGTGAACAGATCGTAACAATATTGTCGTCATCAGACCTGTAACAACTTGTGAACACAAGTCTGCAGTTGACAAGTTGTAACAAGCTTGATGAAACACGCGTTATTCTCGCGTTGTTCATGCACTGAATCTATCTGAATTATTAGATTTCTTAAGTATAGAATATAGACAAATCAAATATAATTTACACAACTGCAAATATCTATCAAAGCAATTTTATTTAGCAGAAGACAATTCAATACATTGCAAAAATTCGGTCCACCGATGAAAGCGAGTTCACTCATTCATTTGAATGTTTTATTTCTATGACAAACATTAATTTATCTTATCATCTGTTACTTATACCTTTAGTGCTGAGTTTAATCAGTTAAATGAACGTACTAAAAGTATACCGCTTCTTTTTGAACATTTGTATTCCTCAGCATCAGTTTCATTCGTGGTTGGCACTCTGAAAGTTCCAGTCTGATCACCCTTTTTAGTTGACAGTACTTTACGTTGAGTGCTGGACCAGCGGACCAGTTCAGTCCCTTTTAAACAGTACGCACTTGCATGGATACTTGAAAGTAAATTAAAAATAGAAATGAACTGCCACTCCCGACACATTTGATCTTGAAATGTTGCCAACGACTGTTATCATTCCTCAAAACTGAAATGCAAATCCACTGAGAACATCTTCCAAACGGTGAACGTATGATGATTTAACACGAACCAGAGTCATATTTCAGTCACATATCATGTCTCGATCAAAACGAATAGACTTTTATCCGTGAAATCGTGGATTCCGGTCTGTTTCAACTTTCAAACTGTGAAAAATAAAATTTAGCCAACGGTCGTCCATGGTGACGCAAGTTTCTTTTCGTAATCTCATTCTCATTGGCTGGTGATTATATTTTCTCGCATATGATTGAGCATAAGATGATGCAAGCTCATTACTTCTTGTTTTTAGCCTCGAAGCTTCGAACTTTATTTACAAGCTGCAAGTGTGTTGTGATATCAGAAACCGATGTTGCATGCCGTCTTTCTCCTGAACATTTATAGTTTGAATAAATAACAAAAACTAGCTTAGCTGCAATTGTTCTTCATTATTGTTTATTTTTTTCTTTGTTTCAAACACTTTTCCGTTCACGAAAAACGTTTTGAAATTTTACCCACACAAAGTCGTAAGATATAAAATACTAAATAAACGTTCTCTCTCTCTCTCTGCTTCAAGTGAAGCGCTATTTAATATGTTGTTAATTTCTGTAACGGTAGTCCCATGCAGTATTGTTTATTAGGAAAACTGGCGAAAAACTTATAACAGCTTCGGGAAACTGAGCAATCAAATTATAAGCTTATAGTTGTTTAGCGGCTTTAGCCTGTTATAAATTACGGTTTACATGTAATAAAATAATACCACAACGAACTTGTGTTCGACCAAACGTGATAAAGCAACCATAAATTAATTTGTCGGCGCCAGAAAAGCGAAAAAGCACATAGCAAAATGTCTATAAATTGTAAGGATTTTATTTGAAGTTCTCTGCAGACTTGTTCCAATTTGTTGTGACAAACGAAACACAGGTTGCTAATAACAAGTCCGTCGCAAGTTGTTGTCAACTTAGCCTGTTGGAACAAGTTGGAACAACCTTGTTGGCTTCATCAGACTTGCTACAAGTTGTTCTATCAGACCTGATATTCCATGTTCTCAACAGGTCTGTTACAACTTGTCCCAACAACTTGTTACAGCTCTGCGGCCAACACGTTGTAACAGATCTGTTGTAACAAGTCTGTTAGAGCATGATGAAATCAACAGGCTTGTTGCAACTTGTCAACAGCGTGTAACAAGCCCGAAAATCCTGCAGGTTGTAACAAGTCTGTGATATTTCTGGCTGTGTACACAAAAGAAAGTTAGTCATTTGATTCCGCAAAAATAGCCGGAGGATAGACCCAGAAAAAGGGATGAGGAAGACTAGGAAAGAGGGGGGAGACTAGAAAAGAGAGACCCGTCGCATGAGTTCTGCGAGTTAGTCGATAGCCGGCTGCTTTAAATGCATTTTCCTAACTGTCAGTTAAGCTTTTATAGTATTTGTACCAACTACCTCAAGATGATAGTTCTATATTATACTGAATTGTAGTGTGTAACCAAGATTAAATTTTCTGTAAAGTTTAAGTATTTTGGCTATAGTTGTTGTTTTTCCGGCTTCTCTTTTACTGACATCATCGTAAACCTTATGAAAGCTGTTTTATGCAAAAGTTTTTGTGAGAATCGATCGACGAATATCTTTGTGCGCAAAAGCAAAAACAAGACCTCGAATTGAGGGCGTAAACCGAAGTTGAGACGTTAATATTAACCCTCTAACACTTAATGTCCGATATATCGACTCCAAGAACAAAAAATAAAACAAGAGCATTAGGCCAAAACAATGGGAGAACAAAGAACAAGACAAAAACATTTTAGGCGTTAAAGAGTAAAAAAACCTAGTTTTGGGTTTACATACAAAGTTTCAATTTCTACGATCGCTCAAAAGTAAACTCAACCATTATAGCGATCGTTGTGATTGTATGAAAACAGTGTTTTGGCTGCTTTAGCAATCGGTACGTCCAAATTTAAAAGCTTAACATTGATTTCTTCTCTCTTTTTCAAAATATCTGTCGAAGCCCCAAACGATGTTTCATTAATCAGTGGTAAATCTATTTCTTCTCTCCTTAGCAAAATATCTGTCTAAGGCTCGAAGCCCCAAACGATGTTTCATTGGTAAATCTATAGCCTTTTTTGAGAGCATAACTACTAGAACGGCTTGCGATGAGCAAAAGAATCATGATATATGAGTCACGAATTCGTCTAAACCGTTGATGAAGTTGTCGTTTTCTTCGTAAGTTTGTAGCACATGGTCTTTGTCGTGTTCATTTCGCAGCGATCCATAGCTATTATATATTACAGGGGAAATCTATAAAGTTGCTACGAAAGTCGGGTCTGTCTATTTTTTGGCGATTGCGGAAATTATATGGAAACCATGCAGGCTTAAGTTTTGAGCACTCTTTTTAAAAATACGTGCCAAAAAGGATTATCTTTCTAAAAATAGGCCAATACTGAATGTTTTAATTAACTGCTTACGGCATTTCAAGTATCCATTGCTGTACGTCACCAAATAAGGACGGACGTATGGTGAAAATGAATAACAGTCTCCACTCTCCACAGCATCGCCATAACATAGGTCATGAATTCTGCAACATCTATTCAAGAGAAAATGAAACCAATAAGTTTCACTTGCTATGATAAATCCTTTATCACGCTTCTGATTATTAATTAACCTTTAATCTTCCTAAATCTAAAATGTTTAAGTAGATCATTATGTCATACGATAAAAGATAGTCATGGCACTTCACAGACATTTTTTCTATATTTCTCGTAGCGGTGGTTAACTCGAAAGCATTTGCTTTTTTAAGCACCGGACACTCTATCTATATATCTAAGCATCTATTATTTATACATCTTTTGTAATATTTCAATCTTAAAACCTGTACTTATTATATACATAAATGTATTCTTTTATAAAACTGTAAAAATTATATGTGAATAAACATGAAACTTCAAAAATTGGAACTTACTAGATATTCGATAAAAGGTGTGATAAGTTAGTAGTGATACCCCCCCATATGGAGTTCAAAGGGATGCCGCCTCATTAAATATTCAACTTATTATTTATTCATTCTCAGGCTCCTTTGGGACACCCTAACCCTAATCTCATTATTTATGCTTACGTCGTCGTTTTATCCCGACAACACAAAGTTTTTCCAGCAAGCCTATCAGATGGCGACTAAAGAGCCGTATTCTTACCTGTTTGTCGATCTCACGCCGACATGTCCCGATGAAATCCGAGTAAGATCCGGGATATTTCCGACTGATACACATTATGTATATCAACCCAGGGTATAAGAATAAGTGCTGAATATACCTGAGAAAAGCGACATTGAGACATACTGATAATGGTTTATTAAAGGCTATATAGGACGGTGCATTTTGAATATATGTTTAGATTTCATCAAACGAAAGAAACCAGTATTACAAAAAAACAAACAAAACCAAAACCAACTAATGTACTCCTACAATCAATCTAAACGCCGTAGTATTGGAATGACGCCAATTATAAGAATTAAAATTACTGTTGAATCGTTGAAACATCATCTTCTGTACTATGCTGAAGTTCAATAAAGTATTTATAAATAATGTGTATGTCTTTCTGATATTCCTTTGGTACAGGTTAAATGTGTAAGCCGCCGCTTATCAACTCTCGTATAAAAGGTGTTGTTGAGTTATATTATAGCAAAATATTGCATAAAAAGAGTTAGGAGTCGGTGTGTGGTAATGCAAGCTCTAAATTATATCTTTAGTATTAAAAATATAGTATTTTGATAAGTTTCTGTAAATATTGACATCAATAGGAAAAACATTCATAGATTTAGGGCGTGCATAATTGTTTGGTCGCGTGGGTTTAATCGATAGAGTTGGCGTATACGTTCTGAAACACATACACACACACATGAAGTGGTCTATAACTAATGTCTTCAGATTACTAAAGAAAATAGAACACCAAAACTTTCAATTTGACATGTAATGATTAATGATAATTAAAGTGAACATGTTCCAACCTCATAAATACGGAACGAACCACATAACATCACAAATACACTCAAACATATGCATTGCGGATGAGCATGGATCAAGTTGGGGTACTACCATCACCAGATCTAATTCTACCAAATAAAACATTTGAACTGTTTGGGTTCTTGATAACCGCTGAGAATCCAGACACAGAAGAAGAAGAGTGTCACTTCTGTTTGGAGAGTATCAAAAGAGGAGAACGATGGGCGTTATCAACTCCCTGTTGTAAACATTTTACACATGCAAGATGTTTGCAAAAGTGGATGATCACTTCTTCATCCCAAGCTGAAGAAGTTCGGTGCGCCTATTGCCGAAGGAAGTACGATGCTTCCAAGGTTTGTTTCTTATGCTTAGCCCAAACTGAGGGACAAGAGAACCTGTTAAAAACATCCTGCTGTCAGTCTACGGTCCACGAGGCGTGCGTGAAGGAGTTAAGGAGGATAACCAATGGTTTGAATGTGAATGCTGCAATGTTTTGCGGGCAGTCAACAACATGTGGTTGTCTCTGGGTTGCGATATAACCCAAAACAAAACAAAAAACGGCTCTTTTAAGAGCCACCAAATCATTGAAAGAAAACAAACGAAATATACTCCTAAACTAATATACTCCTAACGAAATATACTCCCAGTAATATTTATTTACAACGTAATATTTTGCAACACACATACGCAATCTTCTTCATATTTGTTCAGAATTTTTCTAAATTAACTCAAAAGGGAGAAAAAGCGGGTTAGGCGAATGCGTGGGGGATCAGAGGGGACAGGGAGTGTATTCAAGCGATAGGGCCACAGGGCCACGAAAAAGGCCCCCAGGGCCATATAAAGTATTTACTCATTTACTCAAGACCCCCACCCCTACCCCTGTGCTCTAAAAGACCCTTATTAAGCCCTCTAAGATTGAATCATTGAATCCTAAGATTGAATCATTGAATCCTAAGATTGAATCATTGAATCCTAAGATTGAATAATTGAATCCTAAGATTGAATCATTGAATCTCACCTCCTATCCCTCACACCAGAATAACACAAATGAATAGTGTTTATAAAAAATGTATAATTTCAGTTTCCTATTTACAAACATACACAAAAGTTTAAAGTTATTTACAAACACACAAGTTAAAATCCGTAAGATAAAGTATCAAAGTTATTTACAAGCACACGTTTATTATACACCACTCTATAATCTTTAGCAACGATGCTGTCGAATAATGTTCTTCTAAGTTTACAATAACGATTCGCTACCATTCAAGGCGACTCTTTTTAACTTCAAAGGGTTCCTATACGTATAAACATCACAAAAGCGAACCAAATATCTAATATAATATTCAAAAGCGAAGCAAATATCAAATATAATATTCAAAAGCGAAGCAAATATCTAATATATTATTCATATATAAGCTTTTCATTGCTATGTGCCAATATGTTTTTTCTGAGCTCACGGCTTTTCGGCTTGATTCGTACGTATCCTAAGTTCAGCTTCTCAAAGTGATTCCTCATTCTATCTTCCTCCACTTATAAACGAAGGTTTAGTTAGGTATGATTCTAAGATGATTTATTCTGTTAGGTTCTAACCCTATTATAATATTCATAGATTATTCAGATAATATTCGAGTTAAGTTATCTCAGCAGATTCAATCATTTAGAATGTTCAAAACCCGCTATATTCCTTCAGACAAGATTTAGGATAAAAATATAAAGTGTGTCTACAAATATTAGCCATATTTAAGACAAAACACAACATTTATTCAAGAAAATCATTTATTACTTTCTCTCCAGTAAGAAAGATATCCTTGAATACATTTCATTTCTGGATTCTCCGCATTACTATACAATTGACGCGGTTTTGCTATGGTAACACTGTTAATGACCTTCCCGCCTAGACTTGCCTGAGCGCTTAATCTCCTTAATGACCCCTAATGAGTTTCTCTTTTCTCTCCTGCACGTGCACTGAGGATAAATATGCAAATATCACACTTAGTAACAGAAAGCGTAGCAACGTTTTCAAAGTAATAAATCGCTTTGCCTTTAGTTCATATTTCGACACTTAAAATCGTTCTTTTCATGACTTCTCGAACTGATTCCTCATCTAAAATATATCTTAAGTTCTTCTTACGATATCTTGACTTGCTTTATAAACGAGAGTTTAGTTAGTAATGATTCTAGGATGACTTACTCTCTTTGAATATTTAGGTTCTAAAAATATAATATTCATGATATACTATTAATTCAAGTCTATACGTTATCTCAGCCGATTCAGACATTTAGATTGCTCCAAACTCTCTATATTCCTCCAAACAAGGTTTCAGATAAAAAATATAAAGTGTCTCTGTCAATTTCTCTCTCGTTCCTTGTAAAGAACGTCTATTTTGTTAAAGTTTACTGTACGCATGCTCTGTATGCTTACATGTCCCACAAGTGCTAACTGGTGTTTGAGTTAAGTGTATAAATGAAAAGATGATTACTATTACTTATAAGGAGTATAAGTCGAATGCCTTTTGATAATGACGTAACTTCGGAAATCAGTCGGAGAGCTATCGGTTATGACGTATTACACGGGGGGGTTGGATGAAAGCCAGAGTTGGGGGAAAAGTTAGGGTTACTACCTCCCAAAGGAGCCTGAGAACTAATGACGTAAGCGTATGACGTAGTGAATACGGGGGGTTGCGAGACAGTTAGGGTTAGGGGGTCCTACTGGAGCACGAGACATAATGACGTAATGATATTAGGGTTAGAGGGTCCCAAAGGAGCCTGAGAAATAATGACGTATACATAAATAATAAGTTGGTATGACGTAGTGAAAACCAGGGGGCTTGGATAAAACGACGAGATTAGGGTTAGGGTGTCCCAAAGGAGCCTGAGAATGAATAAATAATAAGTTGAATATTTAATGAGGCGGCATCCCTTTGAACTCCATATGGGGGGGTATCACTACTATGGAAGGGAGAATCCATTCCGATCTGTTTGCACAAGACCGCTATATTCTTGGTGCTGTACCAATCAAACTCAAGCTAGTGCGTTCGAGAAACCCATTTTCCCCGGTATCGTCAGCAGATCATCCTGACTTTAAAGTGGTTTTGGAAGAATGTGTATTTCGCGTTCGACGTGTCAACGTCTCTTCTACCGTTATGATGGCTCATACCCATGCCCTTCAACGTGTCACGGCCAAGTACCCTATCAATCGTGTCAGTTGTAAAGTTGTTTCTGTACCGAGAGGAAATATGTCAGGCAATCAACCAAATATATTTCAAGGCCCTCTACCTGATCGAGTGGTCATTGGAATGGTGGATGCAGACGCTTATAATGGTACATATACCAAAAATCCTTTCAATTTCAAAAACTACGACATTACTTCTCTTGGTCTAACGGTAAATGGCGAACATTTACCTGGAAAACCCCTACAACTGAAATTTGCTGCTGCGAGAGGAAGTAATTACGTGTCCGCTTTCCAAACCTTGTATGCTGGTACTAACAAGTTATTTCAGAATGATGGCAATGGTATTACACGAGACGAGTATGCCAATGGGTACACTCTATTCGTGTTTGATCTGACAGCTGATCTGTGTCTGAGCGATCATATTCAACCGATTAAAAATGGAAACGTATCGATAGAATGTCAATTTGGAACGGCTCTGACAACAGCTATAAATATCGTAGTGCTTGGAGAATTTCAAAGTCTTATCGAAATTGACGCCAACCGCAACGTTCTATGTGACTTTAGCAGTTAAGATGGACACTCTACAAATCCTGAACGTCCTGAAAAGTGATCCATTTACCAAGAGCGTATTTAAAGACGTGTTACCATCGGATCGTCTACCAAGTCAGATACCGAAAAGACCTAGAGGCTTTATTCTGAATGTAGATCCTAGTATGGGGCATGGTACGCATTGGGTAGCCATCTATATCACCTCAGATGGACAAGGGGAGTTCATGGATTCGTACGGACAAGGACCGAGCTTTTATAGCAAAACCTTTGAAACGTTTTTACGAGATCATACTAGCAGTTTTACTTGGAATGAACAGACTTTACAGTCATTAGGGTCTCGCGTGTGTGGACAATATTGTTTATTTTATGCTTTACATAGATGTAGAAATATACCCATGTCAACAGTTGTTGGCATGTTTACTGATAATAAAGAATGGAATGACATGTTAGTTCGTGACTTTATGCATAAATATTATAGTGTGTAATATAAATACAAGACAAATAATGTTGTAAACAATTCTTTATTGTAATATCAAAGCTTTACAAGGAATAAATTTATTTAACCCATTTATATGGATGTATGTTTTTGTCTCTTCGTTTTGTTCTTTTCGATGTTGCTGGGGCTACCTGTGACGTCAGGGGGGTGGTGTCTGAAATATCTTTAGTCTTATATTCTCTTAACATACTCAAACGATTTTCATTTCTGATAATGCCTTCGGGAACATTCATGTTTCCTAATGCTTTTGCGAAAAGCTGCCATCCAGCAGGATTGAAATTCTTTCGTTGACGTAGAGAATCGTTGACCAAGTCGATAACATTTGTACCTGGAATAGGTCGTCCTTTAAACACCATCTGTCCTTGGTCAGTCCATCCTATGAGGTCTTTATTCGCTTTAAGTTTCTTAACCAACTGTCGAGCTCTTGATTTCATTGTTACAGGCACACTTTCTAAAATGTCAGTTTCTATCTCTCCCGGTAAGTCAGAGGGTGCAGCAGCCTCTTCTATATTCACTGGTTCTTCAGGAGCGGGTGTCGTAGGCGGTATGACGTTTACACGTACTGGGCTACTCATTCGTTTATCATAATAATTCAGATAACGTTGAAGCGACTGATCGTACATTTTCACTTTCTCGTCTTGTGTTATATCTTGACGTTTAAGAAGATTTTGCATTTCTGAATCTAGTTCATTCACCTGCGCTGTTAAAGGAGTGACCAAGGGTTTCTTTCGATCTGTCATATGTTCTGGAACTAACACCAATCTCCGGACGTGTTCCATTATTTGGTTAAAAAACTCGCTAGTTGTTCAAGTACAGGAGCTAGGAGAAACGGTAGAAAACCTTCGCCTTCTTGTAGAATAACTTTCTTTCTTTTTGTTACTGGATTACGTTTATCAGCAACAAACTTGATATGATCGTTATAAGGGGCTAGCTTCCTTGCTGTTTTCGGAGTAATCTTAATTGTTTCACACCACACGTTCAAAAGACACTGCCTTATAGCCTCTAATATATCGTCGTCGGCAGCTTTTATAATTGCGTTTCGCAGTTGAGGATTACACTTTGCCAATACTTTTAAAACATCGCAGTTCCTTCTTATACAAGCAGACATGGTCAAATTATCGCATTGTCACTGAACAGCCCCTTTTATACTCTGGGCTGGTACACGTAGTGGGTGTCAGTCGGAAAGATCCCGGATCTTACTCGAATTTCATCGGGACAGGTCGGCGTGAGATCGACAAACAAGTAGGAATACGGCTCTTTAGTCGCCATCTGATAGGCTTGCTGGAAAAATTTAGTGTTGCTAGGATACAACTGTTTGGCCAGATGAGTCACTTGACTTGCATCTCGAACGTTTTTCGTCAGGACTAAGTAACTGGCGTTAAGGGAAATGGTCCGATGATCTTTACTTTGGTGAAACAGATTCTGTACAATGTAGATTACACTCAGATTCCCATGGTGTGATTTCTTCGTAAACAGTTTAGCGATTTCTGCGTCTTTTTCTCCCATCATATCGTCAATGATGTACAAATTTCTTGTTTTGGGGTTAATGCTATCCAACATCGACTGAGGCAAACCTTGGATAAACTGAATCCCTGGAATTAAGGTTTCTATTTCGCCGAACGTATCTTGATATTCCGAGTAGAAATACATGATATTTTCTGGAGCAGGGTCGATCATGATTTGGGCGTTGGCTAACAATTCCTTGACAAAGGATGTCTTCCCCGTCTTGGTCCCCCCAGAGACCATGAGCCCGAAAGGATGTGTTAACTGTATGGAGTACATAGTTAAACTGAACAGAACGCTTGTGAAATCTTATTTATACCATTTTGGCCGCTTCGTACATTGTACCCGTTTTGTGTACTTAGTAATTCGAATAAGTCTGTGTAATTCGTTTAACAAAGTTTCTAAATCTATAGGAGAAGCTTTAGCGCGAATCAAATACGGTTGCCTATCTTTTGAAGAGAGTTGATGAACATTGGATAAATGATTTGCTAATCTTAATAAACCTTGCTTGCCGCAGACAGGACAATCCTTACGCCTTCGAGGCATGATAACAAATGAACGATTTGGAAATGGTACTCAAAAATAAATACTTTATATGGCCCTGGGGGCCTTTTTCGTGGCCCTGTGGCCCTATCGCTTGAATACACTCCCTGTCCCCTCCACCCCCACCTCTAACCCTGTGTTCTAAAAGACCCTCATTAAGCCCTTAAACCGCCACGCCAGAAAATTGACAATAGATAGTATTAATAAAAGATATATTTACAAACACACACAAAATTTTTAAAATTATTTACAAACACGCAACGTTATTAAAAGAAGTACACACAAAGAAAACACACAAAGTTAAAATCCATAAGGTAAAGTATCAAAATTATTTACAATCACACGTTTATTGTATACGATCCTATAATCCTTAGTCTCGCTCCTAGTCACGACATCCTTATTCGTTCTATCGCGTACAATTTTACTAGGAATATTTACAGAAACTTTAGCAGGATCTATTATATTACAGACAACACCGAGGTAAACCATATCACACATAACGTCGTGATTAACTTTTTGCTGAGTCCTAAAATTTAAGGTGATCCCTCGCACTTTACACACTGTTTTACCGGTGTTCAGTTCGTAACTATAGTTCTTTGGACCACCGGAGACAAAGGTTACGATATGGTTACCGTCTAACTCATCGGTCAACTCTCCGAGGTAGGATCCGGTAGGCGGTTCCCATTCGCCTTCTTTTGACACGTAGATAATGGAGTCAGTATCGAAATACAGCACGCGACGGTTGAGTTGCTCGAGGACACCGTAGAGCTTCAGACGGGCGTGGGCTGTAGTAAAGGACGCAATGACGACGTTGGTCTTCTCGCTGGTCAGCACGAAATCGTCAGTGTGTTCGTAATGTACCTCAATCAGCTCGTCATTAATAAAGTTTGCATCTGTGACGTTGACTTTGTCGCTCGACAACAAGTCAAAGTATACGGATGGATCCGAGACGATCTTCACCTGAGTCATATTGGGACGCTGCGCGAATTTACCTAAAACACAGACAGAAAGAAAAGAAAAGGGGAGGAGAAAGGATTTTTGGCATAGGTACCATTATAAGCGTCTGCATCCACCATTCCAATGACCACTCGATCAGGTAGAGGGCCTTGAAATATATTTGGTTGATTGCCTGACATATTTCCTCTCGGTACAGAAACAACTTTACAACTGACACGATTGATAGGGTACTTGGCCGTGACACGTTGAAGGGCATGGGTATGAGCCATCATAACGGTAGAAGAGACGTTGACACGTCGAACGCGAAATACACATTCTTCCAAAACCACTTTAAAGTCAGGATGATCTGCTGACGATACCAGGGAAAATGGGTTTCTCGAACGCACTAGCTTGAGTTTGATTGGTACAGCACCAAGAATATAGCGGTCTTGTGCAAACAGGTCGGAATGGATTCTGCCTTCCATAGCCACAGACTTACTTTGACTTGCATGAACATACCGCAGTTTCAAACCCTTGTTTGCATCGGCATCTACTGCTACAGGGTTCACGACATCCATTCGACCAGCTTGATCTTTATAGAAAAGCGCTGAGGTTAGATGAGATGATTTTGCGTCTTTGCTAAAGTTCAGTACAGTTTCCATATAGGATCGATAGGGATAAGCAGTACTCGACGGTGTGACAAGCTTGTTGTTCAGGTAAACTTCTACTTGAGAAAATAAAGCATGCATCCACAGATTTACAGGTCCGACTTGCACATTTTCATCAAGATTAAATCCGTCGTTGTTGGTTATTTTTGCTTTCACTTGTAGGTAACTGTTTGCTAAATCGGTATACACATCAGAATTTGCAGCACACAGAAACTCTATAGTGTCTGAAGCTCCAATGCTCGATACTGGATCTATATCTTCCCAAAATCCTTTATTCATTTCTACTTGTGTAGCAGGCATTACAAATAAATCTAATTCTGATTTTCCACAACCACAGGAATCTTTATGCAGGGTGTTAAAGGCTTGACTCATGATTTATATTTTAGAAACGGTCCGATCTTTTCTTCCGTAGGCTCAGATGTTTTCTTCTTAACAGTTTGCGAACGACTGACGGTTTTACGTCTTGTGTTGGCTTTTATAGGAGAATTCACCCGTTTGCGTTTACGACCTGCTCCTGATTGGTTCGTAATCTGACGGACCCCTTTTTGAGCAAGATCTTTCACGGCTTCAGAACCACGCCCTTTTATCGCTTGCTTTACATTCTTCCCTGCCAGAACATCTTGACCAACGTCTTTTACAGCTTGCAGAGCTCTTCTTCCAATAGCTTGAGCTCCTCGTTTTACCAGAGGTATTGCAAAGCGTGCAATACTTTTAAAAAAACTTCCAATGCCGTAACCTTTCTGAATACGTGCACCTCGAAAACCGTGTAGACTTCCGCCTTGTTGTTTTCTCAAATAATGTTGTTGAAATTGCTTTACGTCTGGAATAATTGTATGTCTCATTTTTAAATGAAATACGAAGATCTCCGCTGTCTAAAGTGAAGTGTCACGATCGACTTCCCGAAGCCAAATGATACGTTTTCGTTTTTGTCGTCCTTTATATTTACTTCAATTGTTTCGAAGGACTTTACCTTGACAGGAATGTACTGTAGGTTACGGAGACTGACGTTCACGTTTTCACCATAGCTTCCTTGAGTATTGACAATTCTGAGTAGGGGCACTTTGACATCACCGACAAACTGCGCATCCACGATATCGGTGTACACATACATGGCTAAAAATCCACCGTTAACATCTGCTACGTAAGGACTTAGGGTTTTCTTTTTAATAAAGGTGTCTTGTTGAAACCCCAATGTTGTAGCAATGTCACCACTAAACCAAACGTTTGCCCCATTTTTTACATCGACGGCGACTTTCCGTGTACTTCGATTATACGTAAAAGTTATCTTGGCTCGTGCCTCTTTGTTCATGCTACGGTTTAAAGCCCCTACGAGATCAGCAATGGTATTATAGTAGCCATCTGGGATAATACCCGTATCGTCATATTTTGTTCCAGCGTTATAGAGAAACGTTTGTTGATTACCTTTTCGAATCGTGCTCCATGTATGGGGATAATATAACTCTGACAAGGCTACTTCCCAATCACCTGTCAATTGTATAGTTTCAGCAAGTTTCACTTTAAAATTTGCTATAGTATTATCTGGAAAATATTCCATAGAGCTATTGCTTGGAAGCGTTAAATAAAACTGTGTTGCCATGTCGAAGAATAATACACAAATGAACACAAATTGTAAGGTACACACATTTTTATTTCGTTATATCTTTTACATTTTCGGCTGATACCCAAGAATTAAAATCTTCAGGGTAGCCTAACCATTTTACAAGATATTCTTTACGTTTACCACGCATGCGTGATGTAATTACTCTTTCTATTCTATAAAAGTCACTATCTGTCTTTGTAACTCTTTGCAATTCCTGTTCGTAAAATGTTCCTTCTAACTCTTCTCCGTGATAATCTGCGATCTTGTACACTGGCGGTCGTCTGGGTACTCGCTTCGTGATGGTAAACACCTCTTCGGTCCAGTTAGGTAAGTAACCTTTCTTGAATGTACGTCTTGCTTTGCTAATCCGAACTTGGTCACCAATGTTGAATTTATATTTGATGGGTTTGCTGGACTCGTCACCATACAGTTTTTGCCATACAATACTTTCGTTTTCTCGATTGACATCAACCGGTCTCATTCCAATACTACGGTGTCTCGAATGGTTGTAGGAATACAATAATTTCTGTAGTACATCGATATATTTCAACGTATTTTTAGCTGTAAAATATTTCCACATTTTACCCTTTAGCGTTCGGTTAAATCGTTCAACGATGGATGCCTTGGTATCGTTGTGTGTTGTGAAAAATCGAATATGTTTGTCCTTCAACAATTTTTGAAAGCGTTTGTTGGTAAATTCAGTTCCTTTATCGGTATGAAGTGTTTCAGGATTCCTTCCTTTCTTTAGTATCTTTTCAAAGGCTTTAATCAAACTTTCTCCAGTCTTTGTTTTTAATGGTTCCACCCACGCAAATTTGGACAGTACATCAATAACAGTTAAAACGTATTTATAACCATTATTTGTTTTACTAAGCGAATCCATAATGACTAGATCCGCCTCCCACTCCTCGTCCATCGCTCCAACAATAACACGATTCCGAGCGAATGATACACCAAGCATAGTAACGCTGTTCAACTCTATGGTTACGCGCATATTAATCAACATTTCTTTGTCTAAGCTCTGACGTCGCCCGGACTCGCCCAGACTCGTTCTTTTGTTCAAACTGCTAATGACCTCCTAATGAGGTTTTACACGTGGAAATATGCAAATATCAGTCTGAGAAGCAGTGAACCAAACCAACGGGCTATAGTTTTATTTCGTTTATATTTTGTCAAATCTATACGTCTCAAATCGTTTATCGTTCTTCGTACAGCTTCTCGAATTGATTCTTCATCCAAGGATTCGTTTACTCTATACACTAGGGTTAAATAGGCAATAATTCGACCAAAATTGTTGACATTCATCTCTTCGTAAATAACACTCAGATTACTCGGCAAGCTATCTCTAGTGATTTGGTCGTTTACACTATCGTACAGATCTTGATGTTCTTCTAGAAGAGTTTTAATGTGAAAAGACAGAGTGTCTCTATCGATCTCAATGTTATATCTCTCTAGTTCGTCGTAAATAATATCCATCTTGTCAAACGTTTACCGTACGCACTGTTGGGGTAAAGTGTATATACACAACACCGTACTTTAGTACTTATAAGAAACAATTCGACGGTATTTTACCTATGGAAATCAGTCTGGAATGGCGTAGTGAATACCAGGGGGTTGAGTAACAACTAGGGTTGGGGGGAAAGTTAGGGTTACGACGTCCCAAAGGAACCTGAGAATGAATAAATAATAAGTTGAATATATGACGTAGTGAATACCAGGGGGGTTGAGTAACAACTAGGGTTTAGGGGGAAAGTTAGGGTTACGACGTCCCAAAGGAGCCTGAGAATGAATAAATAATAAGTTGAATATTTAATGAGGCGGCATCCCTTTGGGCGCTATATGGGGGGGTATCACTACTTAAGTTGTTACCAAGCTCTTTCTCCTTCAAAAGAGCATGATAATAACTTATCAGACTGTGATAACCGCTTATCATGCAAATTTCTTTTCACACTGTATACATACTGATCAGTCGAATATATAAAGGATTTCACAACCGTCGCAATGCATCGGTACGGTTAGTGAGGTTATTCCGGTTTCAACCCGACTGTTAGAACAATAAAATATGGGTGTCATGAAATAATTACAAATCAACATTATAAATGCAGAATGGGAGTTATGGAGCATATATTTAAAAATATACATTTCAATTTTTTTTACATAGAATACACTCAGAGATTGCATTGTTCCACAAGGGGAATTAACAGCGGAATGTTCGTAGAAAAACAAGCCATCCGGTAAAACAAAATAGCTTACAAGGCCTTCACATGTATGAATAAAATACTGATTGCACTACTACCATGATAAACTAGTAGACTTTATAACATAGATGAAATATAACGGCGTTTCTTAATATATTGGCTACCGTGCGTGCTCCATAACTCGATGTAGCACGGTAATTTCAAACGTAATGAGAAACTCGTTTTTAATCAGCGAAATAAATATTGTTTTTCATTGTTTTGTGTCTGATTTTCGAATTCTGTTATAAAATAAATGGTTTATGGTTTGGCGTACTCCATTAAGTTATGGATGCACTTGGGAAGTTGGAGAGCACTCAAAAATCTTTTTTCGTGCTCTCCGGACTTCCCGCGTGCATCCATAACTCGAATCACATCCCTTTGTCCATGATTGTTCTATTCTACGAACAATAGAACTGTCAAATCTATTGTTATTTGTTAATTCGGCTAGTTTGCGAATATTAAAGATTTGCATAACATATAAAAAAATAGAAGTCTCATCTAATCAGTTCTCAACCAAATTCAACCAAAACTTAACGGGTTTTTTCTTGGTCTATAGCCCACGTTAATATGTTTTCAGGATATCTTGGTGACAAATTAAAAATTCCCCAAAACAAACAACTAAACAAAAGTAAATACAAAACTTACTGGCAAAAATAATAAACGTTTTTAAGTGGTTTTGTTCGTATTTCTGCAGAATTATCAGCCATATGCATTCCACTGCATGTATGCAATGGTCGCGCAAGTTCCAACTTTTATAGTTCTTTATTGTAATTAAACTAAATTCACACCTTAATTGCAACAATGCTGGATAAGTATATAGTTCATTGAATATTAAAACAAAATAAGCTGTAACTTACTCATCAAGAGCATCTTCTGAAGATCCACTGACCGTTGATGGTGTTTTACCACAATACTTTCCGTGTCCATTGAAACGGAATGGGTTGGCCAATGCATTAATTGCAATCAACCATGGAAACGTCCAAAGCACGTCTCTTCCTTGTCGGCCTAGAAAGTTTTAAAACATACGAGTACAATTGCTTAGATAATGTTAGCTCACCAAAAAGCAAGTTTCGTTCAAAAATCAATCTAGAATACAGACGATAATTTATTATGCTACAAATAACATATAAATATATTCTAAATGTCTCTTGACGAAAATTAATGAAGTTTATTTTGAAAGAATCATTTTATAGTTTTTCGTTCCCGTGCTTTGTTGAGATACTTTAAATTGTTTGATATGCAAATTAAACATCTTGACATCACATGATCATATTAATTATTGGAGAAAATTACATTTATTTATTTATTATTTATTAATCATTTGAAAAAGAAGGTGACATCTTTACCAGCATGGGTATTATCAACGATGGCCCCCAATTGTTGCTATTATCAAAGTCAAGGGGTGTTCACATGAGGTCAGCCCGAACTCAGGCCGGACTGATTTTGGGTCGGTTGTAGTGTTTTTACTATAGATCGTGTTCATGAGTTCGACCTGCATGAGATTCAGCTCACGCAGGCCTAATCTCAGGTCGCCTGCTTGACCGAATTGAAGCACTTTCACCTCTCAAACTCAATCCGTTGTGTTAAATTAATGTCAAATCCACATAAAATAATGATTCCCCGGCGGTCACGAGCTGTAAGACAATTGACACAAATCTTGAAGCAACAGCGAAACTCAGCCTATACAGTTTCAAGGCCGGGCTCATGTAAACAAAAATTACTGAAATGCGAAATTCAGGCCGGACCGAGTACAGGCCGGCCTCATGTAAACACCCCTTAACTGATTAATTTGGAAAAGGCGTGTAGGTAGTACTACGCTGTGGTGACTAATTCTACAATAAATTTACTGCTCACGTGATACAAATCTAGCTTTTGGATTGAACAGTTTACACGCTAGGCACAAATGCCTTCGGAATCGCCGAAGGTCGATATGCATGCATTGGGCACAGCGTTGTTTTCAAAAAAGAAACAAATTAAATGATTGAGACTTGCAGTAAAGAAGTACGACAATTGTACGGCACTGCATCGTGCTCAGAAACTGTTCAGCTTACTCGGGTTGGGTTTTTTTTACAAAATAGTTTCCGCCGATTAAAAGGCCCCATGGTGTATTTATAACAAATGTTCAAAGCCGAAATGACATATCTGGTTCTCTACTCTGTTTAAATATGCTTGTCAGTAGAAAAATACTGTGGATATTCCGTATTGTGCCAATTATTTTGCTTTCACAATAACTACAATCTGCTTTAAGTTGATTCATTCTTAATAAGGACTGGTGAATGATTTGTTTGACAGAGATTATCAGCAGTCCTGATAGTGAGTGACACACTTCTTAATTCAAAATAGAGAGTCATTGTGGGTCAATTGCAAGAATGTGGCACAGCATATACCTAGCCAAATATATCAATGTAAAACATTTTTGTACTGCCTGTACAGTATAGTTGAAACATGCTAAATACGTTTCTCTGCACCCCCCTAAAAACATCAAAGTTGTAGAAGTAAACAATTAATACTTAACTTTTACATTATTAGTGAATACATGTAAAGATCCTTGTGTCATTAAATAGAGGTATTTCATGGAAATACATATTTAAATTCAAGAATGGTGTATCCAGGTGAATAGCTCAAATCATCATTATTCTACCCTACCTTTTCCTAAACTCATGCACTGACCCCCTCCTCAAACCTACCTAGTCTCCTCCCCTCGACAAACACACACACACACACACACTCCTGCAAACTCGATATATACTACATACATACATACACACACACACAAACACACACACACACACACACACACACACACACAGGATACACACACGGATACACACTCCAACCATATAAGTATATATATATAGTCTCCTCCCCTAAAATTCATTAATAATTCATGAGGAAAACACAAAGAAAAATCATGAGCGTATCGGATCTATATATGTGATATAGACTCGCTCTAAGTTTCTCGCTGGTTTTTAACGGCTGAGATAAGCTTAATTTTCAAAATTACTACGCCAATGAACGTATGAAGTGATTCTTTTTAGAAGTCATTTAAAAACCTTGCAGTACGGGCTTTATCGGCTCTAAAACACTCGGCTATCGCCTCGTGTTTTATATCCGATAAAGCCCTCCTGCGCGGTTTATAAATAGTATATATATATATATATTATTATTATTAATATATTATATATATTTTCTAAAACTCATAATAATTCATGAGGAAAATACAAAGAAAATCTATGTTTACTGAGGGTCTATATCTTGATATAGATTCCTCTTGATTTACATAAACTTTAGCTTTGATTTTCTCGACTTAGACAGCTTTTTTTCTAGAAAAATTATTACGCCAATGAACTAACCAAATAGATCTTTTCAGAAGTAATTTACAAAATTCGTGCCCGTTCTGTATCGGGATACAGGCACTCGGCTTCGCTTCGTGTCTGTATACTTCGATACAGAACGGCCACTCATTTTGTAAATATGTAATATTTTGTATATATATATATATATATATATATATATATATATATATATATATATATATATATTGTTAAGAGTTCTCCGGATTTAATGTACTTTTTCTTGAGCTTTCGACTTGGTGCTTCGAGTCTTCATCAGAAGTAAGAGGAATATGGTCTAGTGTTATATTGTGTTGACCATCCATGTGTCGCCGTGATTGTAATAGTTTGTGAGCCCTTATTGGCTGATTGTTTGTTGCCGTCGTGTAGCGATTGGTTGTTTCGTCCGTTGGTTGGTTCGAATCGTACTGTCCTCAGGGGAAACTGCGGTGTTGGGTTTCTTCGTATCATTGTTTTGAGTAACCTCGTACCCAGGATAAGACCCTGGGTACGAGGTTGGTTTTGAGTGTTTGTGTTGCGGATATTCGTTGATGGATTATTATCTGATTGCAGTTGAGTTGATGGAATGAAGCGTGTTTAAGTTGACGGTAGGCTGTGGGTATTTCTATGTGTCGATTGAATGTGGATCTGTCGATGCTGTGCCAGGCTTCTTTGAATTCGCGAGAAAACCTTGTAATAGTTTGGCCTAGTATTTTAGATGACAGCCAGATTACTACGACAAAATAACATAGAGGTAGCCCATAAATCAATCCACAAACTTGCGACCAACTTCACTAAACACAAAGATAGTTTCACCAACACAGACCGACGCAAGGCCATCTACATGTTTCCATGCCACGACTGTCCACAACGATAGATAGGAGAGACATAAAAAAAAGTAGAAACACGACTGACAGAAGACAAAAACGCTATTAGACCACATGACCCTAGATTTCTTCCGGGAAACCATGCAGACAACTAGGGACACACTTTTGACTAGTCACAAACAAATATACTAGGCAAAGCTACTACAAGATTTTCTCGCGAATTCAAAGAAGCCTGGCACAGCATCGACAGATCTACATTCAATCGACACATAGAAATACCCACATCCTACCGTCAACTTTAAAAACGCTTCATTCCATCAACGAATATCCGCAACACAAGCACTCAAAACAAGGACATGCAAGGACAAGAAGAACCCAACACCGGAGTTTCCCCCGAGGACAGTACGATTCAAAATCAACCAAGGGACAAAACAACCAATAGCGACTTTAAGATCGAGGACGGCAAGCTGAGAGGACGGCTCTCCCAACGGAGTAGGTCTGGGTCGAGTTACCGTCCAGCGCGGGAAAAATTATTAGTTTAAGATTTTTTAACAGGACGGCGCGCCGGCTTGTTAAATTGTGTCAGGGCCGGGGTTGTGTTTACATCATTTCCGACCATTCGGCATTTCGGCTGCTTTATAATATTCACGGATTAAATGAATTCGTTACAACAAACCCGAGAATTGTTGCTTTTAGCTAATTTAGATGGCCTTATTACAGATGAAGAGTTAATCCTTCTGTACGACGTGAAATGTTCAAATAATTTGAAATTCCCGTACCACGACTACGATAGATTTGACCTAGATAGCATGGACGAATCTGAGTGTCACACTGAGTTTCGTTTTGACAAAGACGATATACCAAGGCTTTTTAGAGTGCTACAGATTCCCCGGAAAATCGTTTGTGACCAAGGGACGAAAAGCGAAGGCATGGAGGCGTTTTGTATGCTATTAAAAAGGTTGGCATATCCATGTCGCTACAGCGATATGATTCATCGTTTTGGTCAATCAGTGCCAGAAATTTGTATGGTAACCAACAAAGTGCTCGATTTTATCTATGATCATCATGGTCACCGAGTAACAAACTGGAACAATACAATATTGAGTCCTTTAAATCTGCAAGTATATGCTGATGCCATTGCTGACAAAGGGGCAGCTTTAGATAATTGTTTTGGGTTCATAGATGGAACCGTGCGTCCAATTTGCAAACCTGGAAAATTACAACGTATCGTATATAATGGGCATAAGAAAGTGCATGCACTAAAATTTCAATCATTAGTGTTACCTAATGGTTTAATTGGAAACCTATACGGACCAGTAGGTAAGTAAGCAACACTTTTGCATAGTAATTGAAAATTAAAATATTTCATTTGTGGGTTAACACCAAATGTTTTATAAATGTTTATTTTTTTGTTTCTTAAATTTTTAAATGTTTTATTTGTTGGAGTGATATAACTCCTCTAAATATATAACTGCAAAAAAACTGATATATACTTCAATTTTAAAACAACATTTTAACATAATTACTGTCCAAACACAATATGGAAGGATTTTTATCTGCTCAATGTTTTCACCCTTCCTTTTGACAAAGGTTGAAAAAATTTACACACACCCTTTTTGGAATTACTGACAATACCAGTGTGATGCCATTTTGGAAATTTATATGAAAGTTCACCTTAATCTTTTATAATTATCATTTTCAAACTAATTAATTTTACTTTTTATGACCATGACAGCATATTTATTGTAATTACAGATGTAATTATATTTTATCTAGAGGGGAAGAGACATGATGCAAGGATGCTAGCCGATTCACAGTTATTGCCAATGCTAGAACAGCATGCATTTTCACCCCAAGGAACTCCAATGTGTTTATACGGTGACCCTGCATACCCTTTAAGGGTTCATTTAATGAGCCCATTTAGGAATGCTATCTTGACTGAGAACATGAGAGCTTTCAACAAATCAATGAGTAGTGTGAGGGTATCAGTGGAATGGCTGTTTGCGGACATAATCAATTACTTCAAATTCATGGACTTCAAGAAAAACTTAAAAATAGGTTTAAGCAGTGTGGGTAAAATGTATGTAGTGTGTGCTATATTGAGAAATGCACTTACCTGCCTCTACAGAAATACAACATCTCTATATTTTGAAGTTGAACCACCAATGCTTGAAGAATATTTTGTGTAAAGTTTTATATAAATGAATATATATATATTTAATATTGTCTACACTTATTGCAAATAGCAAAACAAAAAACTGAACATTTTAACTGAACATTTTCAGAAAGTCTGAATGGCAATTCATGTCCGAAATATATGTAACATGTTTTAAATAAAATTACTTTACTACTTTTGTAAAAGCTTGTTTACTAAAGTCATTAAGATCTGGTTTTGCTGTTGCTGCTGTTGTTGCTGTTGTTGTTGTTGCTGCTGCTGCTGCTGCATCATTGCAAACATTTGATGCTGCATTTGCATCATTCCTTCCTTTTCAGATTTTTTAAGCTCCATTTCTTGTTGGCGTAGCTCATATTCTCTTTCAGACTTTTCTCGAAGGTATTCGATGTTTAGATCACCTGAATTTCTCCTTCTTTTAGTGTTACCTTTGTCTTCTGCACTTTTTCTTTTCTTTGTTTCCCCTAATTTTTCCATTGCTTTCATACGTATGTCTCCTGCCTTTTCTTTATCATCTTCTACTTTCTTTTTTGTGGCATCACTGACTTCTTGTATTTCTTTAGCTGCATCTTCCTCCTCGCATATTTCTTCTAAAGCCATATCCAGTTCAGATGGCTCCACATCTATTCCACTTGCATTATCTTCCTGTCGCTTCTTTTGCTTGTACTTATCACGAAGTAATTTAAATCTTTCTCTTACAGCTCTTTTCCCAACTGTATCTTTGAACTTGGGTGATTCGTAGACCTTAAGTCTATCCGCAATTTCTCCCCATACTTTGCCTCTTTCTGGTGTTCTCTCTTTATGCGAAAATGGCTTTGCCACCAGTATCTCACGACACATCATTATGTCATGTTCTTTTTTCCACTCCATACTGAAATTAAATTTCAAAGATTATGTCATTAAATTGATTTAGCCATGATTCAGGGCTGTTAAGCTACTAGATTAATCATTCTAATGCACCTATCAATGTTAAGCCCCAGGGGGGCAACCCGCAGGGATATTGACTTTTTAGAGGGAAATTTGTCAAATTCCCCTGCAGTAGAATGGCCTTTTTGGTCAAAATACCCTTCTATGGGAAATATCAAGTGCTAAAATATAGTATTAAAATTATTTTACGTGTTAAAAATCCCATCCCTCAAGCTTGTCAAAAGCATGTTGATCAGTCAATATCCCATGGGTTGACCCCTACCCCCCACCCTGGGGCTTAACATTGAAGGTGCATGATATAAATATCAATTGGGAAAGCCTCCTTTTTAGAGACTTGAAAGGAAGCATGCCCTAATAATGCACCCCAAAAAGTGGGATACAGTGGAAAACCCATAAACCTCACTATAGTCTAGAGGGGAGAAAGGATAGAAATTGGGCTATTCCATTTAATACCCGTACCCCCCCTATCGAGGACACTGGAATTCTTCAGGGGTAAGGGCTATTTTGCCTTGGAATTCTTCAGGGGTAGGGACTGTTTGACTAGGAATTCTTCAGGGGTCGAGTGAAAAAAATTGAATTCTTCAGGGGTAACAATCAATTTCTTCAGGGGTAATAGCTGTAAGACAGGAATTCTTCAGGGGTAGCTGTTGTAAAAATCGAATTCCTCAGGGGGGCTGTTGTAAGATAGGAATTCTTCAGGGGTATAGATAAACCCTTGTCCTCGATAGGGGGGTATGGGTATTAAATGGAATAGCCCAATAACAGAACTGTACATAATTCCAAAATTTAATCGAAATATATTATAATAACTCAAAGATTACCAAAACACAAACATCGGGGTGGAATCACAAGAGCATACCCATCAGTCACGAACCTAAATTCTCATGTAAGCAATGTTTAAAACACGAGCAGCAGTGTTTTATTGGATTTACAAGAAGATGCGTCTGATGCGATAGGCGAGTGTTTTTAACTTCGATAAAACACGCAAATAGTGCTAATAAATATGCTAATAAATTAGCAAACACTGACATGGTACTGATTTTCTTTGTGTTTTCATCATGAATTATTAATAACTTTTTAAAGTTCTGTTTAAGAGATTTAGACTTAAGTTTTTATGCTATATAAACTGTTATAAATAGTTATATTTAATAACACATCATGCCAAATCAAGACAAAACAAATTTTATTATAAGGAAAATTGGGAAACAACGATGCTCATTTTAAATGTATTGAAGTTTTGATCGGAAACAGCTACCCATTATATAGTTTATAAGCAAGATATTAACAAATATAACACAAAAAACACTTACTTTCACTTGGCGTTGTCTGTGGACGGCAAAATGCCCAATTTCACGTCGAGGACAAGCGGAGGACGGCAAGAGATGCGTTTCGGTCATGCGTATTAACGTCACACTCACTTCCGGTAGTCCCAAATTGCCGTCCTCTCAGCTTGCCGTCCTCGATCTTAAAGTCGCTAATATCGCTGCACGACGGCAACAAACAATCAACCAATTAGACGCTCACAACGATTTCAATCACGAAGACACACGGATGGTCAACACAATATAACACTAGATCTATCATCTTTCTCTCACTACTGACGAAGACTCGAAGCATCGAGTCGAAAGCTCAAGAAAAAGTACATTGAATCAGGAGAACTCTTAACAACGAACACATTATGCCTGGATTACAAATCTTCAAGTCATATAATATATATATATACCGTATATATATTATAACTCAACTGTTCAATTCAAAAACTAGATTTGTATCACGTGACGAGAAAATTTATTATAATTCAATTGTTAACTAAATATATACACTATAACTCAACTGTTAATAACACGGTTTATCTAACAAAGCAAACATTTCTGAACGTATCTTTTTTAGTTAAGAAAAATAGAAATTTATCTACTTACATAAGTTGCTATGTCTTCCACGTTTTGAAACAACCTCCGATTCTTCAATAGCCCCTTTTTGTAACTCATCTTTAAAAAAGATTAACAAACATGTTTATTCTTGCTGCTGGTTCAAGGAGAGAAGAGTCAACATATTTATCTATACTTAGACGGATAGATTAGGATAAATGGATTAGGATGGGTGGACGAGGATAAATGGATCAGGATGGCTAAGCATGAATGGATCAGGATGGATCAGAATGGATAGATCAGGACAGATCAGAATAGATGGGTCAAGTTAAATTAGAACAGAGGAATAATCAGGATGGAGGAATCAGAATGGATATTAGCTTTTCATAGCCGTTGCGGGTGTTAAGTTCTTTAACTTTTGTTATTAATTGATAGAATATAATTACTCCTAAACTTAAAAATACAAATAAAGCTTTAATTTTTGTTGTTGTTTGTTGTTGTTGTTGTTGTTGTTGTTGTTGTTGTTGTTGTTGTTGTTGTTGTTGTTGTTGTTGTTGTTGGATAGATCAGAATAGATAGATCAAGATTAATAGATTGGGGTGAATAGTTCAGGGTTGGATAAATGGATAGATCAGGACGGATAGATTAGGATGAATGGATTGGGATAAATAGGTCAATATGAATAGATAAGAATAGATGGATCAGGAAAGATAGATCAGGATGAATGGATCAGAATGGATAGATTAGGAGCGATGGATCAGAATGGATAGATTGAGATGAATCAGAATAGATGAATTGGGATAAGTGGATCAGGATGGATAGATCTGGCTGGATGGATTAGGGTAAATGGATCAGAATGAATGGATTAGGATGGATAAGTCAGAATGGAAAGATTGGGATAAATAAATCAAGATGAATGGATCAGGGTGGATGGATCACAATGGATTGGGATAAATCTGGATGCATGGATAAGAATGGACCAGGATAAATGGATTAGAATAAATGGATCAACTTCAATGATCAAGAGTTAAAGACGTTCTTTATCTCAACCGTGTTCCAATGTCTCAAACGGCTATATGTCACGCATTTTTAGCAATGTGTACACAAACAAAATTGTTCTAAAATGGTCAAGACTTTGCAACAGCGGTTTTTAAGGTTTTTAATACGCAGCCATATTTTGACTCATTTTTGACTCGGACCCAGTCTTCACTAAGTTTATCGCGCCGATCAGGCTCAATTTTTTCTGAATATTTAGTTCAGCTTGACTGACCCAAACTGAAAACAATCAAAACATTCATTTCCAAATACATTGTCGAATTATTAAAATAAATAGACTTTTAATAAATATCTGTAAATGCTTAGTATTTATCATTTGCTTCACCGTTGTACCAAATTCGCAAGAAACTGGATTGCCGTTGTCTGGCCGGGCCGCCTTGTTTTCGTGAGTTTTCGGTGGATTCAATTCAGCGTTTTGATTAACATTTAGGCTTCGTTTAGTCGAGAATTCTTGTTTGAAAAAAGCCTGCTTCTCAATGGCCAAACACGTGAATTCTGCCCTGTGGTGTACTTTCCTTTTGCAGCCAAAATACATTTTGACTTTGTTCACCAAGTCTTTTGATCGCCCGATTTAGAAACACTCTAAATTGCCGTCCCATGGACTTCGTTGTATGGCAGCCAGGGCACAGAGATGACACGACCCATCATTACATATTCTTCCGACGTTTTTACGGGTGTTTCGCCAGCTTTTCATTCATTTTGAAGTTGTTTTTAAACAGCCGGCAATTCTGGTACCACTTATTTAATTTGAGCCCTATAAACAAATGCCCGCGAGTTAGCCTGCCGCCCGCCTTGTTTCCACCAATCAGAATACCTAAAACATCCAATGTTATCTCGACCAATCAGATGTGGTGATAGCTCAGCCTGTGCCAGGGCCATTTGTTCTTGGCCGCCATCTTGGCCCAGCCCCCACAAATGGTCGTGGGGACGAGGTTGATTAATTATATACATTTCTGTAACAAGGCTTAAATACTGCAAACCTATTGGTTTAAAAGGGTGCAATTTAAGCATTTACTGCACTCTTCTCTGGGCTGAAATTGGTTCAGCCAATGTTAATCCAGCCAGCCATCAAAATTGGGCAATGAAAATAAAACATCCTGAACACGGCATTACCGGTATTGCTGTTTTTGGTAATTGGACCGCTAAGCCTGAACCCAGCAATTGCATTTTTTTTAACTAACAATCTTTTTGTTGTTGAAACGTCAAATGTAGCCTGTGCACAGTGGCTTACTCACGAGGGAGCGTCTGTGTAACGCCGTCGGCGCTAATCGTGTTCTAGGTCACGTGGATTTTCAGTAAATTATAATAATTATTAAATAATTTCAATCTGTGTGTAATGCTTTCAAAGTTCCTTTCCTATAAAGAAACTGACACATTAAAGGCTGTATTTGATTGCAAAATGTGTGCGCGAGGAAGAGAGTTTTGATTAAAAATAACGTTTTTTCCAAACTGTACAACGAACTATATCATCTTCATAAATGTCGTATGTATATTGATTCCAGTATTACAATTATCACTTCAGATCTTCCGTTAATGATAACAAACTTTTAGGTTTAACATGCATAAATGTCCAAAATAGATATTTTTTTAATTCTGGCCTTACCGACAACGAGATAGATTGTCTGCTGGAAATGCTATTCGTTAAACACTCAATCTGAATCTGTAATATTTAGCGTCGCTTGGTTTATCAGCTAGCAAACAATTTTGAAACATTTTTGAGTCGAATATTAGTTTATTCGTACAATATTCGTTTATTCGTTGATTTCACAGTTCACCGACGGAGAAATGTTTACTTCGCCCAACAAATTATGCTATTTAGCAAGTCGGACAGCAGCCAAATAAATCTTGTGTAATACAATTATACTGTAAAGGGCCAATCAGACATCTTTCCACAGATCTGTGGAAAATGCACGTGACCTAGAACACGATTAGCGACGGCGTTAAGCTTAGTTTACACCAGCAGGTTTTCCTGAACAAGCTTCTTGCCAAAGAAACTTGCTCGTGTGTACGGGTCAACAATTTTTCCTTGACAAATCGCCCTTGACAAGTTTTATTTGCCAGTGTGAACGGTCAACAATTTTTTACTTGTTATATTTTCCTTGACATGTCATATACTGACGGGCAATTTTCGCGATATGACAAGTTTTCCTTGACAAAAAAATAGCTGGCATACCAGCATTTCAACAAGGAGACTTGTCAAGGAAAACTTTGTCACATTTCCTTGTACACACGGGCAAATAAAACTTGTCAAACTGAAACTTGTCAAGGAAAACTTGCTCGTGTGAACTAGGCTTTACACAGACCATCTCCCATGACTAAGCAGCTGCATGCGAGCAGGCTACGTCAAATGTCGTGTTCAGTTACAGCAAATGTACTTATTTACACTTGTAGACTTTAGAGCGAATCTGGGTCTTACTAATTTGCAGAAACTGTTTCAAGTCTGGTGCCCAAGTTGGTAAAAAAAACAAGATTTTAATTTCATTGTTTTTGCGTTTGTAAAAAAACTGTACTTGTAAAAAAGGCTTTATTTTAAAGATTCATGAAATCGACAAATTTTAAAATATCCGAGTGAAACTTCATACAAACAAGACCATGAACAGTTGAACCTAAAATATATTACTTGTTACTATTTATAGCAAATGTAAACTAATAAAGGACTTTGAAAAACCATTATGAGTGCCAGATTGGGCATGTAATTTCAGATTTGGCCCCAGGCTTTTAGGTGTTAAGCTATAAGATTTTGCCGCATTTTTTTTAAAACGCTCGGAAAAATCATGTATGTCATAGTACATGTATTAGGACGCTATAAAATAGAGACAAGCAGTATTAAATGAGTTACTTCTTTAGTCTTTCTTATATTTTATCAATAATTCCGGGTTTTCTTCAACATATAGTTGTATGAACTTTCTATACATTTACTATTGATACGCTTCTCCGTATTTTTGAAAAAAATGGCCTCCTGAACTTTGCTTTTTTGTACCACTGCGCGCAGCAGGTAGATACAATGTCATCAAGTGTGTAAGTCCGAAAGTTATGCTAAGTTGAGTTAACAATGCACAGGTGCCACAAGTCGGATACTTCAATGCACAGATGCTCCAAAATGACATCGGTGGAAAGGACTAATTTTAACTTTCCAACATTTTATATAGTACACTATAAATTTAAAATAGCATTTAAATATTTTCAAATGAGTAAAAGGAATAGACTGTTTTTGGCTGGGTACAAAGCGTATGAGTCGTATTTGCAAGACAAATTACTTGTACAGTATTTTGTCCAGCGCTTTGTTTGATGTTTGTGGATGCCTGCCGTAACTTGTAGGATTTCCTGTTGGAAAATTGCAAGATTTTTAGTAGGAAAATTGACTATTTTGAGTTAGAATTGTAAAAAAAAATTTCAATTGTAACTTTTATCAGACATTTAAATAAACATATAAATTATGACAATATAGCCACAACATTGTAATTTTGTCATGAATGTTATAAATAGGTAATCATAGACATGTGCAGTAAAGGACTTAAATATCGCTCGTAATGAAGATCCTTAGTTGCAACTGGCTACTATATATTAATTGCACAACAACAAAAAACAACTACCTATACTAATTTCACTCTGTAAGGTGCAAGTTAATGTCACCATCGCAACAGTAAAACTCATAATGGCAGTCTGTTTTTCAATAAACAGATTTTCACTTTTCCAACGACTTGTTGCACACTATGAATTGAGAATATCATCTCAAAAATACCCAGACTAAAATTTTTTGTTGTCAAGTAATAAAAGCTTGTTTTTAAAAGCTTGCGTCAGCATGAAAGTACGGCCCGGTTATAGCGCTAGCAAGGTAGAAAACTTGAATTTTCACAGAATAAGTATGATGTTTGTATAGTAGTTTCTTCCAGTCTCTTGCATTACGATTTCTTATAGGGCAATTAACTGACAAATATTAAACAGCATTCCAATGATTATTTTCAACAGTGATTCAGAAACTAAACATTGAAATAAACACAAAATTATGACAATTTAGTCAAAAGTATTAGATATTACCTGCCATTTGAAATCCTCTCAAATACGGTCTGTCATTCGGTACGGTTTTAGAGTTACCAATGGCAACGAGACTTGTCAAGACGACAAAAGCAACTGCGATGGTCTTCATTTGGATTTCTTAATCTGTTTTCTGTCAAGAAAATAGGAATTGATCGGTAAACTTATGCATCTTATAATTATACATTTTCGTAGCTACTTTGTTGGTAGAGGCCCCCGTGTACAGGCGAGTGTATTTTTATTATGTAGAAACAAGGAGACTGCTTTAATCTCATAGAATTAAAAAAATATATATGAAGCTTTAAGATTTTTAAGTACGCGTTTTACAGTAAATAGTGGTTCCTTAGTAAGTAGAATCTGAAATGTTATGTTACAAAATATGTACTTTGTCGTCTTAGCGTTAAGGTTATTTTTGCATGACTCATCAGTTTTCAAATCATTGGATTCAAGGCTTATTAATTGATATGTTACACTTATCAATCTTATGTAAACTAACTGCATACTGTTTCCTGCATGTGTAGTCAACGTTTAGTGAGTTTAGTAGTTGTCTTTGTTTTAATTATTTATACGCCTTGGCTTTCTATACGCAATTGATATCATACAATACGCATTGGTACAATATGATACGCGATTGTGACAATGTTGTACTGGTTGCTAGAGCAGTCTTGGTCTGGGAGTGTTTGGTATTCCTATTTCCAAGTTCCAACTACACCAATCACGTTGTTTGTGTCGTGACATAACCGCCCTTGGTTATCAATAATAGAAGATCCAGCTTTGTTGCCAGGCTCTGTCTGGCGCAGCACTGTATTCAATAGAAGGCCCTCGTAACATTCACTAGACTTAACTCGACTCGACTGCACTGGACAAGACTAGACTCGACTCGCGGGCTTACTGAACGCCACAAAGTTCGAAAGGTTGCTATTAAAAGTCGTAAAGCAAAACTAAATCCTATCTCATTTTTAAGAATTATAGTCAACCAAAGCAATTCATCGCCAGAAAGCTACCTCGTACCCAGGCGCGATTAAAAACCGGAGCGCGCAAGGAGCGATGGGATAGGAGCGCTTTGGGCCGACAACGAAGAGTATTCGCGAAGCTAGTGAACGGAAACTTTGGGAATTGCCTTTTATTGATATTCTAGAATATTTCTTTTCTTGGTTATTATTTCACGGCATGTCGGAGTAATGGTATTTGGAAATCAGATGAAGTTTGTGCACTGACTTTGGCTATGTTTACATTTTACGTATTAAAAGTTAAAACACAAGCGTTGAACAATGAAGGAACTTTTATACTCTTGTTATTCCCCGGTTAAATTATTTAATTCGATATTTAATCTTCCAGACTGTTCCACCGTTTCAAATTTAATATTATGATAATTTGGTCAAGAGTTTAAACTGTGCCGGTGAAATTTGAAACCGCATATTATATTTCACGCTGACTGCCACAAATTATATTTAATAATAGCAAACTAATTCGACTCAAATTCGAACTCTGTGGCGAAGGAATAACTTCGCAAATCAAATAAAAGTTATTATATATAAAAGTTAGGATTTCGTCAGGAAAATTTGGTCAACTAACGTGCCGAGCTTAAATGTTTATTTCTTGAACAACGTCCAACGGGTGAACACTGACGAAAACTCTACGAAATTCGAACGGCATTTAAATATCACAACCCTCTCTAAAATAACAACCAAGTTAATGTATTTCGGTAAATACAAACATTATTTCGGTTTCTTAGTTATGTAGAACTTCAGATACAAACTCTTACTCACATTTCCCAAAGGTCACGTCGTCACTCTTCTCTGTTCCAAATATTATGTTACACTAGCTGGCCGCCTTAAAATTCTCAAATGTCATAGTTAATCCGATAATACGTGCGCGAATAAATGCTCAGATAAACGTCAAGGTGGTATTTAACCAAATCGCAACGAAAAAGTAAACACAAAGAGCAAAAAATAGGTACGCATTGCGTACATGCGGATACTGGTATTTATTTGGCTTACAAATAATGATTGAACAATGTAAATTGTTCACAAAAACATACTGAAAGTGCTTGATAATCTTGTGAAATATCAGCATATACTCTCACGTATCACCTAGAATTGACAATGATCATTTTTTTAAATGCCCTTATTTAATAACTTTACAATAATGCTTAATTCTAGCCCTTACCCAAACTCCAACCCAATCCCTAACCCAAGCTCCAACCCTAATCTTAACTCTAATCTTAAAAGGATAAATTGGCAAAAACAGGAAACGCGTTTGCGAATCGCATTGTCAAAACAAAGTGATACTATATGGCTTTCGTTCTAATATTTACTGATAGACTCTGGTAACACATGCATTGATTTGTCTCAACAATGATCATCGCGCTTTTTGAATAAATATTGTATACGCCTACATGTAACTCAAGCAGTGCCAAGTACAGCTGATTTCTGCGTATAAGACATCTTGGCCGAGGGCCTAACATGTCAACAGTACACTTGAAACATTAGTTAAAAGGCTATTCATATTTTCGAACGATCCTGATTCGAACCCAAACAAGCACTTCTGTCTCTTCGTCCATGGAAAGCTTGTCGTTTGAGCGAGAAAGTCCAGGCGCGTTACGGAATAATTACAATAACACTTTGCATGTATGGTTTTATTACGCGATGCTAAATTACTAAACACAAAAAAGTATTGCACGTAAATCAGCATTGACCGCGCGCTTGCTTTACTATAAATTAAATAACGGTGAATACATTAAAAACCTAAATGCTGCAATACATACTACTAGTCTATATGTAGGTATATGCTTTAGAAACCAGTCACTGATTCGCAAATATTCACAGGACATATGAATAAGACTTCTAAAGTATGCCTATTTTAATAGCTTTTCGGCTTGATCCCGTGATTGACGAAAACATTCTTACACACACACATGCACGCACACGCACACACACACACACAAACAAACACAAACACACAACCGGGATCATGACATAGCGGCTATAGTTTAGCAACCAGTATTCGCAAAATGTGGCCAAATATTGGAAGTTGCATTTCAAGTGCCTTCTCCCCATCAGCCCCTTCGCGCGACACCCTTCCTCCCGATTGTAGTTTACCCGATATTTTTTACTTTTGAGACATGATCAACTTAACAAATAGATTCCATTTTGCCGTTGTCTGTTCAGTTATAGATGCACAGATGACGTCACAACGTGGTAAGAACAAAAAAGTGGCCCACGAGACGCAGTCGAGTGGGTCACTGATGTTCTTACCACGTTGTGACGTCCTCTGTGCATCTATAACTGAACAGACAACAAAAAAATGGAATCTATTTGTTTTATACAATTAAAATTTAAACTGTCTTTGTCGAAACTCGTGCCGGATTTTGGGGCATGAAGAAGGAAAAAGGCAAGTCAGCTGAGGTGATCTGACGTGACCATGTGTCTGTCCTCTAATAGATCATGGCCAACAACCAATGAAAACACGCATAGCAACTAGGGTATTGTATAATAAAAAATACATCCCAAGTGACATGCTTTTGCTTTACATTACTTAACCAAAACAGCATCTCTTTCGTAAAGAGAACATTAGCCGTGCATTCTTTCTATGCATGCAAACTGTTGCATGTTTTTCAGTTTTTCAGTTTTTGGATTCCAGAACAACACATCCAAAAGATTCGTTTTCATGCACTCCTTCTAAGCACACTAGCCCTTGTGCCGTGGCGATAAAGTCAAAAATGTTATATAGACAGTATAGTCTGTATAAACCCAAACGCCACTCGTTGTGGACTCCAAAAATTATTCCCGGACGATCCCACTGAGAAAGGAGTATAGAGATTCCGTCGAGGAATTTGTGACTCTACATTGAGTTTAAAACAACTCTTTGGGTCAAAATGACTCCTTGAAAAAGTCGAAACGACTCCTAGATTAAAAGAATGGAAAGGACACTTGGGGCCTAAACCACTCTTGACTTTAAAGTGTATGCTACTTGTGTAGACAGTACATCTTTGCGGTCTTGGAATAACTGATATTTTCTCATCCAAATTGTTTCACAATATAGAGTAAAGCGATGTAAAACCTACCTCCACAAAGTGAATCCAATTTTTGCTCTCGGGTCCAGCTGTCTTGAAGAAGCTCCAGTCTGTGTTGACGATTTCGTTTCTCTCCTCCAAATATATACCCTCTGCTGTCTATGCTTAAATTAGGCATCACTGTATTCAAAGTGTATCATTTATTATAGCCCCTCCTATTTTTCTTTAATTAAACCTAAATATAGAATTGGAATGTGCAATTATTTCCTATACTCAACTTGTAAACGTCGTATTTGTTCTGTGCGTATAAGACGTTTCCGCAAGAAATATTGACTCTCCCTGAATTTTTGAGAAGACAAAGACAGGTAACAACAATTGACCTTGCATTAATAGTCCGAAATACAGATTGAAATGATTCCTAGCACGATTTTTTAAGATTCTATTTCAAGAGCTCGACAAAAGAATGTTCCTATAAACATTTAAATTTACGCGGGGAAAAATTACCTTCGAAAAGCCCTCAATACTAAAACTTCCTCACTATTGAACCTTTCTCACTAGTAAACCTTTCTCACTAGTAAACCTTCCTCATTAGTAAATTTTCCTAAAATATTTGGAATCAACTACAAAGTAGAAAATCTCCCACCAAAGATCAACAAGAAATTATCCTAATTGTTAGGATTCGACATACAAAATCCTTGTAAAAGTTGTTTGTGTTCTTAGCGCGCTTGGGTACTTTTTGAAGTTGTCACATCCGCATGAAACACATGAGAAGACAAAGTCCAGAAACTACCATTGACTCTGCTTAAGTAGTCACAAACATAGATTAAAATTTTTCCATAGAACAAATGCTATTTTCAAAGTTCGAGAAAGAAATGTTCCTTAATATATAGAATTTACAGCAGTTAGAAAATATACTCCCAAAAGTCAATGGACAATAGTGCTCAATGCTCAAATTCAAATAAGAAATTGAAAATTAAGTTTTGACGTTCAGTGTTGAAAATACTCGTAATATTTCAATTCAAAACAAGAGATGATCGACCTCTGATACCTTACACTTCCTAAAAATTAGAATTCAAAGAAGAGGTAAAAAATTTACTTCTAAACCGCAATACGATTAACGCTCAGGATAAGAAATACACCTATATATATATATATATATATATTAGAATTCAAATAAAAGGGAGATAACTAGCTAACCAAAAGGCTATTCAAAATATTCGTAAATACTTGGATTAACAGGAGAGGTATCAAATCTATCTTCAAACGTTTGGTAAAAAAATTCGATACAAATACAAAGTAAAAAATCTACCACCAAAACGCAAGAAGAAGTAATAGGTAATTATAAGGATTCAAGCAAGACGTACAAATTCCTTATAAAAGTTGTTTGTGTTCTTTACGCGCATGGGAACATTCTCGAGATGTCGTATCCGCATGAAACATTTGAGAAATCAATGTCCCGTAACTACCATTGAACTGCCCACGAATCCTATCTATATTAAGAATTTTTTTCGTCATACATTTAAAAGTCAATAGCAAATATTCTTTGAAATTATGATCAAAGAGAAAATAGAAAATCTTCCTTTGAATTCAGTCTAGGGAAAGACGCTGAATATTAGAATTCAAATAGGAGGTAGAAAATTATCTTACAGAAAGCTATACAAACTATTACTAAATGATTAAATTAAAACAAGAGACTGAAAATCTACTACCAATACTCAAGAAAAGTTATCCCTTATTATTAGGATTCAAGCAAGACGTACAAAATCCTTATAAAAGTTGTTTGTGACCTTAGCGCGCTTGGGTACTTTTTGAAGTTGTCACATCCGCATGAAACACATGAGAAGACAAAGTCCAGAAACTACCATTGCCTCTGCTTAAGTAGTCACAAACATAGATTAAAATTTTTCCATAGAACAAATGCTATTTTCAAAGTTCGAGAAAGAAATGTTCCTTAATATATAGAATTTACAGCAGTTAGAAAATATACCCCCAAAAGTCAATGGACAATAGTGCTCAATGCTCAAATTCAAATAAGAAATTGAAAATTAAGTTTTGACGTTCAGTGTTGAAAATACTCGTAATATTTCAATTCAAAACAAGAGATGATCGACCTCTGATACCTTACACTTCCTAAAAATTAGAATTCAAAGAAGTGGTAAAAAATTTACTTCTAAAACGCAATACGATTAACGTTCAGGATAAGAAATACACCTATATATATATATTAGAATTCAAATAAAAGGGAGATAAGTAGCTTACCAAAAGGCTATTCAAAATATTCGTAAATACTTGGATTAACAGGAGAGGTATCAAATCTATCTTCAAACGTTTGGTAAAAAAATTCGATACAAATACAAAGTAAAAAATCTACCACCAAAACGCAAGAAGAAGTAATAGATAATTATTAGGATTCAAGCAAGACGTACAAATTCCTTATAAAAGTTGTTTGTGTTCTTTGCGTTGTTTGGGAACATTTTCAAGATGTCGTATCCGCATGAAACATTTGAGAAATCAATGTCCCGTAACTACCATTGACCTACCCACGAATCCTATCTATATTAAGAATTTTTTTCGTCATACATTTAAAAGTCAATAGCAAATATTCTTTGAAATTAAGATCAAAGAGAAAATAGAAAATCTTTCTTTGAATTCAGTCTAGGGAAAGACGCTGAATATTAGAATTCAAATAGGAGGTAGAAAATTATCTTACAGAAAGCTATACAAACTATTACTAAATGATTAAATTAAAACAAGAGACTGAAAATCTACCACCAATACTCAAGAAAAGTTATCCCTTATTATTAGGATTCAAGCAAGACGTACAAAATCCTTATAAAAGTTGTTTGTGTCCTTAGCGCGCATGGCAGATTTTTCAAGTTGTTGCATCTAAATGAAATACTTGAGGAGTCAAAGTCCAGTAACAACCATTGACCTTGCCCAAGTAACCTAACTATACATTGAAATGTTCCTGTATAGTACGGATTTATTTTCCAGAGTTCAAGAAAAAATGTTCCTATAAATATTGGAATTTAAAGCAGGACATAGCGCAAGTCTACCATCGAAAGTCTATAAGTCAACTTTGAAAGTGAGTAGGAAATATTTCTTAATATTTGGATTCCCATTGACAGAAATCTACATCTAAAACTCAACACGCAATATATCTCAATGCTTATAGATTCAAATAGGAAATATAAAATCTACCATTGAACTTCAACATAGGAAATACATGTACTTCTATTAGAATTCAAAACAGAGATGATATATCTCTAAAACTTTACACCTCTTAAAAATTAGAATTCAAATAGGAGGTAGAAAATTTACTTCTAAGACGCGAAACGAAATATTTCTAAATGCTCAGATTGAAACAAAAGGTTAAAAATTTATCTTTAAAATATTAGACGGAATAGTTTTAAATATTTTGATTTTGATTGGAGGTAGGAAATTTTGGTCTCCAATGGAAAGACGAAAATCTAACTTTGAAACATAAGAGGAATACCTAAATATTAGAATTCGTAAGAGAAGTAGAAAATTTACTCCACAATGGCAATAGGAAATATTCATAACTATTTGGATTCAACTAGGAAGAACTTTACGTACCTTTACGAAATCTCAATAAAAAATTAAATAGGTAGTAGAAAATATACTTCCAAAACTTAGTGAGAACTACTCCCAAATATTTGGATAAAAATACGAAGTAGAAAATCTAGCACTAAAATTCAAGAAGAAATATTTCTAATGATTAAGATGTGTGATTCAGGATTCAAGCAAGACGTACATGGACTGCATATAATAGTTGTTTGTGTTTGTAGTGCGCATGTTAAATATTTTCAAGATATTGCCTTTGAATAAATCACTTGAAAAGACAAAGACTAGTGTTACGATTGACTTTCTATTAGTAACTCGAAGATTCTATTTCCAGAGCTTGGGAAAAAATATTCCAAATTAAAATATATAGAATTTACAGAACGTAGAAAATCTACCACCAAAAATTCTATAGCAATATCCATAATTAGGATTAAGATTTCGAACAACATGTTCAAAATCCTTATAATTGTTCTTGGTATTCTTAAGTGTTTTTAAAATATTGCCTTAGCATATATTAATTGACAAGACAAAGATAATTGACTACCATCTACTTCCATTAGTGGTCACACATTCCATTTTCAGAGTTGTTTGTGTTCTTAGCGCGCTTGGGTACATTTTGAAGTTGTCTCATCCGCATGAAACACGTGAGAAGACAAAGTCCAGAAACTACCATTGACTCTGCTTAAGTACAGTAGTCCTAAACATAGATTAAATTAGGAAATAGAAAATCAACTTTTGACGTTCAGTGTTGAAAATACTCGTAATATTTGAATTCAAAACAAAACCTTACCCTTCCTAAAAGTTAGAATTCAAAGAAGAGGTAGAAAATTTACTTCTAAAACGCAATACGATTAACGCTCAGGATAAGAAATACACCTCTCTCTCTCTCTCTCTCTCTCTCTCTCTCTCTCTCTCTCTCTCTCTCTCTCTCTCTCTCTCTTTCTCTCTCTCTTTCTCTCTCTCTATTAGAATTCAAATAAAGGGAGATAACTAGCTTAACAAAAGGCTATTCAAAATATTCGTAAATACTTGGATTAACAGGGGAGGTATCAAATTTATCCTCAAACGTTTTGAAAACAAAATTGGATACAAATACAAAGTAGAAAATCTAGCACCAAAACGCAAGAAGAAGTAATAGATAATTATTAGGATTCAAGCAAGACGTACAAATTCCTTATAAAAGTGTATGTGTTCTTTGCGCGCATGGGAATTAACATTTTCAAGATGTCGTATCCGCATGAAACACTTGAGAAGTCAATGTCCAGTAACTACAATTGACCTACGCACGAATCCTATGTATATAACGAAATTATTTCGTAGCAAAGATTTTATTTCCAAGCCTCGGGAAAAATATACATTTAAAAGTCAATAGCAAATATTCTTTGATATTAAGATTCAAAGAGAAAATAGAAAAATCTTTCTTTGAATTCAGTCTAGGGAAAGACGCTGAATATTAGAATTCAAATAGGAGGTAGAAAATTATCTTACAGAGAGGTATACAAACTATTACTAAATGATTAAATTAAAACAAGAGACTGAAAATCTACTACCAATACCCAAGAAAAGTTATCCCTTATTATTAGGATTCAAGCAAGACGTACAAAAAATCCTTATAAAAGTTGTTTGTGTCCTTAGCGCGCTTGGGTACTTTTTGAAGTTGTCACATCCGCATGAAACACATGAGAAGACAAAGTCCAGAAACTACCATTGACTCTGCTTAAGTAGTCACAAACATAGATTAAAATTTTTCCATAGAACAAATGCTATTTTTTAAGTTCGAGAAAGAAATGTTCCTTTTCGTCCAAACATAAATTGCATCTTTTTTATCCCCCCGTGTAATAAATTGAGTGTTTAATATAGACCAGGTTATGTCGAAACTTTGGGTTTTTTCTTTTAGATTCCAAACATATTTCGAAAGTTCCGTCTCATTTGAATGCTTTTTATTCTGGAAAGATTTAGTATGGTTACGATATCGCTCTTTAAATGTACTTGCTGTCATGCCAATGTATTGCTTAGTGATGTTCGTGTTGCTTATGGAAATAGATGCCTTGTATACTATGTTGTTTGTCATGCATTGCCCATGCACGTAGGGGGCAATTGTCCTTAATCCTGCAATTGCAACTGCTTGTAACTATGCTTAGTGGCTTGCTTTTCCTGATTGTGCGTGAATTATGTTTCGTGATAATAAACTTGACGTTGTTCATGCAACTATAGCTAATCTTGACTGTGTTTCTGTTAAAAAGTTTGTGAAGCTTGTGTCCTGGTGGAAAGTGCTTGTCAATAAGGGTAAGAAAGTTCCGTCCTATGTTTGTTTTGACATTTTTGTTAAATGGAGGGTTAAACCAGATGATATTGCGGTGTCGATTTCTGCGTGTTTGCTGTGGTGCTTCTTGTGTGTAGTTTAGCTCATGGTTGAAATTGCTGCGCCTTAATGCATTTTGGTAAATTGGTAAGGATTCATGGAATGTCCGCTCGTCAGACGAGAGGAGGGAAATGCGCTTGTTGATTGATGTAGGTAGCTGTCTTAAAATGCTTGGTGGGTGGTTTGATTGTTTGTTTATGTATAATGGTTCGTCATTGGGCTTTCGAAAAGGTTTGTATTTTCCATTGCTTAGGTCGAAAGTAACGTCTAAAAAGTTTACTGAAATTAAATTTGCTTCTGCCGTGATTTTTAAGCCAAACTGTTCGAAACTTTTGTGAAGGTCTTTTCTTGTTTTGTCTGCCAATCGTGCGGTCTTATTTTTTAGTACTGCCAATCCGTCGTCTCTATATAGGCCAATATTTTGGTTGCCAAACTTTTTCCCTAGGTCGTTTAGAATGAAAAGGCCTACTAGTTCGCATACTTCAGCGCCGTCATGGCTACCCATGGTAACATCAAATAAACTGTTGCTGTCTTTTTTTATCCACGGTTTTTCGTTGTTGAAAAGGAGCGATTTTCTAGCGTGTTTTACTATTGAAATGTCACTTTCAGTAATGATAGCCAAATTTCTGGTCCAAGATAATGCTTGGTCCAGAAGGTCTTCAGAAATTGAAGGGTAGAAATTAACAATGTCAAACGAAATGAAGGTATGTCTGCTTTTCTCTTCAATGTTGCCAAACCATTCGATTACTTCTTGTGTGTTTCTCCATTGATTTACGTTCAAAATGTTCCTTAACTTAGAGTTGATTTTATCAAGAATTACTTTGCTGAGCTTTCCGGACTCACTTTTAGCAGGATTAATTAATCGGCATGTTGGGTTGTTTTCGAAATTATCCTTATGGTCTTTGAGTGAAATAAATGTTTCGCGTTTTTTCATGTGTTCAATACGGTCGCCAATTCCCAAGTTATTCGAAATGTGTTTTAGTTCATTGTCTATCTGTTCTATGGTGTCCTCTGATCCATGTTTATATGTTTATATTTTGTTCTACCTATATATGGTATTGAGCACTCTCTAACAATTCGTGAACCAAAACTCACTTATATATATATATATTAGAATTCAAATAAAGGGAGATAACTAGCTTAACAAAAGGCTATTCAAAATATTCGTAAATACTTGGAATAACAGGAGAGGTATCAAATTTATCCTCAAACGTTTTGAAAACAAAATTGGATACAAATACAAAGTAGAAAATCTAGCACCAAAACACAAGAAGAAGTAATAGATAATTATTAGGATTCAAGCAAGACGTACAAATTCCTTATAAAAGTTGTTCGTGTTCTTTGCGCGCATGGGAATTAACATTTTCAAGATGTCGTATCCGCATGAAACACTTGAGAAGTCAATGTCCAGTAACTACAATTGATCTACGCACGAATTCTATGTATATAACGAATTTTTTTCGTAGCAAAGATTTTATTTCCAACCCTCGGGAAAAATGTACATTTAAAAGGCAATAGCAAATATTCTTTGATATTAAGATTCAAAGAGAAAATAGAAAATATTTCTTTGAATTCAGTCTAGGGAAAGACGCTGAATATTAGAATTCAAATAGGAGGTAGAAAATTATCTTACAGAGAGGTATACAAACTATTACTAAATGATTAAATTAAAACAAGAGACTGAAAATCTACTACCAATACTCAAGAAAAGTTATCCCTTATTATTAGGATTCAAGCAAGACGTACAAAATCCTTATAAAAGTTGTTTGTGTCCTTAGCGCGCATGGCAGATTTTTCAAGTTGTTGCATCTGAATGAAATACTTGAGGAGTCAAAGTCGATCCAGTAACTACCATTGGCCTTGCCCAAGTAACCTAACTATACATTGAAATGTTCCTGTATAGTATGGATTTATTTTCCAGAGTTCAAGAAAAAATGTTCCTATAAATATTGGAATTTACAGCAGGCCATAGCGCAAGTCTACCATCGAAAGTCAATAAGTCAACTTTGAAAGTGAGTAGGAAATATTTCTTAATATTTGGATTCACATTGACAGAAATCTACATCTAAAACTCAACACGCAATATATCTCAATGCTTATAGATTCAAATAGGAATAAGTCAACTTTGAAAGTGAGTAGGAAATATTTCTTAATATTTGGATTCGCATTGACAGAAATCTACATCTAAAACTCAACACGCAATATAGCTCAATGCTTATAGATTCAAATAGGAAATATAAAATCTACCATTGAACTTCAACATAGGAAATACATGTACTTCTATTAGAATTCAAAACAGAGATGATATATCTCTAAAACTTTACACCTCTTAAAAATTAGAATTCAAATAGGAGGTAGAAAATTTACTTCCAAGACGCGATACGAAATATTTCTAAATGCTCAGATTGAAACAAAAGGTTAAAAATTTATCTTTAAAAGATTAGACGGAATAGTTTTAAATATTTTGATTTTGATTGGAGGTAGGAAATTTTGGTCTCCAATGGAAAGACGAAAATCTAACTTTGAAACATAAGAGGAATACCTAAATATTAGAATTCGTAAGAGAAGTAGAAAATTTACTCCACAATGGCAATAGGAAATATTCATAACTATTTGGATTCAACTAGGAAGAACTTTACGTACCTTTACGAAATCTCAATAAAAAATTAAATAGGTAGTAGAAAATATACTTCCAAAACTTAATGAGAATTACTCCCAAATATTTGGATAAAAATACGAAGTAGAAAATCTAGCACTAAAATTCAAGAAGAAATATTTCTAATGATTAAGATGTGTGATTCAGGATTCAAGCAAGACGTACATGGACTGCATATAATAGTTGTTTGTGTTTGTAGTGCGCATGTTAAATATTTTCAAGATATTGCCTTTGAATAAATCACTTGAAAAGACAAAGACTAGTGTTACGATTGACTTTCTATTAGTAACTCGAAGATTCTATTTCCAGAGCTTGGGAAAAAATATTCCAAATTAAAATATATAGAATTTACAGAACGTAGAAAATCTACCACCAAAATTCTATAGCAATATCCATAATTAGGATTAAGATTTCGAACAACATGTTCAAAATCCTTATAATTGTTCTTGGTATTCTTAAGTGTTTTTAAAATATTGCCTTAGCATATATTAATTGACAAGACAAAGATAATTGACTACCATCTACTTCCATTAGTGGTCACACATTCCATTTTCAGAGTTGTTTGTGTTCTTAGCGCGCTTGGGTACATTTTGAAGTTGTCTCATCCGCATGAAACACGTGAGAAGACAAAGTCCAGAAACTACCATTGACTCTGCTTAAGTACAGTAGTCCTAAACATAGATTAAATTAGGAAATAGAAAATCAACTTTTGACGTTCAGTGTTGAAAATACTCGTAATATTTGAATTCAAAACAAAACCTTACCCTTCCTAAAAGTTAGAATTCAAAGAAGAGGTAGAAAATTTACTTCTAAAACGCAATACGATTAACGCTCAGGATAAGAAATACACCTCTCTCTCTCTCTCTCTCTCTCTCTCTCTCTCTCTCTCTCTCTCTCTCTCTCTCTCTCTTTCTCTCTCTCTTTCTCTCTCTCTATTAGAATTCAAATAAAGGGAGATAACTAGCTTAACAAAAGGCTATTCAAAATATTCGTAAATACTTGGATTAACAGGGGAGGTATCAAATTTATCCTCAAACGTTTTGAAAACAAAATTGGATACAAATACAAAGTAGAAAATCTAGCACCAAAACGCAAGAAGAAGTAATAGATAATTATTAGGATTCAAGCAAGACGTACAAATTCCTTATAAAAGTGTATGTGTTCTTTGCGCGCATGGGAATTAACATTTTCAAGATGTCGTATCCGCATGAAACACTTGAGAAGTCAATGTCCAGTAACTACAATTGACCTACGCACGAATCCTATGTATATAACGAAATTATTTCGTAGCAAAGATTTTATTTCCAAGCCTCGGGAAAAATATACATTTAAAAGTCAATAGCAAATATTCTTTGATATTAAGATTCAAAGAGAAAATAGAAAATCTTTCTTTGAATTCAGTCTAGGGAAAGACGCTGAATATTAGAATTCAAATAGGAGGTAGAAAATTATCTTACAGAGAGGTATACAAACTATTACTAAATGATTAAATTAAAACAAGAGACTGAAAATCTACTACCAATACCCAAGAAAAGTTATCCCTTATTATTAGGATTCAAGCAAGACGTACAAAAAATCCTTATAAAAGTTGTTTGTGTCCTTAGCGCGCTTGGGTACTTTTTGAAGTTGTCACATCCGCATGAAACACATGAGAAGACAAAGTCCAGAAACTACCATTGACTCTGCTTAAGTAGTCACAAACATAGATTAAAATTTTTCCATAGAACAAATGCTATTTTTTAAGTTCGAGAAAGAAATGTTCCTTTTCGTCCAAACATAAATTGCATCTTTTTTATCCCCCCGTGTAATAAATTGAGTGTTTAATATAGACCAGGTTATGTCGAAACTTTGGGTTTTTTCTTTTAGATTCCAAACATATTTCGAAAGTTCCGTCTCATTTGAATGCTTTTTATTCTGGAAAGATTTAGTATGGTTACGATATCGCTCTTTAAATGTACTTGCTGTCATGCCAATGTATTGCTTAGTGATGTTCGTGTTGCTTATGGAAATAGATGCCTTGTATACTATGTTGTTTGTCATGCATTGCCCATGCACGTAGGGGGCAATTGTCCTTAATCCTGCAATTGCAACTGCTTGTAACTATGCTTAGTGGCTTGCTTTTCCTGATTGTGCGTGAATTATGTTTCGTGATAATAAACTTGACGTTGTTCATGCAACTATAGCTAATCTTGACTGTGTTTCTGTTAAAAAGTTTGTGAAGCTTGTGTCCTGGTGGAAAGTGCTTGTCAATAAGGGTAAGAAAGTTCCGTCCTATGTTTGTTTTGACATTTTTGTTAAATGGAGGGTTAAACCAGATGATATTGCGGTGTCGATTTCTGCGTGTTTGCTGTGGTGCTTCTTGTGTGTAGTTTAGCTCATGGTTGAAATTGCTGCGCCTTAATGCATTTTGGTAAATTGGTAAGGATTCATGGAATGTCCGCTCGTCAGACGAGAGGAGGGAAATGCGCTTGTTGATTGATGTAGGTAGCTGTCTTAAAATGCTTGGTGGGTGGTTTGATTGTTTGTTTATGTATAATGGTTCGTCATTGGGCTTTCGAAAAGGTTTGTATTTTCCATTGCTTAGGTCGAAAGTAACGTCTAAAAAGTTTACTGAAATTAAATTTGCTTCTGCCGTGATTTTTAAGCCAAACTGTTCGAAACTTTTGTGAAGGTCTTTTCTTGTTTTGTCTGCCAATCGTGCGGTCTTATTTTTTAGTACTGCCAATCCGTCGTCTCTATATAGGCCAATATTTTGGTTGCCAAACTTTTCCCCTAGGTCGTTTAGAATGAAAAGGCCTACTAGTTCGCATACTTCAGCGCCGTCATGGCTACCCATGGTAACATCAAATAAACTGTTGCTGTCTTTTTTTATCCACGGTTTTTCGTTGTTGAAAAGGAGCGATTTTCTAGCGTGTTTTACTATTGAAATGTCACTTTCAGTAATGATAGCCAAATTTCTGGTCCAAGATAATGCTTGGTCCAGAAGGTCTTCAGAAATTGAAGGGTAGAAATTAACAATGTCAAACGAAATGAAGGTATGTCTGCTTTTCTCTTCAATGTTGCCAAACCATTCGATTACTTCTTGTGTGTTTCTCCATTGATTTACGTTCAAAATGTTCCTTAACTTAGAGTTGATTTTATCAAGAATTACTTTGCTGAGCTTTCCGGACTCACTTTTAGCAGGATTAATTAATCGGCATGTTGGGTTGTTTTCGAAATTATCCTTATGGTCTTTGAGTGAAATAAATGTTTCGCGTTTTTTCATGTGTTCAATACGGTCGCCAATTCCCAAGTTATTCGAAATGTGTTTTAGTTCATTGTCTATCTGTTCTATGGTGTCCTCTGATCCATGTTTATATGTTTATATTTTGTTCTACCTATATATGGTATTGAGCACTCTCTAACAATTCGTGAACCAAAACTCACTTATATATATATATATTAGAATTCAAATAAAGGGAGATAACTAGCTTAACAAAAGGCTATTCAAAATATTCGTAAATACTTGGAATAACAGGAGAGGTATCAAATTTATCCTCAAACGTTTTGAAAACAAAATTGGATACAAATACAAAGTAGAAAATCTAGCACCAAAACACAAGAAGAAGTAATAGATAATTATTAGGATTCAAGCAAGATGTACAAATTCCTTATAAAAGTTGTTCGTGTTCTTTGCGCGCATGGGAATTAACATTTTCAAGATGTCGTATCCGCATGAAACACTTGAGAAGTCAATGTCCAGTAACTACAATTGATCTACGCACGAATTCTATGTATATAACGAATTTTTTTCGTAGCAAAGATTTTATTTCCAACCCTCGGGAAAAATGTACATTTAAAAGGCAATAGCAAATATTCTTTGATATTAAGATTCAAAGAGAAAATAGAAAATATTTCTTTGAATTCAGTCTAGGGAAAGACGCTGAATATTAGAATTCAAATAGGAGGTAGAAAATTATCTTACAGAGAGGTATACAAACTATTACTAAATGATTAAATTAAAACAAGAGACTGAAAATCTACTACCAATACTCAAGAAAAGTTATCCCTTATTATTAGGATTCAAGCAAGACGTACAAAATCCTTATAAAAGTTGTTTGTGTCCTTAGCGCGCATGGCAGATTTTTCAAGTTGTTGCATCTGAATGAAATACTTGAGGAGTCAAAGTCGATCCAGTAACTACCATTGGCCTTGCCCAAGTAACCTAACTATACATTGAAATGTTCCTGTATAGTATGGATTTATTTTCCAGAGTTCAAGAAAAAATGTTCCTATAAATATTGGAATTTACAGCAGGCCATAGCGCAAGTCTACCATCGAAAAGTCAATAAGTCAACTTTGAAAGTGAGTAGGAAATATTTCTTAATATTTGGATTCACATTGACAGAAATCTACATCTAAAACTCAACACGCAATATATCTCAATGCTTATAGATTCAAATAGGAATAAGTCAACTTTGAAAGTGAGTAGGAAATATTTCTTAATATTTGGATTCGCATTGACAGAAATCTACATCTAAAACTCAACACGCAATATAGCTCAATGCTTATAGATTCAAATAGGAAATATAAAAATCTACCATTGAACTTCAACATAGGAAATACATGTACTTCTATTAGAATTCAAAACAGAGATGATATATCTCTAAAACTTTACACCTCTTAAAAATTAGAATTCAAATAGGAGGTAGAAAATTTACTTCCAAGACGCGATACGAAATATTTCTAAATGCTCAGATTGAAACAAAAGTGTTAAAAATTTATCTTTAAAAGATTAGACGGAATAGTTTTAAATATTTTGATTTTGATTGGAGGTAGGAAATTTTGGTCTCCAATGGAAAGACGAAAATCTAACTTTTGAAACATAAGAGGAATACCTAAATATTAGAATTCGTAAGAGAAGTAGAAAATTTACTCCACAATGGCAATAGGAAATATTCATAACTATTTGGATTCAACTAGGAAGAACTTTACGTACCTTTACGAAATCTCAATAAAAAATTAAATAGGTAGTAGAAAATATACTTCCAAAACTTAATGAGAATTACTCCCAAATATTTGGATAAAAATACGAAGTAGAAAATCTAGCACTAAAATTCAAGAAGAAATATTTCTAATGATTAAGATGTGTGATTCAGGATTCAAGCAAGACGTACATGGACTGCATATAATAGTTGTTTGTGTTTGTAGTGCGCATGTTAAATATTTTCAAGATATTGCCTTTGAATAAATCACTTGAAAAGACAAAGACTAGTGTTACGATTGACTTTCTATTAGTAACTCGAAGATTCTATTTCCAGAGCTTGGGAAAAAATATTCCAAATTAAAATATATAGAATTTACAGAACGTAGAAAATCTACCACCAAAATTCTATAGCAATATCCATAATTAGGATTAAGATTTCGAACAACATGTTCAAAATCCTTATAATTGTTCTTGGTATTCTTAAGTGTTTTTAAAATATTGCCTTAGCATATATTAATTGACAAGACAAAGATAATTGACTACCATCTACTTCCATTAGTGGTCACACATTCCATTTTCAGAGTTGTTTGTGTTCTTAGCGCGCTTGGGTACATTTTGAAGTTGTCTCATCCGCATGAAACACGTGAGAAGACAAAGTCCAGAAACTACCATTGACTCTGCTTAAGTACAGTAGTCCTAAACATAGATTAAATTAGGAAATAGAAAATCAACTTTTGACGTTCAGTGTTGAAAATACTCGTAATATTTGAATTCAAAACAAAACCTTACCCTTCCTAAAAGTTAGAATTCAAAGAAGAGGTAGAAAATTTACTTCTAAAACGCAATACGATTAACGCTCAGGATAAGAAATACACCTCTCTCTCTCTCTCTCTCTCTCTCTCTCTCTCTCTCTCTCTCTCTCTCTCTCTCTCTCTCTTTTCTCTCTCTCTTTCTCTCTCTCTATTAGAATTCAAATAAAGGGAGATAACTAGCTTAACAAAAGGCTATTCAAAATATTCGTAAATACTTGGATTAACAGGGGAGGTATCAAATTTATCCTCAAACGTTTTGAAAACAAAATTGGATACAAATACAAAGTAGAAAATCTAGCACCAAAACGCAAGAAGAAGTAATAGATAATTATTAGGATTCAAGCAAGACGTACAAATTCCTTATAAAAAGTGTATGTGTTCTTTGCGCGCATGGGAATTAACATTTTCAAGATGTCGTATCCGCATGAAACACTTGAGAAGTCAATGTCCAGTAACTACAATTGACCTACGCACGAATCCTATGTATATAACGAAATTATTTCGTAGCAAAGATTTTATTTCCAAGCCTCGGGAAAAATATACATTTAAAAGTCAATAGCAAATATTCTTTGATATTAAGATTCAAAGAGAAAATAGAAAATCTTTCTTTGAATTCAGTCTAGGGAAAGACGCTGAATATTAGAATTCAAATAGGAGGTAGAAAATTATCTTACAGAGAGGTATACAAACTATTACTAAATGATTAAATTAAAACAAGAGACTGAAAATCTACTACCAATACCCAAGAAAAGTTATCCCTTATTATTAGGATTCAAGCAAGACGTACAAAAAATCCTTATAAAAGTTGTTTGTGTCCTTAGCGCGCTTGGGTACTTTTTGAAGTTGTCACATCCGCATGAAACACATGAGAAGACAAAGTCCAGAAACTACCATTGACTCTGCTTAAGTAGTCACAAACATAGATTAAAATTTTTCCATAGAACAAATGCTATTTTTTAAGTTCGAGAAAGAAATGTTCCTTTTCGTCCAAACATAAATTGCATCTTTTTTATCCCCCCGTGTAATAAATTGAGTGTTTAATATAGACCAGGTTATGTCGAAACTTTGGGTTTTTTCTTTTAGATTCCAAACATATTTCGAAAGTTCCGTCTCATTTGAATGCTTTTTATTCTGGAAAGATTTAGTATGGTTACGATATCGCTCTTTAAATGTACTTGCTGTCATGCCAATGTATTGCTTAGTGATGTTCGTGTTGCTTATGGAAATAGATGCCTTGTATACTATGTTGTTTGTCATGCATTGCCCATGCACGTAGGGGGCAATTGTCCTTAATCCTGCAATTGCAACTGCTTGTAACTATGCTTAGTGGCTTGCTTTTCCTGATTGTGCGTGAATTATGTTTCGTGATAATAAACTTGACGTTGTTCATGCAACTATAGCTAATCTTGACTGTGTTTCTGTTAAAAAAGTTTGTGAAGCTTGTGTCCTGGTGGAAAGTGCTTGTCAATAAGGGTAAGAAAGTTCCGTCCTATGTTTGTTTTGACATTTTTGTTAAATGGAGGGTTAAACCAGATGATATTGCGGTGTCGATTTCTGCGTGTTTGCTGTGGTGCTTCTTGTGTGTAGTTTAGCTCATGGTTGAAATTGCTGCGCCTTAATGCATTTTGGTAAATTGGTAAGGATTCATGGAATGTCCGCTCGTCAGACGAGAGGAGGGAAATGCGCTTGTTGATTGATGTAGGTAGCTGTCTTAAAATGCTTGGTGGGTGGTTTGATTGTTTGTTTATGTATAATGGTTCGTCATTGGGCTTTCGAAAAGGTTTGTATTTTCCATTGCTTAGGTCGAAAGTAACGTCTAAAAAGTTTACTGAAATTAAATTTGCTTCTGCCGTGATTTTTAAGCCAAACTGTTCGAAACTTTTGTGAAGGTCTTTTCTTGTTTTGTCTGCCAATCGTGCGGTCTTATTTTTTAGTACTGCCAATCCGTCGTCTCTATATAGGCCAATATTTTGGTTGCCAAACTTTTTCCCTAGGTCGTTTAGAATGAAAAGGCCTACTAGTTCGCATACTTCAGCGCCGTCATGGCTACCCATGGTAACATCAAATAAACTGTTGCTGTCTTTTTTTATCCACGGTTTTTCGTTGTTGAAAAGGAGCGATTTTCTAGCGTGTTTTACTATTGAAATGTCACTTTCAGTAATGATAGCCAAATTTCTGGTCCAAGATAATGCTTGGTCCAGAAGGTCTTCAGAAATTGAAGGGTAGAAATTAACAATGTCAAACGAAATGAAGGTATGTCTGCTTTTCTCTTCAATGTTGCCAAACCATTCGATTACTTCTTGTGTGTTTCTCCATTGATTTACGTTCAAAATGTTCCTTAACTTAGAGTTGATTTTATCAAGAATTACTTTGCTGAGCTTTCCGGACTCACTTTTAGCAGGATTAATTAATCGGCATGTTGGGTTGTTTTCGAAATTATCCTTATGGTCTTTGAGTGAAATAAATGTTTCGCGTTTTTTCATGTGTTCAATACGGTCGCCAATTCCCAAGTTATTCGAAATGTGTTTTAGTTCATTGTCTATCTGTTCTATGGTGTCCTCTGATCCATGTTTATATGTTTATATTTTGTTCTACCTATATATGGTATTGAGCACTCTCTAACAATTCGTGAACCAAAAACTCACTTATATATATATATTAGAATTCAAATAAAGGGAGATAACTAGCTTAACAAAAGGCTATTCAAAATATTCGTAAATACTTGGAATAACAGGAGAGGTATCAAATTTATCCTCAAACGTTTTGAAAACAAAATTGGATACAAATACAAAGTAGAAAATCTAGCACCAAAACACAAGAAGAAGTAATAGATAATTATTAGGATTCAAGCAAGACGTACAAATTCCTTATAAAAGTTGTTCGTGTTCTTTGCGCGCATGGGAATTAACATTTTCAAGATGTCGTATCCGCATGAAACACTTGAGAAGTCAATGTCCAGTAACTACAATTGATCTACGCACGAATTCTATGTATATAACGAATTTTTTTCGTAGCAAAGATTTTATTTCCAACCCTCGGGAAAAATGTACATTTAAAAGGCAATAGCAAATATTCTTTGATATTAAGATTCAAAGAGAAAATAGAAAATATTTCTTTGAATTCAGTCTAGGGAAAGACGCTGAATATTAGAATTCAAATAGGAGGTAGAAAATTATCTTACAGAGAGGTATACAAACTATTACTAAATGATTAAATTAAAACAAGAGACTGAAAATCTACTACCAATACTCAAGAAAAGTTATCCCTTATTATTAGGATTCAAGCAAGACGTACAAAATCCTTATAAAAGTTGTTTGTGTCCTTAGCGCGCATGGCAGATTTTTCAAGTTGTTGCATCTGAATGAAATACTTGAGGAGTCAAAGTCGATCCAGTAACTACCATTGGCCTTGCCCAAGTAACCTAACTATACATTGAAATGTTCCTGTATAGTATGGATTTATTTTCCAGAGTTCAAGAAAAAATGTTCCTATAAATATTGGAATTTACAGCAGGCCATAGCGCAAGTCTACCATCGAAAGTCAATAAGTCAACTTTGAAAGTGAGTAGGAAATATTTCTTAATATTTGGATTCACATTGACAGAAATCTACATCTAAAACTCAACACGCAATATATCTCAATGCTTATAGATTCAAATAGGAATAAGTCAACTTTGAAAGTGAGTAGGAAATATTTCTTAATATTTGGATTCGCATTGACAGAAATCTACATCTAAAACTCAACACGCAATATAGCTCAATGCTTATAGATTCAAATAGGAAATATAAAATCTACCATTGAACTTCAACATAGGAAATACATGTACTTCTATTAGAATTCAAAACAGAGATGATATATCTCTAAAACTTTACACCTCTTAAAAATTAGAATTCAAATAGGAGGTAGAAAATTTACTTCCAAGACGCGATACGAAATATTTCTAAATGCTCAGATTGAAACAAAAGGTTAAAAATTTATCTTAAAAGATTAGACGGAATAGTTTTAAATATTTTGATTTTGATTGGAGGTAGGAAATTTTGGTCTCCAATGGAAAGACGAAAATCTAACTTTGAAACATAAGAGGAATACCTAAATATTAGAATTCGTAAGAGAAGTAGAAAATTTACTCCACAATGGCAATAGGAAATATTCATAACTATTTGGATTCAACTAGGAAGAACTTTACGTACCTTTACGAAATCGCAATAAAAAATTAAATAGGTAGTAGAAAATATACTTCCAAAACTTAATGAGAATTACTCCCAAATATTTGGATAAAAATACGAAGTAGAAAATCTAGCACTAAAATTCAAGAAGAAATATTTCTAATGATTAAGATGTGTGATTCAGGATTCAAGCAAGACGTACATGGACTGCATATAATAGTTGTTTGTGTTTGTAGTGCGCATGTTAAATATTTTCAAGATATTGCCTTTGAATAAATCACTTGAAAAGACAAAGACTAGTGTTACGATTGACTTTCTATTAGTAACTCGAAGATTCTATTTCCAGAGCTTGGGAAAAAATATTCCAAATTAAAATATATAGAATTTACAGAACGTAGAAAATCTACCACCAAAATTCTATAGCAATATCCATAATTAGGATTAAGATTTCGAACAACATGTTCAAAATCCTTATAATTGTTCTTGGTATTCTTAAGTGTTTTTAAAATATTGCCTTAGCATATATTAATTGACAAGACAAAGATAATTGACTACCATCTACTTCCATTAGTGGTCACACATTCCATTTTCAGAGTTGTTTGTGTTCTTAGCGCGCTTGGGTACATTTTGAAGTTGTCTCATCCGCATGAAACACGCGGAAGACAAAGTCCAGAAACTACCATTGACTCTGCTTAAGTAGTCCTAAACATAGATTAAATTAGGAAATAGAAAATCAACTTTTGACGTTCAGTGTTGAAAATACTCGTAATATTTAAATTCAAAACAAGAAGTAATCGACCTCTGATACCCTACACTTCCTAAAAGTTAGAATTCAAAGACGAGGTAGAAAATTTACTTCTAAAACGCAATACGATTACCTATATATATATATTAGAATTCAAATAAAAGGGAGATAACTAGCTTACCAAAAGGCTATTCAAAATATTCGTAAATACTTGGATTAACAGGAGAGGTATCAAATCTATCTTCAAACGTTTGGTAAAAAAATTCGATACAAATACAAAGTAAAAAATCTACCACCAAATCGCAAGAAGAAGTAATAGATAATTATTAGGATTCAAGCAAGACGTAGGCTACAAATTCCTTATAAAAGTTGTTTGTGTTCTTTGCGCGCATGGGAATTAGCATTTTCAAGATGTCGTATCCGCATGAAACACTTGAGAAGTCAATGTCCAGTAACTACAATTGACCTACGTACGAATCCTATGTATATAATGAAATTATTTCGTAGCAAAGATTTTATTTCCAAGCCTCGGGAAAAATGTACATTTAAAAGTCAATAGCAAATATTCTTTGATATTAAGATTCAAAGAGAAAATAGAAAATCTTTCTTTGAATTCAGTCTAGGGAAAGACGCTGAATATTATAATTCAAATAGGAGGTAGAAAATTATCTTACAGAAAGCTATACAAACTATTACTAAATGATTAAATTAAAACAAGAGACTGAAAATCTACTACCAATACTCAAGAAAAGTTATCCCTTATTATTAGGATTCAAGCAAGACGTACAAAATCCTTATAAAAGTTGTTTGTGTCCTTAGCGCGCTTGGGTACTTTTTGAAGTTTGTCACATCCGCATGAAACACATGAGAAGACAAAGCCCAGAAACTACCATTGACTCTGCTTAAGTAGTCACAAACATAGATTAAAATTTTTCCATAGAACAAATGCTATTTTCAAAGTTCGAGAAAGAAATGTTCCTTAATATATAGAATTTACAGCAGTTAGAAAATATACCCCCAAAAGTCAATGGACAATAGTGCTCAATGCTCAAATTCAAATAAGAAATTGAAAATTAACTTTTGACGTTCAGTGTTGAAAATACTCGTAATATTTCAATTGAAAACAAGAGATGATCGACCTCTGATACCTTACACTTCCTAAAAATTAGAATTCAAAGAAGAGGTAAAAAATGTACTTCTAAAACGCAATACGATTAACGCTCAGGATAAGAAATACACCTATATATATATATATTCGAATTCAAATAAAAGGGAGATAAGTAGCTTACCAAAAGGCTATTCAAAATATCCGTAAATAGTTGGATTAACAGGAGATCGAGGTATCAAATCTATCTTCAAACGTTTGGTAAAAAAATTGGATACAAATACAAAATAAAAAATCTACCACCAAAACGCAAGAAGAAGTAATAGATAATTATTAGGATTCAAGCAAGACGTACAAATTCGTTATAAAAGTTGTTTGTGTTCTTTGCGCGCATGGGAATTAACATTTTCAAGATGTCGTATCCGCAAGAAACACTTGAGAAGTCAATGTCCAGTAACTACAATTGACCTACGCACGAATCCTATGTATATAATGAAATTATTTCGTAGCAAAGATTTTATTTCCAATCCTCGGGAAAAATGTACATTTAAAAGTCAATAGCAAATATTCTTTGATATTAAGATTCAAAGAGAAAATAGAAAATCTTTCTTTGAATTCAGTCTAGGGAAAGACGCTGAATATTATAATTCAAATAGGAGGTAGAAAATTATCTTACAGAAAGGTATACAAACTATTACTAAATGATTAAATTAAAACAAGAGACTGAAAATCTACTACCAATACTCAAGAAAAGTTATCCCTTATTATTAGGATTCAAGCAAGACGTACAAAATCCTTATAAAAGTTGTTTGTGTCCTTAGCGCGCTTGGGTACTTTTTGAAGTTGTCACATCCGCATGAAACACATGAGAAGACAAAGCCCAGAAACTACCATTGACTCTGCTTAAGTAGTCACAAACATAGATTAAAATTTTTCCATAGAACAAATGCTATTTTCAAAGTTCGAGAAAGAAATGTTCCTTAATATATAGAATTTACAGCAGTTAGAAAATATACCCCCAAAAGTCAATGCACAATAGTGCTCAATGCTCAAATTCAAATAAGAAATTGAAAATTAACTTTTGACGTTCAGTGTTGAAAATACTCTCGTAATATTTCAATTGAAAACAAGAGATGATCGACCTCTGATACCTTACACTTCCTAAAAATTAGAATTCAAAGAAGAGGTAAAAAATGTACTTCTAAAATGCAATACGGTTAACGCTCAGGATAAGAAATACACCTATATATATATATTCGAATTCAAATAAAAGGGAGATAACTAGCTTACCAAAAGGCTATTCAAAATATTCGTAAATACTTGGATTAACAGGAGAGGTATCAAATCTATCTTCAAACGTTTGGTAAAAAAATTGGATACAAATACAAAGTAAAAAATCTACCACCAAAACGCAAGAAGAAGTAATAGATAATTATTAGGATTCAAGCAAGATGTACAAATTCCTTATAAAAGTTGTTTGTGTTCTTTGCGCGCATGGGAATTAACATTTTCAAGATGTCATATCCGCATGAAACACTTGAGAAGTCAATGTCCAGTAACTACAATTGACCTACGCACGAATCCTATGTATATAATGAAATTATTTCGTAGCAAAGATTTTATTTCCAAGTCTCGGGAAAAATGTACATTTAAAAGTCAATAGCAAATATTCTTTGATATTAAGATTCAAAGAGAAAATAGAAAATCTTTCTTTGAATTCAGTCTAGGGAAAGACGCTGAATATTATAATTCAAATAGGAGGTAGAAAATTATCTTAAAGAAAGCTATACAAACTATTACTAAATGATTAAATTAAAACAAGAGACTGAAAATCTACTACCAATACTCAAGAAAAGTTATCCCTTATTATTAGGATTCAAGCAAGACGTACAAAATCCTTATAAAAGTTGTTTGTGTCCTTAGCGCGCTTGGGTACTTTTTGAAGTTGTCACATCCGCATGAAACACATGAGAAGACAAAGCCCAGAAACTACCATTGACTCTGCTTAAGTAGTCACAAACATAGATTAAAATTTTTCCATAGAACAAATGCTATTTTCAAAGTTCGAGAAAGAAATGTTCCTTAATATATAGAATTTACAGCAGTTAGAAAATATACCCCCAAAAGTCAATGGACAATAGTGCTCAATGCTCAAATTCAAATAAGAAATTGAAAATTAACTTTTGACGTTCAGTGTTGAAAATACTCGTAATATTTCAATTGAAAACAAGAGATGATCGACCTCTGATACCTTACACTTCCTAAAAATTAGAATTCAAAGAAGAGGTAAAAAATGTACTTCTAAAACGCAATACGATTAACGCTCAGGATAAGAAATACACCTATATATATATATATTCGAATTCAAATAAAAGGGAGATAAGTAGCTTACCAAAAGGCTATTCAAAATATCCGTAAATAGTTGGATTAACAGGAGATCGAGGTATCAAATCTATCTTCAAACGTTTGGTAAAAAAATTGGATACAAATACAAAATAAAAAATCTACCACCAAAACGCAAGAAGAAGTAATAGATAATTATTAGGATTCAAGCAAGACGTACAAATTCGTTATAAAAGTTGTTTGTGTTCTTTTGCGCGCATGGGAATTAACATTTTCAAGATGTCGTATCCGCAAGAAACACTTGAGAAGTCAATGTCCAGTAACTACAATTGACCTACGCACGAATCCTATGTATATAATGAAATTATTTCGTAGCAAAGATTTTATTTCCAATCCTCGGGAAAAATGTACATTTAAAAGTCAATAGCAAATATTTCTTTGATATTAAGATTCAAAGAGAAAATAGAAAATCTTTCTTTGAATTCAGTCTAGGGAAAGACGCTGAATATTATAATTCAAATAGGAGGTAGAAAATTATCTTACAGAAAGGTATACAAACTATTACTAAATGATTAAATTAAAACAAGAGACTGAAAATCTACTACCAATACTCAAGGAAAAGTTATCCCTTATTATTAGGATTCAAGCAAGACGTACAAAATCCTTATAAAAGTTGTTTGTGTCCTTAGCGCGCTTGGGTACTTTTTGAAGTTGTCACATCCGCATGAAACACATGAGAAGACAAAGCCCAGAAACTACCATTGACTCTGCTTAAGTAGTCACAAACATAAGATTAAAATTTTTCCATAGAAACAAATGCTATTTTCAAAGTTCGAGAAAGAAATGTTCCTTAATATATAGAATTTACAGCAGTTAGAAAATATACCCCCAAAAGTCAATGCACAATAGTGCTCAATGCTCAAATTCAAATAAGAAATTGAAAATTAACTTTTGACGTTCAGTGTTGAAAATACTCTCGTAATATTTCAATTGAAAACAAGAGATGATCGACCTCTGATACCTTACACTTCCTAAAAATTAGAATTCAAAGAAGAGGTAAAAAATGTACTTCTAAAATGCAATACGGTTAACGCTCAGGATAAGAAATACACCTATATATATATATTCGAATTCAAATAAAAGGGAGATAACTAGCTTACCAAAAGGCTATTCAAAATATTCGTAAATACTTGGATTAACAGGAGAGGTATCAAATCTATCTTCAAAACGTTTGGTAAAAAAATTGGATACAAATACAAAGTAAAAAATCTACCACCAAAACGCAAGAAGAAGTAATAGATAATTATTAGGATTCAAGCAAGATGTACAAATTCCTTATAAAAGTTGTTTGTGTTCTTTGCGCGCATGGGAATTAACATTTTCAAGATGTCATATCCGCATGAAACACTTGAGAAGTCAATGTCCAGTAACTACAATTGACCTACGCACGAATCCTATGTATATAATGAAATTATTTCGTAGCAAAGATTTTATTTCCAAGTCTCGGGAAAAATGTACATTTAAAAGTCAATAGCAAATATTCTTTGATATTAAGATTCAAAGAGAAAATAGAAAATCTTTCTTTGAATTCAGTCTAGGGAAAGACGCTGAATATTATAATTCAAATAGGAGGTAGAAAATTATCTTAAAGAAAGCTATACAAACTATTACTAAATGATTAAATTAAAACAAGAGACTGAAAATCTACTACCAATACTCAAGAAAAGTTATCCCTTATTATTAGGATTCAAGCAAGACGTACAAAATCCTTATAAAAGTTGTTTGTGTCCTTAGCGCGCTTGGGTACTTTTTGAAGTTGTCACATCCGCATGAAACACATGAGAAGACAAAGCCCAGAAACTACCATTGACTCTGCTTAAGTAGTCACAAACATAGATTAAAATTTTTCCATAGAACAAATGCTATTTTCAAAGTTCGAGAAAGAAATGTTCCTTAATATATAGAATTTACAGCAGTTAGAAAATATACCCCCAAAAGTCAATGCACAATAGTGCTCAATGCTCAAATTCAAATAAGAAATTGAAATTAACTTTTGACGTTCAGTGTTGAAAATACTCGTAATATTTCAATTGAAAACAAGAGATGATCGACCTCTGATACCTTACACTTCCTAAAAATTAGAATTCAAAGAAGAGGTAAAAAATTTACTTCTAAAATGCAATACAGTTAACGCTCAGGATAAGAAATACACCTATATATATATATTCGAATTCAAATAAAAGGGAGATAACTAGCTTACCAAAAGGCTATTCAAAATATTCGTAAATACTTGGATTAACAGGAGAGGTATCAAATCTATCTTCAAACGTTTGGTAAAAAAATTGGATACAAATACAAAGTAAAAAATCTACCACCAAAACGCAAGAAGAAGTAATAGATAATTATTAGGATTCAAGCAAGACGTACAAATTCCTTATCAAAGTTGTTTGTGTTCTTTGAGCGCATGGGAACATTTTCAAGATGTCGTATCCGCATGAAACATTTGAGAAATCAATGTCCCGTAACTACCATTGACCTACCCACGAATCCTATCTATATTAAGAATTTTTTTCGTCATACATTTAAAATTCAATAGCAAATATTCGTTGAAATTAAGATCGAAGAGAAAATAGAAAATCTTTCTTTGAATTCAGTCTAGGGAAAGACGCTGAATATTAGAATTCAAATAGGAGGTAGAAAATTATCTTACAGAAAGCTATACAAACTATTACTAAATGATTAAATTAAAACAAGAGACTGAAAATCTAATACCAATACTCAAGAAAAGTTATCCCTTATTATTAGGATTCAAGAAGATGTACAAAATCCCTATAAAAGTTGTTTGTGTCCTTAGCGCGCTTGGGTACTTTTTGAAGTTGTCACATCCGCATGAAACACATGAGAAGACAAAGTCCAGAAACTACCATTGACTCTGCTTAAGTAGTCACAAACATAGATTAAAATTTTTCCATAGAACAAATGCTATTTTCAAAGTTCGAGAAAGAAATGTTCCTTAATATATAGAATTTGCAGCAGTTAGAAAATATACCCCCAAAAGTCAATGGACAATAGTGCTCAATTCTCAAATTCAAATAAAAAATAGAAAATTAAGTTTTGACGTTCAGTGTTGAAAATACTCGTAATATTTCAATTGAAAACAAGAGATGATCGACCTCTGATACCTTACACTTCCTAAGAATTAGAATTCAAAGAAGAGGTATAAAATTTACTTCTAAAACGCAATACGATTAACGCTCAGGATAAGAAATACACCTATATATATATTATAATTCAAATAAAAGGGAGATAACTAGCTTACCAAAAGGCTATTCAAAATTTTCGTAAATACTTCGATTAACAGGAGAGGTATCAAATCTATCTTCAAACGTTTGGTAAAAAAATCGGATACAAATACAATGTAAAAAATCTACCACCAAAACGCAAGAAGAAGTAATAGATAATTATTAGGATTCAAGCAAGACGTACAAATTCCTTATAAAAGTTGTTTGTGTTCTTTGCGCGCATGGGAACATTTTCAAGATGTCGTATCCGCATGAAACATTTGAGAAATCAATGTCCCGTAACTACCATTGACTTACCCACGAATCGTATCTATATTAAGAATTTTTTTCGTCATACATTTAAAAGTCACTAGCAAATATTCTTTGAAATTAAGATCAAAGAGAAAATAGAAAATCTTTCTTTGAATTCAGTCTAGGGAAAGACGCTGAATATTAGAATTCAAATAGGAGGTAGAAAATTATCTTACAGAAAGCTATAAAAACTATTACTAAATGATTAAATTAAAACAAGAGACTGAAAATCTACTACCAATACTCAAGAAAAGTTATCCCTTATTATTAGGATTCAAGCAAGACGTACAAAATCCTTATAAAAGTTGTTTGTGTCCTTAGCGCGCATGGCAGATTTTTCAAGTTGTTACATCTGAATGAAATACTTGAGGAGTCAAAGTCCAGTAACTACCATTGACCTTGCCCAAGTAACCTAACTATACATTGAAATGTTCCTGTATAGTACGGATTTATTTTCCAGAGTTCAAGAAAAAATGTTCCTATAAATATTGGAATTTACAGCAGGCCATAGCGCAAGTCTACCATCGAAAGTCTATAAGTCAACTTTGAAAGTGAGTAGGAAATATTTCTTAATATTTGGATTCGCATTGACAGAAATCTACATCTAAAACTCAACACGTAATATATCTCAATGCTTATAGATTCAAATAGGAAACATAAAATCTACCATTGAACTTCAACATAGGAAATACATGTACTTCTATTAGAATTCAAAACAGAGATGATATATCTCTAAAACTTTACACCTCTTAAAAATTAGAATTCAAATAGGAGGTAGAGAATTTACTTCGAAGACGCGATACGAAATATTTCTAAATGCTCAGATTGAACCAAAAGGTTAAAAATTTATCTTTAAAAGATTAGACGGAATAGTTTTAAATATTTTGATTTTGATTGGAGGTAGGAAATTTTGGTCTCCAATGGAAAGACGAAAATCTAACTTTGAAACATAAGAGGAATACCTAAATATTAGAATTCGTAAGAGAAGTAGAAAATTTACTCCACAATGGCAATAGGAAATATTCATAACTATTTGGATTCAACTAGGAAGAACTTTACGTACCTTTACGAAATCTCAATAAAAAATTAAATAGGTAGTAGAAAATATACTTCCAAAACTTAATGAGAACTACTCCCAAATATTTGGATAAAAATACGAAGTAGAAAATCTAGCACTAAAATTCAAGAAGAAATATTTCTAATGATTAAGATGTGTGATTCAGGATTCAAGCAAGACGCACATGGACTGCATATAATAGTTGTTTGTGTTTGTAGTGCGCATGTTAAATATTTTCAAGATATTGCCTTTGAATAAATCACTTGAAAAGACAAAGACTAGTGTTACTATTGACTTTCTATTAGTAACTCGAAGATTCTATTTCCAGAGCTTGGAAAAAAATATTGCAAATTAAAATATATAGAATTTACAGAACGTAGAAAATCTACCACCAAAATTCTATAGCAATATCCATAATTAGGATTAAGATTTCGAACAACATGCTCAAAATCCTTATAATTGTTCTTGGTATTCTTAAGTGTTTTTAAAATATGGCAGCACAGGGCGTGCGATACAGGAATTTCGCAGAAGGACTACAGGAGAGCTGTCCAATCTGGCGAAGGGATTGACGGGCGGTGTGAAGATTGCCTGAATATGAGTGCGGGATTTCTTCTTCCGAACGCCGAGAGTACGAGAATGGATGAAAACGTATTGGGTGAGTATAGTTTTTTCGTTTCCCAACCAGTTGCGAAGGACGCATCACGCATCACTTCACGGAAAGTTGTACGAGATTTTTTGGATTTCAAAAATCCCGAGATTTTTCAAAAGATTTTTCGAAAAAGTTTATTCGGTCTTCGAGAATCAGAAACGATATTATAAGGCGGGCAAAGCTGTAAATAAAAACTGGCTTAAAGCAAGAGAAAAATTGAGTTGTGAAAATTTTCAAGATTTTCTTACACTGCTAAAGTACTTTTTTTTGTTATCTAATTATATATATATATATATATTGTGGTCTACTGTAAACGACTACTTGAACGATATATATATATATACATATATATATATATATATACTCACTCGTTGCCTATTAATAGATAGATGCATGTGTTTTTTAGAGGAAGAATCCAGAATGATCTTTGAAGAGTCACCACTCCTGTTCTCTTCTCTCCAATCACCAGAACTACCAGATCCATCCTTAGCCATGGAAGACGAAGAAGAAACCTCAATTCCAGACCCTGAGCCAGATCCATCCTTAGCCATCGAAGACGAAGAAAACTCAATTCCAGACCCTAAGCCAAACCCAGAGGAATTCAGAGAAAATGGAGATTGTTCTCAAATTACGTATCAGTTGGTTGAGGAGGGAACAAAGCGACGTAAAATCAAACTTATTGACAGTGAGGGTTACACCTACAATGTTAAAATGAGACCCATTACGTATTGGCAATGCACTGTAAGGCCAAAAGGTAGTCCATGCAATGCCAATGTGAGTGAGCGAGAAGGGAAGTTTCACCGCAGTAAGCATAACCACAACCACGAATCAGCAATTGACTCAGTGAATACTGCCAAAATCAGGATGGAAGTCAATAAGCGTGCCATGGTGGACATGTTTAAGCCAGCATCAGCTATTGTTGATGAGGTACTGTAATGTATGACTTAACTGTTATAACAGTTAATTAAAAAAATTTATCACCAGGTTTATTATTGGGTTTTTATTAATGTTTTATTAGTATTACTACTGATTATTAGTATAGGCAAACATATGATAGGGAGTACAATTAAGGATTCACACTACGAGTGATAATTGAGTTTTTGAAGTTTAAATGCTTAAACTTTATCTTGTATAGGTTTTACTTGGGCAGATGGGCAATGGACCTTGCCAAAGCTTACCAAAGTATCTTGCAAGGGGTGCTAACAGGCTGCGACAGAGTGTACGACCAAAGGACCCTGTTGACCTTGAATTTGATCTGGATCAAAACCACATTCCACACAATTTCCTTAGAGCGGATGTAAAGGTTCGTGGGCGCCGTCATCTAATGTTTGCCACTGACCAGCAACTGCAACATCTCAGCAGCACTAAAGGGTGCTACATTGATGGCACATTAAAGTTGTGTCGGCGTCCATTCACCCAGTTGCTGTCAATCAACGCCTTTGTCCAAAAAGACGATTGTGTCAAGCAGGTAACCGAAACGAAATTAAATGAAAAAAGTCATGTGGATATCAACATACCTGGCTATGCGTTTCTGAATATTGTTATTATTATTATTATTATTATTATTATTACTAATATTATTATTATTATTATTATTATTATTATTATTATTATTATTATTATTATTATATTATTATTATTATTATTATTATTATTAAAATAACGATTTTGTAGTGTTACAAATTTAAAAATTGCTTTGAAAAACTCGTATACTATGGTGAATGGCAATGTTGGAGAGTTCTTAAAAAACTGTTGGAAACCCAGCAGAGCCAGAATATACATAAAGCAGTGGAGTTTATTAAAAAGAAGCACAATGCATTTTGGCAGACAACTTGTCAGTGCTACATCTGCGAGAAACCATGGTATATGGGTTTTTCAAAGCAAATAATATTATTATTATCATAATAACTATTATATTATTATTATTATATTCTACTTATTATTATTAGGTACCTCTATTATTTGTCTTGATGTCTGGGAAGAAAAAAATAGACTACCGTAAAGTCCTTCGAAAGTTAAAGGCCATTCTTCCGGTTCCAGCTGTGCGTTATGTTATGGTGGACTTCGAAAAAGCATTGTGGGCAGCTCTGCGGGAGGTGTTGCCAAATGTGACAATTCGAGGATGTGTATTCCACTGGACAAAAGCACTGTGGAGGAAGGTTAGTACCCAAAAACCAAAAATTAGCATTATATCAATAATAAACTTAATCACATATGTGTGGTTTATATTGATCTTAATAATCTCAATGATAATGAGACATCATCATCATCATCCTGATATCTCCTCACGGGAGGTCAGATCTCCTTGTGGTAACACTCCATTATCCTAGATCCTGATTACCTGCTGATTTTTTCTCAAAAGGTTTGTTTTCCACGCTATAGGTTCAAGAGCTCGGTCAGCAAGCTTACTCCAATGATGATGGAACCTATAAATATGTACGCAAGTTCATGGCACTACCATTCCTTCCAATCAATGAAATTGTACCAATGTTTCATCTTCTTCAGCAACAGGCTACCACCGACCAACTCCAAAGATTTGTGGAATACATTTCCAACACATGGATTGAAGGAAGTACTTGGCCTCCATCTAGTTGGAGTTGTTTCAAGCGAAGAGTCCGCACAAAGAATGACATTGAAGGATGGCATAATGCACTTAACCGTCGTGCTTCTGGGAATAGTCAACTTCCATTTTACCTGATGATAAACTTACTCGATAGAGAAGCAAGATTGGCATCACTCCATATCAAGTTGGTGTCTGAGAAAAAGCTGAAACGACTTCAACGACGTAATTATCGTTCCACGCAGGCTCGCATTTTTTATCTCTGGACCGAGTACGAAGATGGCAAGCGATCGGCAAGACAACTGCTAAAGTCATGTTCACATCTTAATGGCCCAGTCAGGATGCGTGAATAGGACACAAACGAAAAACAATAGTTGCCAATTGTAAATAGTCTAAACCTGTAAATCATTAGCTGAAATTAAAGAATTGTCAAGAATTGAGTCAGATGACCTATTACATCAATTTTGTAGGTTTGATGACCTTTGTAGTCAGGTCAACAACATGGCAAACCCCTAATTCTAGTTTATTACTAATTCTGGGTTTACCACCTTTCTAATGCACTTAGATTAGTAGAGTTGTATTTTAAACTTATAAAGTTTATGTACCAGCTAATCTATACAATACAATGGTGCAATTGTGCTCTTTGAATTTGAGTTTAGATCAGATACGGAAATAAACTGCAAAGGACAAAATGTACAAAAGAGAAATCAATCAAGGAATAGAAACCTTCAAAGTTTTAACATTCAGAAAATATTGAAAAGTATATCTGAAAAAAATCTGAAAGCTCACCTTCAAGCTAACTTGTGCTTCAAAGTTTTCACAAGACAGAATGTTTTCTACCAGTACCACTGCAATCAGTCCATCAGATCTCTATGCAGTCTTGCAGAGTAGTCACTTTATTTTAAAGTATGTAGTATCCGCCATTTCATTTAGGATTCAGTTGTTCAATTCAGGGGGGTGTGTTATGTTTTATATTTTACGAGTTTCCGCTGCAATCAAGCATCGGTGACAACATTGTTGTAGGACAGCGGAAATTCGTAATAAAGATGGCGACTGGCGAAAATCAATAAAACATGTTTAAACTCATGGTGATTTAAAGATTTTGAGGTACAAAATTTTGTCTTCCCTTGCATTAACTGATGCAACTATGAGTTGTGGGCGAAACGACTGTAGGCAAAACAAAGTGTGGGCGAAACGACTGTGAGCGAAACGACTTGTGGGCGAAACGACCGGCATTGTAATTAATTATTAATTCACTTAACTAATTCATTTATTCATTCATCAATTCATTCTATAATTAATATTCTAGAAATTTCAAGAAAGCCAAGAAAGAACAAAATTTGGTATAAACTCTGACCTTTCTTTGCGAGACCAGTAGCAATGAGTTTTGCAATTCCGTGACCAGCTCCAGTGACAACAGTCCATCGATCGTTTTGCGCCTTCGAGGTACAAACCACCGAACAAGGGCTTCAAGCGTGTAGCAAATTGCGTAGAAAACTAAAACAACCAGTTCAATAACACTATTCCCACAACCAATAACGTTCAAAAACGTTATGAATAGTATAAACAAGAGAAATATAGGAAAAAACAAAGAATGCATAGTTGGTACTCCATATGGGTGAGGTTTAATATTCTGCACTCAGTTGATGTAGCGACATCGTTCCGACAATTCGTAAAATCTGAAATAGACAAGTCAAGATGGCGGCGGTTAAGGAGTGGAATTATTTCAAAGGAGTATTTATAGGGCTACAGGAGTCATTTGGACTGTTCCGTTGAGGTAATTACCATTATTTTGACGTGTTTTAATGTGGTTTCAAATTTTATTGCCATGTAATAACTGTTTTAAAGTAGAATACATAGCCAGAGTTGTGCACAGCACATGTACAAGTACAACTGTGCAAGTTTCAAACTTTATCAGATTTGGAAAAAAATTGAAAGGTTTACTGAGTACTTGTCAAGTTCAAAAAGCAACCTGATATTTGTAAAGACATGTGCTATGAAATTATACATGTACTGTAATTTCCTCTATGTAGCCCCCCCCCCCCTGGGGGGGCTTATTTATTTTCCCTATAAAAGGGAGCTAAACAGAGGCTGGGGCTGCTGAGGGATATTTGGTTAAAATTAGCCATGTATTTTTCTGATTTATAGTGACGAATCAGGGGTTGTGGAGCATTTCAGAGTGGAAGAGGCAGTCAAGTGGGGGTGGGGGCAAAGATGGGGGGGGGGGGGGGTGGGGGGGTGGAAGGGGGGGGGGGGGGGGGGGGGGGCGGGGGGGGGGGGGGGGGGGGGGGGGGGGGGGGGGGGGGGGGGGGATGCAGTTGTGTGCATTGCACAATGTCTAAAGTTCTAAACACTATGTGCTATTTGATTATGAATCAGTTTTTTGCAGCGAAGTATGTATTTCAAACTTTTTAGATCCACATTTTCTTTTTGAATAATGTCAACTGAATAATATTATAAAGAACCACTCTATACCCAGTATAAACAATTAATATCAGGAAAGTCCCCCCCCCCTGACTCTGCGGTCGCTTTTGATGTAGTAGATCTCAGTGGGTGGGGGGGGGGGGGGGGGGTAATTTATCAAATAATAAGGCATGGCAGTGCATTGTCTCATATGGTCCCCCCTTTGCATCATCGGTCCATAAATTTTTCTTGGATGAATCCAGCATGCAAAGGGGGACTACATGGTCCATGTGGTCCCCCCCCCCTTTGTATCCCCTTGATATCGTCGGCCCATGAAAATTTTTTTTTGATGAATCCAGTATGCAAATACATACTTCGCTGCAAAATACTGATTCATAATCAAATAGCACACAGTGTTTAGAAGTTTAGACTTTGTGCAATGCACGCAACTGCATCCCCCCCCCCCCCCCCACACACCCATCTTTGCCACTTGACTGCCACTTCCACTCTGAAATGCTCCACAACCCCTGATTCATCGTTATAAATCACTAAAATCAGCAAAATACATGGCTAAATTTAACCAAATATCCCCCAGCAGCCCCAGCCTCTGTTTAGCTCCCTTTTATAGGGAAAATAAATAAGCTGGGGGGGGGGGGCTACATAGAGGAAATTACAGTATTACAGTACATGTATAATTTCATAGCACATGTCTTTACAAATATCAGGTTGCTTTTTGAACTTGACAAGTACTCAGTAAACCTTTCAATTTTTTTCCAAATCTGATAAAGTTTGAAGGTTTTAAGGCACAAAGCAACTAAGCAAGTACTTGCACAGTTGTACTTGTACATGTGCTCTGCACAACTCTGGCTGTGTATTCTACTTTAAAACAGTTATTACATCGCAATAAAATTTGAAACCACTTTAAAACACGTCAAAATAATGGTAGTTACCTCAACGGAACAGTCCAAATGACTCCTGTAGCCCTATAAATACTCCTTTGAAATAATTCCACCCCTTAACCGCCGCCATCTTGACTTGTCTATTTCCGATTTTACGTACCGAAGCTTTCCGACGAATCGTCGGAATGACGTCACTACATCAACTGAGTGCAGAATAACAACTGATCTATATAAGAGACTGGATAGAGCATCTATCGTCTGAAATTGAAGTCGGAAGTGGTCGGAAGTCGCAACAGCCGCCATGTTGGATGGCCCCACTTTCGCTATATTTTACCGTTGCACAATTATAGTTTTCGTATATTAATCCATTTTTCTCCTTCGCGTTCGGACAAACTTTTTTATCACGAGGAAGAAAGGACACGTGAAGCAGTTGGAGAGAAATCTTGTAGTTGTTTAGCCCTAAAATGTTGGGAAAAACGGAATTTGCGAGTTCGATGGAGCGAACTCCCATTGTCAGTGATGACAACTTTGAACAGACGAAGGCCGTTCTCATTCAGAATTTACTCAGAATATGGAAATACTGCTAAAGGACCAAATGAATGAATGCAAATGTTATCCGCCACATCGTTGTGGAGTTTAACGTATATATTAGCTTGATTTGTTTTGACTTTATAACTTCAAACACTGGCCAATTGTTGATCAGTTTAGTTCTCAGTGCCACAATTTTCATAACATACAGAAGCCAGAGAACAGATTAAATTTTTAAAATTTATCATTATATAGTACATTTATACGTACAGAATCAAACTACACAAGACAAAATACACTCATGAATTGTAAGAATTTTCTTTGATGAAATCATTGACAAAGTTTGAAAACTATAAATGACACAGTTCAATTATATTCTGTATTAAGTTGTCATGTTGCTTCACCTTTAAGTTCTTCCTTCATATAGTTGTTTCATTTTAAACTACCTACAACATAACATACAAATATCACATTCAATTTTACAGATACTCACAAACAATTTTTTCATCAAAATGACAGGGAGTAAAATAGCTCAGCTGTTAAGAAACAATGTTGACAACTTGATTTCTTAAATGCCAACACGTTTACATGACTTGGACACTGGGCATGGATTTAATAAAACAAACTGGCTCGTTCTTGTTATGATGCATGCTACAGTTACCTCTATGGAAGCACCAAACATAAGTATTACAAACTTATAGAGTATTAGCATGCTACTATGTTGCCAAATAAATATGCTGCTTGTCGAAATCTACTCTACTACAAGCCAATCTATCTTCTGTGCCATAATTTACACGTCCTTCGACTTTTTAAAATGATCTACTCGATTGTGAACATTACACAATTACAGTATTATCTCACATTTGTATCCTACAAATCAGTTTATTAACCACCGGCCGTTTGCAATGTTGGGTTTCCCGTTTCCTTAGTAAATAACCCTTTGGGAGCTCTCTGTCCGCTTCGAAATTTCGTCAAAATATCAACTTATTTACTTACGATTCAGTTTCCCTTCACGTTCTTAGGTCCTCCATAGTTCCATGATGTGTCCTGTCGCTTTAAATACCAAAATGGATTGTTGTTGTTCGTCTATTTCGTGATTATATGCGAAAACAACGAATTCACAACAGTAAAATATAGCAACTCACTCCTCATGGTGGGGCCATCCAATATGGCGTCGCTTACAAATTAGGGCGTCACTTCCAGCTTCAATTTCTGGAGGCGCTCAGATCGGTAATAATTCCATGTCCTACATAACCCAAGTACTTCATGAAAGCCTACCTAACCTAAGGATGGCAATTCGTGTAAATAGGACATGGACGTATAACCCTCAGATCAATCGTTTTCAAAATGGCGGCATTTATGGGTCCTTTTGCTAATGGTGAAGGTCGCTGACCGATACCTAAGAACCGGACTGATGACACATGTTTTTAAAACTGCCTGTATTTTGCTCGGCATTCAGTCGAATTATGTTATTTATAACTCGATAAAGTCTCCATATTTATAGAAGATGAAAGCTTTCTGACTGACGGGTTTTGACGGTCCTCCACTGTCCCAGTCTGATATAGTTTGTCGTTCTGGGGCAGCGGGTGGATAAGCCATTTGGGCAATCCACAATGGAGCACTATATGAAGGAAGAACTTAAAGGTGAAGCAACATGACAACTTAATACAGAATATAATTGAACTGTGTCATTTATAGTTTTCAAACTTTGTCAATGATTTCATTAAAGAAAATTCTTACAATTCATGAGTGTATTTTGTCTTGTGTAGTTTGATTCTGTAGGATAAATGTACTATATAATGATAAATTTTAAAAATTTAATCTGTTCTCTGGCTTCTGTATGTTATGAAAATTGTGGCAGAACTAAACTGATCAACAAGGCCAGTGTTTGAAGTTATAAAGTCAAAACAAATCAAGCTAATATATACGTTAAACTCCACAACGATGTGGCGGATAACATTTGCATTCATTCATTTGGTCCTGTAGCAGTATTTCCATATTCTGAGTAAATTCTGAATGAGAACGGCCTTCGTCTGTTCAAAGTTGTCATCACTGACACTGGGAGTTCGCTCCGTCGAACTCGCAAAGTCCGTTTTTCCCAACATTTTAGGGCTAAACAACTACAAGTTTTCTCTCCAAATGCTTCATGCACGTGTCCTTTCTTCCTCGTGATAAAAAAGTTTGTCCGAACCCGAAAGAGAACTAGATCCCAAGGATAGTGCAAAGTTTCTAGTCAAAGATAATAACGATTTTTGCCATGTGTAAGGACAGAGCTGCCACCCCCGCAACCTGCCAGCCCATTTTCTAAAGCAAAGCCCAATAATAAAATAATACAAGCCAAAATTCAGACAAATAACCCAAAATAGAATCTCGAGGGATTCTTAAAGAGTCATTTTCTCTTGTGAAGAACACAAAAAATATTGTGCCCTTCGCTATTGTTTTCCAGTTCAAGATCTTTTTGAACTCCTTGGAATTTTTGCATAAAAAGCTTGGCGCAAGAATTGCGATACTAATACGTATCGTGTGACGTCCAGTCGATCCAGATCAAAATTGACTAAAATCTGCCAAGTGGATGTAAAGATACATAAGTTTTTGTTGCCTTTACAAATAACGATCGTCTGATGATTATGTTGCTAGCTTCACGTTATGTAAACTTGCGAATCGTCTGCCTAATCACGCGCGAAGTTCACGCAGGTACAGATACATGTAGAACCGAGTGTAGAACTTTAAGTGCCTCTATGGCCTGTGGGATCTTTACATATTTAAATAACTTAGGTTAAAAGAAAATGTTTCCCGAAATTTTTTCTCAAAAATATTAAATCCCCGCCCAGTAACAGCGCTCCAAAGTTGGCCAAATCAGCCCAAATCGCGCCATTTTGAAAGTAGACCGTCTGTCTTGGGCCTGGGCTCTAATTGATAGAGCTACGTCACAGTCGCAACGGAAGTCAGACCATAAGACAATCCACCAAAATAAAAAGGACAGATAATCTTCGATCTGCGCGCAGTTTATGGAAATTATTTTGAAATAGAGACTTGCCGAAACTGTATTCGTGGAGCGACTAATAATTTTAAAGGTAAGTACATTTCGATTATTTCTGTATTTTCATTAAATACGTGAGTTAAATTGCAGACTTTTGATGTTGTCATTGTTAAAATGGCGCATGTAACAATCATTTCCGAAACATGCAGTCAAAACTAACCCTGTAACTCAAAAATAAACATGTTTTATGCTTTTTGGTCACAATATTAGGAATCCCAAGTGGAATATCTACAAAACTTTCGGTAACTTTATATCAGTTTACTCGCCTATTTGACAAAAATGCTCATTGGTCTGACGAGTACGACATCATCGCCATTGTTATTGTTGAAGCTCGCAGCATAGAAAATCCAGAATTTATTGTCTTCTGGATTGTCTATGCTTGCAGTCAAGACTAACCCTTGCCTCAGAATCTTGTGTGCACAGTTTGCAAAACTGACTCTATTTGTAAACCAGCATAATATGTTACATATGTAATCTACTATAACCTAATGTCTACATGTATGTGCATATACAGACAGTACAGTATATCTAACTAATACGATATCAATTTTATTAATTTTATCAATTTTATTATTTTCTGCTTTAAGCCTTCTAATCCTTGACTATCAAACTGCTGAATAACTTTATCAAGAATTCTAAGTGTCCAGGAATGATCATTGTAAACAGTCACTGACTTTGTTATCATGGGATCCTTGGCACAGTCTTTCTTTCTTTGTTGCAAGTAAACAACTCTTAAAAATTATTCATCGCCTTTCACTAATGTCCAACCAAAAGAAAGGAACACCAACGCTATTAATGGTGTTAACTAAGTCTTTAAGGATTTGTGGTTGGATAACTGTTTATAGGTGCAGCAAGTGGTTGACATCTGTTGTTGTCTCCAGTGCAATTGCTGTTGGTATTATTCAAATAGCTTGTTCTGTCATTAAGTGTTTCACCCATTGAAACTGGTACCAAGACAGGGGGACTCTCTCTGTCTGAAAAAGGATAAACATTAAAAGCAATTTCATTTAATGTACCAAAATTGAATTTTTTTTTATTGTCTGGATAGTCATCATTAAGGTATTATACTATACCTAGTAACATTGCTATAAAGTAATAGTATAGACCAACTAGTGGACTATTGTGCACCTCATTGACAGTGACTATCTACGAATAGAACTTTAGAATATGAATGCCATACATGTACGTTCTGTATGTGTGCGAGTATGTCTATATATATATATATATATATATATATATATATATATATATATATATATATATATATATATATATATATTTATATATATATATATACTAAACTAAAACTGCAGAACTGAACGAAGAGAATGGACAAGAATATTGACAATATAATGCAAGAAATTAAAGTTTGTATCTCCAATCCTGTCATTTAAAATATGAAGAAAAAGTTAGCAATCTTTTATGTATGAAGATATTTAACGATGTGTTTTGTCAATATCTATATGATAAAGCTTAAAATATAATTATAAGCTTTCTTTTCTTAATATATACAATACTGTACATGCTGGATTATCACATAATATTTATACAATTTTAGATGGAGTATTTAGGCTACTGTAATTTACCTGCGTATTGGTCTCCTTATTTTCCATAGTGGTACAATAATTTGGCTTCCAAATGGTTTCTTTCTACTTTAGAAAGAAATTTTTTTCACTGAGTAGCCCCTTTTGTAAGGCATCTTTAATAAAATTGATATTTTAAATTGATATTTTAAATTGATATGTATTCACGAGTCTTAGGTTAGAAGTTTCTATTTATATTTATGTTTTAATGTTTTTCATATTAATTTTGTATTTTGAGGATCCCGTAATGGAGCCACAAGCTCTGTGGGACTTCCCTGCCATTTTTGGCAAAGCTTGTAAATAAAAAAAATAAATAAAAAAATATAGTATTAGTTAGATTTTCTTAACATGCACATATATGTAAACATTAGGTTATAGTAGATTACATATGTAACATATTATACTGGTTTACAAATAGAGTCAGTTTTGCAAACTGTGCACACAAGATTCTGAGGCAATGGTTAGTCTTGACTGCAAGCATAGACAATCCAGAAGACAATATATTCTTGATTTTCTATGCTGCGAGCTTCGACAATAACAATGGCGATGACGTCGTACTCGTCATTTCAACAGTCAAGACCAATGAGCATTTTTGTCAAATAGGCGAGTAAACTGATGTAAAATTACCGACAGTTTTGTAGATATTCCACTTGGGATTCCAAATATTGCGACCAAAAAGCACAAAACATGTTTATTTTTTAGTTACAGGGTTAGTTTTGACTGCATGTTTCGGAAATGATTGTTACATGCGCCATTTTAACAATGACAACATCAAAAGTCTGCAAATTAACTCACTATTTAATGTAAATACAGAAATAATCGAATGTATACTTACCTTTAAATTATTAGTCGCTCCACGAATACAGTTTAAAAATCTTGAAGGCAAGTCTCTATTTCAAAATAATTTCCATAAACTGCGCGCAGATCGAAGATTATCTGTTCTTTTTATTTTGGTTGCAAGGTAAGTTCCGTTCCGACCGTGACGTCACACAGTAAACTCGCACCAGGTCCCTAACAGGCACGGTCACAGTTACAGAGATGCCAACTTTGGAGCGCTGTAGCTGGGCGGGGATTTAATATTTTTGAGAAAAATTTTCGGGAAACATTTTCTTTTAACCTAAGTTATTTAAATATGTAAAGATCCCACAGACCATAGAGGCACTTTAAACATTCATGTTTAATATATGGCCAGGGTTCTCCGTACAGTTGTTTATTGAACGCCAAATCAAAATGCGAAGACAGTCTACAATCTCCAGTATACAGAATTTGTTATTGAGCTGACGTGCAAAACTGCTCGAGCGCCACTCGTGTAAAATATAACAGACACGAACCAACAACATTTTACAACACTCTACAAACCGATTCACAACATCGTCAACATGCCAAACCATATTAAAGTTGAATAGAAAGCTGTTAATATTTATTCGCACCTTCCGCTAGGCAGACAATAAATCCTTTCGTCCAGACCACATTTAATTAGCCATGCAGCTAAGCCTAGAAAGTCGTTGTTTCGAGAAGAAAATTGATCGCTCTGTTGTAAATTATAGAGTGACGTAACTTACAGAGTGACGTATTAGGTCATGTGACTAACTCGTGTTCTAGTCGAAGGTGTCTATTGAAGGAGTCTATCGAAAGAGTCTAATAGAACGAGTCTAGTAGAAAAACCCAGAATTATATCAATAAATCATACATTGGTGCCGACTACCGGGAAGAAAAGGTAACTGCTCGTGAATGTCTTGTTGACATAATCTGCATGACAATCGAACAATGGCGGAAATCAAGAAGAAACTCAAAGCTCGTCAATGTCATCGGTTGTTTGTCGAGAAAGTCATGGAGAAATCCCGTGGATTAATCGAAGGAGAACAAACCGCAGACGTTTCCCGAACACTTCAGGCGAATAAAAGAACTCTCGAAGGTAAGCTCGCTCTTTTAGAAGCCATAGACGGTGAAGTTGTTGGTCTCATGACTGCCAAGGATAATATCGAAACGGAAATTATGCAAAGTTCGGAGTTTACAGCCTCTGTGAACGAATGCCTTGTTCAAATTGATCTAGTTTTGAATACTGCGGAAAAGAAGGAATACTCGTCGACAGAAAATGGTCAGACGCAGAAATCCCCAAGTATTGCGAAAGCGAAACTACCGAAATTATCTCTCAATAAATTCTCTGGAAATCCTGTTGATTGGCAAGCGTTTTGGGACTCGTTCAATTCAGCAATTAATTCAAACCCAGCTTTAGGCGAAGTCGACAAGTTTAATTACTTGAAATCACTGTTACAAGGTTCTGCAGCAGAAACAATCAATGAATTTTCCCTGACTAAAGAGAACTATACCGAAGCTATCAAATTACTCCAGGAGAGATATGGAAATAAACAAGTTGTTATTTCTGCTCAGATGGATTCCTTGCTAAAACTGCCTGAAGCGACATCGATGAATGAGGTGAAGAAATTGAGAAATATCTATGACAAGCTAGAGTGCCATGTGAGAATCCAATTCAAGGTACAGATCATTGAGATACAACAACCAACCATCTACGTCTACTTTACTGACAGAGAACAAAGGTAGTCTGCCATCACGAGAAGGGCCATGGTGTACATATTGCAATGGTAAACATTATCAACTAGCTGCACAGTGGTGACCAACATCTCAACTCGGAAGCAGATTCTTCGCAAAAAAGGTAAATGTTTTAGATGTCTTCGAACTGGTCACTTGGCTAGAGACTGCCAGGTTGGAAAGCCTTGTTATAATTGTGGCCAGAAGCATCATACTTCAATCTGTGACCCTCAGTTGAAGCCAGGTACCCAACACCCACATCATAGCCAGACAGAACCACAACAACAGATTTCCCCACCTACTAACCCATTCCTACAAGTTCCTCAACCCTCAGCAACGAACATGTTTGTACACCATCAACCCAATTCTCCAGTAAACCCACCATTCCACCCAAGTATGTTGCTTCCACAGAGTATTTCTAGTCTTCCACCTGATCAACTCACCTCTGTAAATCAATTTGTACCTAAAGTGAAGAATCAGTCTCAAGCCAATGGAACCTCATCGCTCAGTTTGATTGCAAACTCCAAGAACAATGTACTGTTACAAACTGCAAGAGCAAACGTGTCTCAAGCAGAAGCTGAAGGAATCTCTGCCAACATTAGATTGATTTTGACAGTTGTAGCCAGCGAAGTTATGTAACCGAAAGTCTCAAGAAGTCCCTGAATCTACCTGTTATTGGAGCTGATACATTGCTGATCAAAACTTTTGGAGAAACACATGCAAAACTTAGAACATGTGACATTGTTCAACTTGCTGTCCAAACACTCGAAAGTGGAAAGATCTACATTACTGCCTATGTTGTACCAGTCATCTGTTCAGCTATCAGTAACCAGTCAATAGATTTTAGTCAAGAAAGATATCAGCATTTACAGTCATTACCGCTTGCAGATGACACTCATGGATCAAGAGAGTTGTCCATCCACCTGCTAGTTGGTACTGATTACTATTGGTCATTAGTGACTGGTGATGTTGTGCGTGGTGGCCATGGGTTAGGTCCAAGGGTATGTTTTATCCGGTCCAATCGAAGGTTCGAGCGATGCCAAAGAATCCACTGTGAACCTCAGTGAGACCCATGTACTCAAGGTGGCAACATCAGTTATTCAGGAAGATTCATTGGAGCAAGATATCAAAGCCTTCTGGGATCTGGAGTCTATAGGGATCAAGAACGATGAGCCAGCTGTCTACGAGAAGTTTCTAGATCAGATCAGATTTGACGGCGAAAGATACAAAGTAAAGTTACCCTTCAAGGAAAACCATTCCATACTGCCAGATAACTACCAACCAAGTAGATCAAGGTTAGAATCACTGCTGCGACGACTCAAGTCAAAACCCGAGGTCCTTAAGCGATATGATCAGGTCATCCAAGAACAACTGGAAAGAAATATCATCGAACCAGTCTCTGATGAAAGAGCTCCAGATGCAGGCAAAATACATTATTTATCACATCGTGAAGTTCTCCGTCTTGACAAGAAGACAACCAAACTTCGTGTAGTTTATGATGCCTCATCCAAACAGAATGGTCCAAGTCTTAACGATTGTCTGTACTCAGGCCCATCTCTCACCCCACTGATCTTCGACATTCTGCTGAGATTTCGCCTCAGAGGAATTGGAATTATCGCCGATATCGAGAAGGCGTTCCTGAATGTGTCTGTGGTACCAGAAGATCGGGACTATCTTCGCTTCCTGTGGGTGGATGACATAACAAAAACTAAACCGCAAATCGTTGTCAGAAGATTCACAAGAGTTGTCTTTGGTGTGAGTTCCAGTCCATTCTTGCTAAACGGGACAATACATCATCATGTGAATTAATTCAAGAATATAGATCCAGAATTTTGTGGAAGAAGTTCTTCGATCGCTTAACGTCGATGACTTAGCATCATCAGTATCCAGTGTCCCTGAGGGATTCTTGTTCTACGAAAAGCTGAAGAAAGATTCAAGGAAGGAGGTTTCAATATGCGGAAGTGGGTGACTAACAGCGAAGTCCTAAGAAAGATGATCAGTTCCTGTGAAGAACAGGAGGAAGAATCCTGTGAAAAATGGCAAGACGACCAAACCTATTCGAAAACGGCTTTTCCTCAAGCGAACGTAGAAGACGAGCACCTTAAAGTGCTTGGAATAACTTGGGACAACGAACTTGACAAGTTGATAATCAACCTTGCTGACATCACGCAGTACTTGGTAGAAGACGTGGTTACTAAACGAGTCGTCCTGAGTTCGATTGCCAAGGTATATGACCCCCTTGGTCTGCTGTCCCCGCTCACCACAACGCTAAAGATATTATTCCAAGCAATTTGCAAGAAGAAGAACGCTAATTGGGATGCTCCTATAGATGATGTAACTGCCCGACTATGGAAATCAGCATTAACCGACATAGAAGAAACCTCAAGAATTCAAGTAGACAGATGCTGTTGTCCACACGATGAAAATGACGAAATCTGTGCGGTGGAATTACACGGTTTTGGAGACGCGTCCGAGAAGGCATACGGAGGTGTTGTTTACATAAGGATCGTGACAAGAAACTCGGTGGTATGCAAGATTGTAGCGTCCAAGTCCAGAGTATCGCCCATATCAGGAGAGACAATTCCAAGGTTAGAATTACTGTCTGGTCTCGTTCTCGCAAGATTAATATCGCATGTGGCGAAGGCAATAAGTGGAGTTATCAAGATTGACAACATCGTATGCTGGTTAGACTCGGAGATTGCACTGTGGTGGATCACTGGATCTGAGAAAGTATATAAGCCTTTCGTTCAAAATCGAGTCGTTGAGATTAGGAAGCTGGTGGTGCCAAAATCGTGGAGACATGTACCTACTCATCAAAACCCAGCGGACGTCCTCTCGCGGGGATGCAAAGCTTCCGAGTTAGAGAAAAATCAGCAATGGTGGTCCGGTCCAGAGTTCCTGACAAAGAGTATTGAAAACTGGCCTAAGGACTCAAAGTTTCAAAACCGAAGTTTCGAAGTGGATCCTTCATATGAATTGAAGCGGAAAGCAGTACTCGTAACTACAGCGTTGGCGGGAGAAGAGAAAGGAGCACTTGACGAAATAATAGACTGTAAAAGGTACAACGATTTTGACGAGCTTCTTAGAGTAACAGGATACATCCTGCGATTCCTGAACAAAATTCGTCGAAGACCAGATGACCACCGATCTGATTCGTTGGAACTAGATAAGGAAGAAATCCTCCAAGCAGAAGCTCTATGGATAAAACAAGTTCAGAAGCAAGTTCGAGCTGAGCCCAGTTTTAAACACACGGAAAAAGCGCTAGGACTGTTTGAAGATGAACAAGGAATCCTAAGGTCACGAGGAAGACTTCATCACGCTCCATTGCCCTACTCCACTCGTTTTCCAGCTATTCTACCTAGAAATCACCACGTCACAGAAATGATTATCAAAAGAAGTCACAGGAACGTAATGCACAACGGACTCAAGGAAACTTTAACTGAGTTACGATCGAAATTCTGGGTAGTTAAGGGACGACAGATGGTGCGCAAGGTGATCTCGACCTGCGCTACGTGCAAGCGAATTGAAGGAAAGTGTTACAGCGCCCCTCCGCCTCCACCGCTGCCTCAGTTCAGAGTGTCTGACGAATTTGCTTATACTCGCTTAGGAGTAGACTTCGCCGGTCCCGTGTTCGTCAAGAATGTTTATTCGAATGCCAGGAGAACATACAAGGCCTATATCGCCTTATTTACATGTGCTTCGACACGTGGTATTGATTTGGAATTGACTCCAGATCTTTCTGCCCAAGCGTTCATAAGATGTCTGCAACGATTTATGGGAAGGAGAGGAGTGCCTAGTTTTGTTGTGTCTGACAACGGGAAAACGTTAAAAAATTCAACGGTTAAGAAATTCATTCAGCAGCATAATATTGCGTGGAAGTTTAACGTTCCTCTAGCCCCGTGGTGGGGAGGATTTTTTGAACGGATGGTACGTTGTGTAAAACGATGCCTGAAGAAGACCTTGGGGAATGCGCGTGTCACATTTGAAGAATTTGAGACGGTGTTAATCCAAGTAGAAGCAATTCTCAACTCACGACCACTCACGTACGTATATGAAGAAATGAGTGAGCCACTCACACCATCGAGTTTGTGCCTTGGCCGACGGTTACTCAGTCAATCAGAATTTTCAAGTCGACCTTCGCGTGAGTATGACAATGAAGACGTATCGAGGCGAAACAAATTTTTGACCAGTGTTTTGCAGCATTTCTGGAATAGATGGCGACGCGAATATCTTACTGAACTTCGAGAACATCATGCTACGAAGAATACGTCGAGAAACTCGGGAATAAACCAGGGAGACATTGTGTGTGTGCACGAGGACAAGATTCCGAGACAACAATGGAAGGTCGGTCGAGTTGCAAGTTTAATTCATGGTCAAGATGGTAAGGTTCGAGCAGCTGTTGTCCGATTGTCCTCAAGAGGAAGGATGAAGGAGCTGAAAAGACCAATTCAGCGATTGTTTCCAATTGAAGTTAGAAGTACAGGTGTGGAAGAGGATGAAGTCTGTCCGCACATAAAGTTTGTACCAGATGATGAACCAGAACATATACATGAACTCCAGTATTAACTGTTGACTGTTACTTTGAAATTTATAGTTTGTAGTTTTAATCCTACCATTGATTGACCTTAGTCAATCATCGGGGGAGTGTTGTAAATTATAGAGTGACGTAACTTATAGAGTGACGTATTAGGTCATGTGACTAACTCGTGTTCTAGTCGAAGGTGTCTATTGAAGGAGTCTATCGAAGGAGTCTAATAGAAGCTAGAGTCTAGTAGAAAAACCCAGAATTATATCAATAAATCATACGCGCTCCTTTGCGGTTCTCCGCCATTATTGTATTCGCCAGTTGCAAACAAAACCACGGGTGCGCAGTGCTATTCTAATATATTCCGGGGGGAAACTTCTTTCATTCGATATAGGATTTTACGTCTTTCAAGAAATACTCATAGAATCATAGATAAGATACAAACCTGTCTGTTATCGCTCTTTAGGACTTACGAGCTTTAAGCGACATAATTATTTGTTGTATATGAAAGACTGATACTAATATTTCACATTTGCACTGGTTTTTCAACTACGACAAGTATATGTATGTCGTTAAACCTGGTAAGTTTACCCCCCCCCCCCCCCCACCACCCGGAAAGTTAACACGCTGTATCGTGTGAATTTTCGCCACTCATCACAATACTGCAAAGTGAAACTTTGCACTAAGTGCAACAGTAAAATATAGTGAAAGTGGGGCCATCCAACATGGCGGCTGTTGCGACTTCCGACCACTTCCGACTTCAATTTCAGACGATAGATGCTCTATCCAGTCTTTTATATAGATCAGTTGTTATTCTGCACTCAGTTGATGTAGTGACGTCATTCCGACGATTCGTCGGAAAGCTTCGGTACGTAAAATCACAGTTAATCGGAAATAGACAAGTTAAGATGGCGGCGATTAAGGGGTGGAATTATTTCAAAGGAGTATTTATAGGGCTACAGGAGTCATTTGGACTGTTCCGTTGCGGTAATTACCAATATTTTGACGTGTTTTAATGTGGTTTCAAATTTTATTGCGATGTAATAATTGTTTTAAAGTAGAATACACAGCCAGAGTTGTGCACAGCACATGTACAAGTACAACTGTGCATGCAAGTACTTGCTTAGTTGCTTTGTGCCTTAAAACCTTCAAACTTTATCAGATTTGGAAAAAAATTGAAAGGTTTACTGAGTACTTGTCAAGTTCAAAAAGCAACCTGATATTTGTAAAGACATGTGCTATGAAATTATACATGTACTGTAATTTCCTCTATGTAGCCCACCCCCCAGGGGCTTATTTATTTTCCCTATAAAAGGTAGCTAAACAGAGGCTGGGGCTGCTGGGGGATATTTGGTTAAATTTAGCATGTATTTTGCTGATTTTAGTGATTTATAATGATGAATCAGGGGTTGTGGAGCATTTCAGAGTGGAAGTGGCAAAGATGGGTGGGGGGGGGGGGGGGTGGGGGGTGGGAATGCAGTTGCATGCGTTGCACAAAGTCTAAACTTCTAAACACTGTGTGCTATTTGATTATGAATCAGTATTTTGCAGCGAAGTATGTATTTGCATACTGGATTCATCCAAAAAAATGTTTCATGGGCCGACGATATCAAGGGGATACAAAGGGGGGGGGACCACATGGACCATGTAGTCCCCCCTTTGCATGCTGGATTCATCCAAGAAAAATTTATGGACCGATGATGCAAAGGGGGGACCATATGAGACAATGCACTGCCATGCCTTATTATTTGATAAATTACCCCCCCCCCCCCACCCACTGAGATCTACTATATCAAAAGGGACCGCAGAGTGAGGGGAGGGGGGGGGGGGACTTTCCTGATATTAATTTGTTTATACTGGGTATAGAGTGGTTCTTTATAATATTATTGAGTTGACATTATTCAAAAAGAAAATGTGGATCTAAAAAGTTTGAAATACACTTCGCTGCAAAAAACTGATTCATAATCAAATAGCACACAGTGTTTAGAACTTTAGACTTTGTGCAATGCACACAACTGCATCCCCCCCCCCCCCCCCCCCCCCCCCCCCCCCCCATCTTTGCCACTTGACTGCCTCTTCCACTCTGAAATGCTCCACAACCCCTGATTCGTCACTATAAATCAGAAAAATACATGGCTAAATTTAACCAAATATCCCTCAGCAGCCCCAGCCTCTGTTTAGCTCCCTTTTATAGGGAAAATAAATAAGCCCCCCCCCCCAGGGGGGGGGGAGGCTACATAGAGGAAATTACAGTACATGTATAATTTCATAGCACATGTCTTTACAAATATCAGGTTGCTTTTTGAACTTGACAAGTACTCAGTAAACCTTTCAATTTTTTTCCAAATCTGATAAAGTTTGAAGGTTTGAAGGCACAAAGCAACTAAGCAAGTACTTGCATGCACAGTTGTACTTGTACATGTGCTGTGCACAACTCTGGCTGTGTATTCTACTTTAAAACAGTTATTACATCGCAATAAAATTTGAAACCACATTAAAACACGTCAAAATAATGGTAATTACCTCAACGGAACAGTCCAAATGACTCCTGTAGCCCTATAAATACTCCTTTGAAATAATTCCACTCCTTAACCGCCGCCATCTTGACTTGTCTATTTCCGATTTTACGTACCGAAGCTTTCCACGAATCGTCGGAATGACGTCACTACATCAACTGAGTGCAGAATATTAAACCGAGTTCGGAAATGAGGAGTTTTTTAAGGGACTGGTTACTAGTTAGATGCGCGCCGTGCATAGTGGTACCGTTTGGGGGGACGCTTCTGAGGGGACGCTTCTTTAATACAATGAAATTATACCGAAGGACAAAACTAATTGTGTGTTTATAAATGATTGTATTGTGATGGTAAAGTGGAATTGTTGTGTTCCTGGTTGCACAAACAATTGGCGCAATTCTCCAGATGTGAAAGCTCACCGAATCCCTGTTGATGCTGAGTTTCGTGTGGCATACGACAGGTTGGTAAGAAACGACAGCTTGAAAATATCGTCTTCAAGCACAAGGATATGTGGTGCACACTTTCCAGGAGGTGAGAGAGCTTGTAGATACCAGTTACCAACGATATTTCCTTGGTCAAAGGAAACTGTACCTCGAAGAGAAATCGTGAAACAGCCCTTGCCTGTGCAGAAGCCAAAGCGACGAAGACAGGACAATGTAAGTGGTCATGTAGAAGACACCATCATTGTGAACGAACACGTGGACGACAGCATTGCAAGTGTGACAAACCAGAAGAAAGTAAGTGTGCAAAATCTTAAATTACTGTGCATATGCAAAATCAACGAGATGCATAGACAACATAGCAGAGAAAAGCAAGAGATGACAAAGCTTCGTGTTGAAGTTGACCAAATTCAACCCATGAGAGAAGTCATTTCTGATCAGCAGAAACAGATTACAATCCTGGAGGAACAAGTCAAGGTATTAAAAGGCCAGGTTAATAACCTAACATATAAACTGCAGTGTGAGCCAACGTTTGACATTGAATGTTACAAGGACTCCAATGAAAATATTTCATTCTACAGTGGTTTTCCAACTTACAAGCATTTGTTGATGTGCTTTGATTTGTTGAAAGAGAAAGCAGAAGAAATCAATTATGGAAAACATGCTAGTACCATGGGTGAGTCTCCAAAGGTTGGTAAACTTGGTCGACGACGAAAATTGTCAAAATGGGAAGAGTTTATCGTGGTCTTAATGAGATTACGACTAGGTTTGCTGGAACGAGATCTGGCACATCGATTCAGAGTGTCTGTGTCAACCGTGTCTGTAATTTTACACTGTTGGGTAAAATTCATGAGAGCTGAGCTGGAACCATTATGTATTTACTGGCCCTCCAAGGAGCAAATTAAATAGTTTATGCCCCAACAGTTTCAGAAACTTTGCCCAGAACTTGTCTCGATTATTGATTGTACTGAGATTCGAATGGACTCGCCATCAAGCCTCGACAACAAAGCAGCCTGTTACTCCAGCTACAAGTCCCATTCAACGATGAAGGCACTTGTTGGAATTACACCTAATGGAGTTGTGTCATTTATGAGTGTGTTTTATTCTGGTTCAATTAGTGACCCAGATATAGTCAAAAGATCTGGCTACCTAGAAAAGCTACAAAAAGGTGATGTAATAATGGCTGATAAGGGTTTTCTAATTCAGGATGATTTGGCTCATGTTGGTGCTTCCCTTCTGATGCCTAATTTCCTCAAAGGAAAAAGTCAGTTCACTGAAGAAGAAAGTAAGCACAACAAGAAGATAGCCAGCCTTAGAATTCATGTTGAAAGGTGCATGGAACGATTAAAAAACTGGCATATATTTGATAGGTCAATGCCTATTTCATTAGCAGATACTGCATCGGACATGTGGATTGTTGTTGCATGCATTTCAAATTTTTGGCCACCTCTAATTAATTAATTAATTAATTAATTAATTAATTAATTAATTAAGTGAATGCAAAGTCTTGTTTTTAGGCACAATGCAGTGCTTGTTTTGTATATAAGGTAACTATTTATTAACCAATTATAGATATTACAAACTACTGGGGTGTGTATATGAAGCAAACGAGCCCGAGTACCTGGGGTGGCCCACTTAACCGAGTTGATTTTCATTCTGTGTTTACATGAGAATTTGCATAACCCTCCAAAAAGTTGTCCTGGCTGGGTTCTCATATAAACACAAGATGGAATTTAAAAATACTTGACCACAATCTCACTAAAACTGGTCCAGCTCGGTATCCAGGCTGGCTTGTCTCCATATAAACACCCTCTAAGAATACAAGCAATCATATACCTAGTTATAGTTTGTATACCAAATTATTGATGTGAAAGTTCCAATATTCTAATTAATATTACAATTATTTATATTAAATTCAAATAATTATGTACAAAGTATTTATAATTGCTGTATATTAAAAACCTATATTACAAAAAAATGTGTGTACTGTATGTTCAACTGATAAAATTGTACTTTACACTGGAAAAGCAATATACTTGCCCCATCTTGGACAACCATACTTTACATTCGGATAGGGAAAATATGATCAAAATAAAATGTTTGAAGTTTTTCAAGTACTGTATTCCAGAATACCTTATTAAACATAACAATTTCAATGTACACCCATATTCCATTAGACACAACAAAGTGACAGACATTGTAGTCTGTACAAAAGAGCTGCTGTTGTATCTGATAGTAATACTTATGATTGGTATTGATTTGGAGTTTTCCACCCCGTTTGTAAATACCCAGTCGGCATAATGTCTCATCAAAGCACTCTCCTTCTCTTGAGTTAACTTTCTTCACTTCTAACAAACAAGATTTATTAAATACAATTCCATCAGGCAGACCTGGCCGTTTGAGGCGCGCGATCGCGCGCGCGCGCCTCGGCACGCGCCTCGAATCATCGAGATGCGCGTTTTGCCACGCGCCTCGTTTGTTCTAAGAACATGAAATCGCGCGCCTCGCACCATTTTGACACCAGACAAAAATTTTATAATACGTGAATTGAAACGATTTGAGTAATATTCTTTAGACTATTTACAGAGGATTTCACATAACTTTTGCCGATTGTGTTCGAAAGGTTTAAAGTACCTTTATTAGAAGCTGGTATCGACGAGAGAGAATTATTTGTTGAGTGGAAACGATGCAAAAGCTACGCAAGACGTCAACTGGCAGAATTTTTGAAGGATGCAAAGGTTCTTTGCCAAAAGATCTTGACATTCAAAAGACTTGAATTCCCAAACCTCTGTCTCGTGATCGAATTGATCACGTGCGTTGCTGGTTCCAATTCGGCAGTCGAAAGGGCCTTCAGCTTGTTGACTCTCTTATTGAGTGATCGACGATTGAGCAGGAAGCATGAGACCATGGAAGATTTAATGATCATCAAAGGAAATGATAAAGCGTGGTCGACAAACGAGCGCAAAGAAATTATAAATCGTGCTGTTGAAATCTACATGAAGAAAAGGCGCAAAGTTCAAAGCGCAACCAGCACCGTGGATGAAGACATCCCATCAACAAAGCGGAGGCGGTTGGAGGAAGGCACAGTAAACATTGAGAGTAGTACGTCGCCAAGCTCATCCGACAGCGAAATGGAAGGCTTAGGCAGTGATGTTGATCTTGACATTGACTTTTAAGTTTATGTTTAAAAATGTTTTTGTTTCAATTCATAAGTTACTGCTGATTTTGTTTCAATTCCGATGCTATTAAAACTTGTTTTCTGGTCTCTACGACTCCTATTAGCGTATTTTTTAATCGCGCGCCTCACTTTAATGAGGCGCGCGATCCGTCGCGCGCCTGCAAAAATTCTTATGGCCAGGTCTGCATCAGGTGATGCTCCAAGAAAAGGGCGAGTCGATGATATCCAAAATCCAGTACTGTGAACCACATTGCCTGTAATTAGTTCGTATCTCTTGATAATACTGGCTTCTGTCTGATGCAATTCCATCTTTCATAGCCTTCGTTTGAACTGGTGTGTTGTAGCTCAGCAGCTCGGCAATTGCCTTTGTTGGGCTTGTTGATGGTTTGAGGAGACACCTTTTACAGCGGGATGCTGTTATCCGAGGCTGTCTTACATCATACCAAGTTACTGATTGGTGCTGATCCACAGTCTGTTGTATTATCTCAGTACGGTCAACTGCAGAGCTTAACAACCGCTGCTTGGTCCTCTCACCCTTGGATTTAATCTCCTCCAGCGATAAAGGAAGAGATTTGTTGGGAGAAACAATTTTCCATGTTGAGTTCTGTTTCTCTCTATCAGGATTGCTGTCCACTAGTGGCAATTCTTTGGATGTAATCTGCTGTGGAAGAATAAAGCTCAATCCTGTCTTCATGCCAGTGTCCTCTTCAAGCATCTTCACTTTCCTATAAAAAGAATCTAATTCTGTCGGTGTTGCTTTGTGTTGACCAGAGTCTGGTAGAATGTTCCGTGGTGGATGTTTTTTCTTCTTCCCCCATTCATGTTTAATGAAGTCCATTGATTGAATAGGAGATGCTTTTGACTTCTTTTTGTTTGGAATATTCCAAGTACATGGCTTCGATGTGCATGGGACATTTTCTGACTGGATTTCAGTTAGACAGTTCTCCTTATTTGAGTTGTCACCAAATGACTCCAACATAAACAATGTAGCAGCCAGGTGGTTGCATCTACCATCAACCCCTGCAGGGCAATGACATGATGCTCATTGGATGCACGAACTACTATCAAGGACGATCTTCACTGTGTATACCCCCTTCTTCATAGATGGTAATACTTTACTCTTAACATAGAACATATCTCCCTCTTTCTTCACAAATGCTTGCAGCACATGGCCTGATTTGAAAAAGTTGTAACCTTTGACAATGGGTTTTTCAGTTGACAACTGTCTCTTCAGTTCAACATCATCTATGAGATATTTCCAGATGTTAGCATACCTTATCCTTGGCAAAATAGACAGGTCAGTGTTGAATCCTGCTGTTGGGAATGTGTCTTCAAGAGAAGGATGAGCAACAAGACCAAGAGTTGCTTTCTTCTGAACAAAATGAACACCACCATCAGGGTCCACAACTTTCCCTGCCAAGCCATTGTTTATATAATCATTCACTCTATAAACGCAATTAAAATTATAATTATTGGAGTAAAATATTTGGTAGAAAATTAGGGTAAATTAGAATCTCACTACCACATCACTAATAATGCAAGGGAAGCAGTCAAAATACCTTTGAATCAGCTCAGGTTTTGTTCCAGTTATTCTTGCCTTACGACAAACAAGCCATCTTTTTAGTATCCCTACAGAGCACTGTTCCACGGGTTTACACAATCTTGCTCCAGGAATATCACCCTCTACTAACACTATCTCATTTGCTTCGGCATTGGGTTCCAATGTAGTATTATTTGTAGGACAAATATATTCCAAGTTAGCTAAACTTTTCTCCATACTTTATATTATAGATTCGACACGGCGTCCCCCCAAACGGTACCACAATGCACGTCGCCCATCTAGCTAGTAACCAGTCTTTTAAAAAATGCCTCATTTCCGAACTCGGCAATATGGAGTACCAACTATGCATTCTTTGTTTTTTCCTATTTCTCTTGTTTATACTATTCATAACGTTTTTGAACGTTATTGGTTGTAGGAATATTGTTATTGAACTGGTTGTTTTAGTTTTCTACGCAATTTGCTACACGCTTGAAGCCCTTGTTCGGTGGTTTGTACCTCGAAGGCGCAAAACGATCGATGGACTGACTGCTGTTGTCACTGGAGCTGGTCACGGAATTGGAAAACTCATTGCTACTGGTCTCGCAAAGAAAGGTCAGAGTTTATACCAAATTTTGTTCTTTCTTGGCTTTCTTGAAATTTTTAGAATATTAATTATCGAATGAATTGATGAATGAATAAATGAATTAGTTAATTGAATTAATAATTAAATATTGTCATACTTTCACTTTTGTTCCAGTATTGAAACGTTGACGTTGTAGTACTTTATTCTCTGCATTTTCCCAAATACATATATCTTGATTAATGCTCCAATTTTTGTAAAAATGATAAAATGTGCCATTAAAAATATGTTTTAAAACTTTCAAAATTTTGCTAAAATTTCACGGGAAATGTCATTTTTAATAAAACCCAAATTTTAAAAATTTTCTGGGGGGCATGCCCCCAGATCTCCCTAGAAATGTACACCACAAGTAAAACTCAATGTGTTCAAAAAACGGGCCTTTGATAAAATCCAGGGTTTTGCCCATGGTGGGCAGAACCCGGACCTGTAGGTACCCGGCACTCGCATGTTCCTGGGCAGAACTCTGAAAATCCTGTAAACCTGATGCCTTAAGTCAACAAATAATTTTATGATGTTTTGGTAGATCAATATGTCTTGGATTGTATAAGCATTAGTTTTTTTTACCTCTAGCGGATCTAGTTAAAAGGTATACTTATTGTAATTATAGCAAATCCAAACTCGTAAATACTTAATCGAATTAAGAAACTGTAACAATTTTTTTAAATTTGGTCTGAGATATAGGGTATTGATAATTTTTGTTAGGTCTGGGATAGGGTCAGGATTTTAAGGTCACAGTGGCACACCCATACCCAAAAATTGCCAAGGCAACCTACAGTATAATCGCACAGTCACCGAGGAACTAAACAAAAGAATGGATACATGTGCAAACTAAGATAAATTATTATTCCATAAATTGAGGGTTAACAATATTAATAGAGGATTAATTCAGCTTTGCAACAATCTTGACAGTGTTGCTCATTCAGACCATAGTTCATAGAAGAGAGACTTTCTTCTGTTAACAGTGAAACTTCACACCCTTTCTTTTGTAGTGTGTCAATCTACTAGCATCGCCTCCATGATTATTAGGAGGGACGATTTCCTAATTAATAGTAATGTAGAATGTTTAGTGTAATTAATTGTTCCTCATGTGAATACTGGATGAGGGACGTTTAAAATGAAATGACTAATACAATATAAGTAATTGCATGGGACCGAGGAAAATTAATGTTTAATTTCACGAGTGTTATCATAATTTTACAAAATTGCCTGAGTCGCAAAGCAATGAGGGTAATTTGTAAGATTTGAAATTAAACCTTAATTTTATGAGAATTAACTCATGCAAATTAGTTGTTTATATATAGTGGGCAAAATTATTCAAGAGCTATGTTATGTTCAGAAAATGTCAAAGTACAGTACATGTACTTTATCACGGTCAGTGTTCAGCAACATTCCAAATTTTCCTCGGTCTGTCGGCTATCGCTGTGCCTGTAAGCTTTCTTTTTGTAAACACAGGCAAAAGTTCGTAAGTTTTCTAGTGTATTCATTTTCACTAATAGTTTACACTCCTTCAGTAGTTTAAATTAGTTCAAAGTAAACAAAAAAGTATTTTCAGACCGAAAAACCTTGCAGATTTGTTGAAAAAAGGTCAGTCCTCTGAGGTTCACTGTGGCCATGTAACAAAGCGACCAATCAAGCTGCTGATCAAGGAACCAATCAAGTGCAAGTAATTTTGCCCTGAATTACAAATAATGCCTTCTTTATATATAGGTCAGTTGCCATTTGAAAAGCGTTGTTGCACGTAATTACCATAGCCTGCGGGCAGGCCCTCCTGTTGCTGTGAAATGTGGGCTTGCAACAAAGCATGGGGTTTTTTCATCACTCGTGGCCGTCAGAGGTCGCGTATTTCTATTGGTCGAATTTGGCGGCCGCGAGTTTCTATTGGTCGAACAAAATTAATGCAGAATAAATTATTTTTAAAGTTATTGTTTACGGAGTTCAACAATGTATGGAGTGGAGACATATTCCAACAAGACGACTATTAAAGACGCCCGTTGCTCTTAATATTTTTAAAACACATCGCTGTGGAACAAAAGAGGAGAAATAGCAAAGTAGATCCGGGTTGAAACTCCATGAATCTCTTCTGTCTGTCCAGTGGCGTGGTGGCAAGTTTCAGGCTGGGGTGGTCAGGTTAGCTTTGCCGCCCCCCCCCCCCCCCCCCCCCCCCCCCCCCCCCCCCCCCTCGAAAAAGAAAAAAGACATTACTGTATTTGCTAAATGATCACAATTAATTCATTTGCATCTTCGGGTTGTGTTTAGCCTGCGTAGCATGGGTTTGTGTTCTGGGGGGGAGGGTTGAGAGAGCGGCCCCTCTCAACCCTCTCCCCCAGAACAGAACGCCTGCTACGCAGGCTAGGTTGCGTTTTGAATGAGGGATTTCACACGGACTTCCGGAAGAATGTGATTGGTTTGATTCGCGACATTTGCATATTAATTAAGTGGGCGTTATTGCTTTACCCCTAGGAATGTTGCAGGCTCTCATTTCACAGCGCCGCGTTGAGAGAGCCTACTCGCAGTATAGTATTACCACCCACCTTAAACATTGTCACGCAACAATGATTTTGTTGTAAGTTGAAAAAAATTGTTGAAAAAAGTAGACTCCAGTTTTACTTGCTGCAGCATGCTATTTCAACTTGCAACAAAATTATTGTTTCGCCACAATATGTTTGAAGTGGGTGGTAATACGTGCAACAACGCTTTTCAACTTGCAACGCAACAATGTTGCAGCAATTTGTTGCTCGTATTACTTCACCTTAAAGAAAGGTGATGTGAACACTGTTAACAGAATGAAGTCTCTCTTGACTTCTATTGACTGTGATCTGAACAACACTGTCAAGACTATGACAAATTGTACGTATACATGTAGTGCACGTCGTACGTTGCGAGCTTGGTGCAAATGTAACAGATTTTTGGTAGACGTTCGTCAAGCTCAGTTACTCAGAAAAGATTTCTGAGACCTCATGCAGACATGGTTCGAACCTGCAATCTTCTAATGACCGGTTAGACGTTCTAACCATTGAGCCAATGAGACTCAGATGGGATACTAAGATTGCAAATTTACAGTCCTATGTGCTCTTAAGTGGTATAGCGTTTGCATATGAGATGTAGTTAAAGTGATATGATAAATTGTACGTATACATGCAGTGCATGTGGTACGTTTGCGAGCTTGGTGCAAATGTAACAGACGTTTGGTAGACGTTCGTCAAGCTCAATTACTCAGAAAAGATTTCTGTGACCCCAACAGGGTTCGAACCTGCAACCTTTTGTAAAGACTGTTGCAAAGTGAATTCGTTCTCTTTATTTAATCTTGTTTTTGCCTCCAAAACGTATGGGATAATAATTTGTCTTTGCGCATGTGTCAATTCGTTTTGTTTATTTCCTCGGTGACCATGTATTAAATTACAAGGCAAATGCATGACATTTCGGATTTTTAGTGATTAAATCACCAAAGTCTGCGCGAAACGTCGCACAATAAACGAATTTAATTCAGACGAATTTAATTCGTAGGTAATACGAATTCAGTCGAATTTAATTGTTTTTACTTCTTGAAAACATGGCGCCGAATAGTCACAGATAGAAGAGAAATATTTTATTCGACGCGGCGATAATTCGTCGTGTAACTCGAACACGCATTATCGTCGCATTATCCGTCTGACTCAGACGAATTTAATTGCCCAAACGTATTTAATTCGTGTGTCGAATTTAATCGTGTTATATGTCGCAGTTTCGTCGAATAAAATTCAAACAATTAAATTCGTCTGGATTAAATTCATCTATTGTGCGAAGTTTAGCGCAGGCCTAAAACCCATCAATGTCATTAATTTACTTATAATAAATTCGGGTTTTGCTTGCTATTCTCAAGGAGTGAAAGTGGTATTGTTGGACATCGATAAACAGAGCATCGATTCCGTTGCCCAAGATATTATAAAGCAAAAGCGTCATGCGTTCCCATTCAGGTGCGATGTCACCAAAAAGGAAGAAGTATATGAAACTGCCAGAAAAATAATACGTGAAGTTGGTGATGTTGATATTCTTGTCAATAATGCTGGGGTTGTTAGTGGCCAGAAATTTCTGTACTGCTCTGATGACGACATCAGAAAAACAATGGATGTTAATGTGATGGCAAACTTTTGGGTTAGTTATATTGATGTTAAACCTTAAACAATTAATTGGATTTGGCTTACGCGTAGTATGTAACACTTATTGACTGGGACCGAGGGAAACAGTATGCTTGTATACGACCTCAACGACGACGTCCTTCAAACAAAAGAATTGTTGCAAAACAAAGAGAATGAATATTTCTTTGCTCCAAGAGTAATCTCGACACCGTCCGCGTTCTTTATACAACGCCACTTAAATCGTTTTCACGTCTTCAGGACGACGTTTTGGAAGTCATTAAACTAGCTTTAAATATCAAATATAATAGTCAGTTAAACCTTTCACTCCCAACTTTTTGGGTTCTCTCTCATTGACGAGTAAACTCGTCTCGCGTTAGACAGAGTAAAATAGTAAAGTACAGAAAGTTCCGTATTTGGGAGTGAAAGGGTTAAAGAGATTTTAATTGTGACTTCTTTAAATTGCAAAAATTATGTCGTTTTTTTAACAGCCGTCGTCGTCCCAACATCTCAAGATCTTAAGGTTCCTATGTAGTATTCTTCATTGAGAATTGAGCCATCAGCACAAGCCGAAAAAGCTTCTAAAAAATCAGAAATTTTGGAAATGATGGTGGCTATATTTTCTGAATATCAACGTGTAGTATATAGTACTCAAATAAGTAATAGATACAGCATTCGCACCCGAGCTGTATCTGATTTACAAGGCGAGCTGCAAGCGAGCCGTAGTAAATCAGATACAGCTCGGCTGCGAATGCTGTCTCTTTCTTAAAATACAAATGCATCTAAGTAATCAAGTTCACCAACTATTTTGGGGATACGGTCTGTTTTACCCGAGAAAATCGAAGCTAAAGTTTATGTAAATCAGGACGATGCTGTATCCGATTTGCAACCACTGCTACGGTATTGATTTCTTTTGTGTTTTCGTCATATATGAATTATTAATGAGTATTTTAACACTGAATAAAAGTTAACAAAAGTTGAAACTTTGATCAATCAAAAGTTACAATCCATTTTGTTATAAATGCGTTACAATAATTAATTAATTAGTTTTCATGTCATCATTTCTTTAAACATGAAAATGCGAAATTTAAAATAACATTGTGTATATATTATTATTATTATTATTATTATTATTATTATTATTATTAGGACGATACTTTGATTTTGATATGTCCAATCAACAGCATAAATCTGAACTAACCTCTCTCATAGACGAACTGATGTCTGATATAGATCTTAAACCTCTACATCCGAAAAATAAACTTCTCCTCTACAGTCGCTATGTCTTGTCTAAAATTTCCTGGCATTTCACTGTTGCCGCATTATCTAAAACTTGGGTAACTGAAAATATTGATTCCATAGTGATCAATTACATCCGTAAATGGCTGGAAGTACCTATATCTGGGACACTCAGTAATGTTTATCTAACCCGTAACAAGTTTTGGTCAAAACATCCTCCCTCCATCCGTCAAATTTATTCAGTGTCAGACAGTACTTCGCAAACGCTTTAAAAACGTCTCCAAATGACTGTATAAAAAGAACTCTGGAAGTCCACTAGTAACTATACTAATGTTCAATACGATACCTACAACTCAACCAAGGAAGTACTAAAGAATTTTCATCTTGTACAAGAGGATAAACTTAGAAATCGTTTGACCTGTCAAGGTTCCTTTTTCTCAAATGTCTCAAAGTTCTCCCTGTCACAACTTAACGCCCTCTGGTCTACATCCCAATCCAAACTACCAAAAAACATTTTCAATTTTACAGTTCGTTACATAAATAACACACTTCCCACACGAAAGAATCTTAGCAGATGGGGTATTTCATCAAATTCTGACTGCTCGTTTTGTTTACGTCCGGAAACTCTTCTACATGTCGTTGCCGGTTGTCAACATTATCTAGAACGATTTACTTGGAGACACGATTCCATCCTCAGTTTTCTCGCAAAAGGTTTTCAAGCTGTAAACGGATGTAAACTGTTTGTTGATCTTCCTGGATTTGAAAGCCCCTCAATTATAACTGGAGACGAACAACGCCCCGATTTACTTCTTTCCACTTCGAACAATCACCTCTACATTATTGAACTTACCGTAGGATTTGAGTCTAACCTCACCAACAACGTAAACCGGAAGAAAGCTAAGTACAAAGATCTAGTGAGAAAGCAGAAGGAGGACTTTATAAGTGTAAAATTTGTTAATCTTTCCATCAGCTCACTCGGAATTTTCGATAAAGAATGCCACACTTTTACTGAAATGTTGAATGATTTAGGACTAGATAACAAACATCAACAATACTACATCCGAAACATGATCTCTATCGCCATTAGAACAACGTATTATATCTTCTGTTGTAGAAACAAAGAATGGACCAATCCTGAACTACTAAATGTTTAAGTGTAAATTTGTTCTGCTGTTTTATAAAAGTTAATACTGAATATAATCATATGTGATTCAAGTAGCCAATTGTGAGTTACCTCAAGAAGCGAGATTTGCAATTGTATATATCTAAGAAAAACTTATATTAATAAAGTTTCCATTATTATTATTATTATTATTATTATTATTATTATTATTATTATTATTATTATTATTATTATTATTATTATTATTATTATTATTATTATTATTATTATTATTATTATTATTATTATTATTAAAATATCGACTCCGTAGTGAACAGTTACATTCGGAAGTGGCTTGAAATACCAATATCGGGAACATTAAGTACCGTTTTCTTAACCCGAAACAAATTCGGCCTTAGTATTTGTCCGCCATCAGTCAAATTCACCCAATGCCAAACAATACTTCCAACAGCTCTTAAAACATCTCCCAACAAACAGATCAATGAACTATGGAAGTCAACTAGCAACAACTCAAACATCCAGTATGACGTCTATACCTCTACCAAGCAAGTTCTTAAAGATTTTCGCTCTGAGCAGGAGGATAGACTTCATAACCATCTAATCTGTCAAGGCTCGTTTTTCACTAACATTACAAAGTTCTCCTTCTCTCAATTAACGAAGTTATGGTGCGCGGCTCAATCTAAACTACCTAAGAATATCTTCAATTTTACGATACGTTACATGAATAACTCTCTACCCACACGCCAAAACCTTGCAAGATGGGGTATATCACCAACACCGGATTGTTCCCTTTGTCTAGGACCAGAAACTCTATTCCACGTCGTAGCAGGTTGCCAATCGTATCTCGAAAGGTTTACGTGGAGACATGATTCAATTTTGAACTTTCTTGCGTCAAACCTAAAGACGGTCAGTGGTTCCAATCTCTATGTCGATCTTCCGGGATACAAAAGTCCATCCATATTAACCGGCGACTCGTACCGTCCAGACTTGCTCCTGACAACAACTAGTGCATGCTTATACATTGTTGAACTAACTGCTGGTTTTGAATCTAATCTTCAAAAGAATGTGGAACGTAAAAAAACTAAATATTTAGAATTAATTAGAGAACAAAGGAAATTATTTATATCCGTAAAATTTATAAATTTATCAATTAGCTCTCTTGGTGTCTTTGCGAAGAATTTTCAACATTTCTAAAAATGCTAAATGATCTTCATTTTGACAAAGTTCACCAAAACTATTGTGTGAAACGAATGACGACAATTGCCATCAGAACCACGTATTATATATTCTGTTGCCGAAATAAGGAATGGACAAACCCAGATTTATTAACTTTTTAATGTTGTATTGTATAAGTTTGTTATGTGTTTTTATAGTTATATATTATAGTGTACCATCGATTCAAGTAGCCGGTTGTAAATTACCTTAATAAGTGAGATTTACAATTGTATATGTAAGAACTAAATATAATCAATAAAGTTTCCATTATTATAATTATTATTATTATAATTATTATTATTATTATTATTATTATTATTATTATTATTATTATTATTATTATTATTATTATTATTATTATTATTATTATTATTATTATTATTATTATTATTGTTATATTATTTACAAATCTTTATACACGGTAACCACATCAATCCGTCCATAATAAGGGTTGTTTTTCATTGGGCCGTGTGATTCTACAAATGTCTAATAATTTAAGATGGCTATAGTACAAATAATGACCCCTAATGAGTTTCTCTTTTGTCTCCTGCATGTGCACTGAGGATAAATATGCAAATATCACACTTAGTAACAGAAAGCGTAGCAACGCTTTCAAAGTAATAAATCGCTTTGCCTTTAGTTTATATTTCGACACTTAAAATCGTTCTTTTCATGACTTCTCGAAGTGATTCCTCATCTAAAATATATCTTAAGTTCTTCTTACGATATCTTGACTTGCTTTATAAACGAGAGTTTAGTTAGTAATGATTCTAGGATGACTTACTCTCTTTGAATATTTAGGTTCTAAAAATATAATATTCATGATATACTATTAATTCAAGTCTATACGTTATCTCAGCCGATTCAGACATTTAGGTTGCTCAAAACTCTCTCTATTCCTCCAGATAAGGTTTCAGATAAAACATATAGTGTCTCTATCAATTTCTCTCTCGTTCCTTGTAAAGAACGTCTATTTCGTTAAAGCTTACTGTACGCATGCTCTTTGTACCTACGTGTCCCACAAGTGTTGACTGACAGTGGGGTGAAGTGTATAAATGAAAAGGTAATTACTATTACTTATAAGGATATAAGTCGAGTGCCTTTTGATAATAGCGAACTTCGGGAATCAATCGGAGAGCTATCGGTTATCACGTAGTAAAAACCAGGGGCTTGAGTAACAGCTAGGGTTTGGGGGGAAAGTTAGGGTTAGACGGTCCCAAAGGAGCCTGAGAATAAATAAATAAATAAGGTGAATATGACGTAGTGAATAACGGGGGGTTGAGTGAGATTAGGGTTAGGAGGTCTCAAAGGAGCCTGGGGAGGATATTGGCGAAGCTCATTAAAAATTCAATTTACCTAATTAATTATGAATCAACCATATGGGGGGGGGGGGGGGGGTATTACTACTTACGAGGTTTCTAAAATGTGTTAACAGTTTATTTGAAAATGTTATGTTATTCACGTGACCATTCAACACCTTAATAACAAAACTGATTGTAACTTTTGATTGATCACGGTGAACTTTCAGGTTAAGTTTTATTCAGTATTATCTGAGTACTTTACTACTGCATGTACACGTTTATATTTAGAAAATGTAGTCCAGCAGTATCATTTCCAAAACTTTTGGGTTTCGGGAAGCTTTTTCGACTTGTGCTGATGGCCTACACAATAATTTTTGTTGATTGATGAATGTCATCACCTACATTATAATCATGATGAACATCATGTATACCCTACAACCAATCCCTCTAATACCTAACAATATAGTATTATTACGTTCTTTAACTCCACAGACATTAAGAGCTTTTTTGGGTCCTATGATGCAACGAAATCGTGGGAATATTGTGGCCATTGCATCCGTCATGGGCATGTTTGGCTCGCCATCTTTGGTGGATTACTGTTGTTCTAAGTCGGCCGTTATTGGAATGATGGATGCTTTACGACAAGAAGTGATCACCGAACATAAAAATGGTGTGTCTTTGACAACAATTTTACCAAGCAAGGTTGATACAGGAATGTTTGATGGTACTAAGGGAAGGTATGGCTTTATTTATTTATTTATTTATCTATTTATTTACTTATTTATTTATTTATTTATTTAACTTCGCCATGTATAAAATAATAAGTGGCAGGGTCACCGCAACAGTATACACCAATTACTGCGGGCTTGGTTTAATGCCGGTGTTTTTTTAATCTCACGCTTCCATACACTTCTGATAGGTTGGTTATAGCCTGCGAGCAGGCTCTCTCAACGCGGCGCTGTGAAATGAGAGCCTGCAACAATCCTAGGGGTAAATCGATAACGCCCACTTAATTAATATGCAAATGTCGCGAATCAAACCAATCACATTCTTCCGGAATCTGTGTAAAAATCCTCATTCAAAGCACAATCTGAAGATGTAAATTTCACACTATCAATTATACTCGTTACTGAAAACTCAAAAAATCTATTTATAAGAAAGCCAGAAGCAATTTAACGCATCTAACGATTATCGGATATGTAGTTTGGAGTTTAAAATATTCAACTTTAGACTAAAAACATGTAGCGAAACAGTTTAGCGATGCGTGCTATAAACGTCTGTTTGAATCAAATTGAATGTAGCTACTATAAGATTGGATCATGACAACCTCAGATCTTAGTTTTCTAAGTTTGCTATCTCTAATTTGTGGAAGACGAACATAACGTACTTTGATTTTGCAAGAAACATTGATAAATCGTTATTCGAGATTAGGTGTTTGTGATTCACTGCACGGCATTCACTGATCCAGGTGATGGCGACAGAATATCGTCAACATAGCGCTTCTCGTGTAAATGTGCAAGTTGCATGCAAGAGGTCAAAACGAAGACTTTCACGAACTGCTGTATACGAACGAACATGAAATGAGTTACGCTCCTTCGTAGCTAGGGAAGGTGCGAAAACCTAACTTAAATGAACATATAGACACTTTCAGACGCTTTCAAAGATAGCCGACATATAGAACCAGGTGCGTATCATTATAGTCTAAACGGCGACATATTAATAGTTAAGAAATTCAAGTGTTTTATCAAATTTAGCAAGACTTTCCTTCTGGCTGTTGAGTTAAAAAACTGGGTCATTCTGAACTGAATAACTGGTAGCCTCGAGCCAGTCGGCTTCGATAATATAAATAATACCAGACGCACTGGCGCACAAATTGGATAATATCAATTAAGTTCCAGACAATAGCACAGACATTTAATGGCAGAAATAAACTTCGTTTGAAAAAGAGCTTACCTCATTTAGCAAATAATGTTTATTACACGAATTAAGTGAATGTGTAATCTCCTCTTATTAATATGTTTTGACGTTTTGAACGGCGCATTATTATTGAGTCAAGGCGTGAGGCGACGGACGGGGCTCGATTTGTGATGAAAGTGATGACACTTGCTTCTGTATTTATATAAAGCAAGACACTGACAGACAGAGATTCATGGAGTTTCAATCCGGATCTACTTTGTTATTTCTTTTCTTTTGTTCCACAGCCATGTGTTTTAAAAATATTAAGAGCTACGGCGTCTTTAATAGCCGTCTTGTTGAAATATGTCTCACTCCATGCATTGTTGAAGTCCGTAAACAATAACTTTAAAATTAATTTATTCTGCATTAATTTTGTTCTACCAATAGAAACTCGCGGCCGCCAAATTCGACCAATAGAAATACGGGGCTTCTGACGGCCGCGAGTGATGAAAAAAACCCATGCTTTGTTGCAGGCCCAAATTTCACAGCAACAGGAGGGCCTGCCCGCAGGCTAGGTTGGTTATACCTCTACGTCTTCCCGCACTGCATTATCACTCAATTTTTTCATGTATAGATTGCACCACCTCTTAATTTGTTTGTTTGTTTGTTTGTTTGTTTGTTTGAACGAGCTTGTCAAAGCTCCTTGGCGACACGTGATTAAATAAATTATTATTATTGTTTGTTTGTTTGTTTGTTTGTTTGTTTGTTTGTTTGTTTGTTTACTCATATATTCGTTTAAGTGTTTGCTCGTTGGTTGGTTAGTTTGCTTGATTGTATATTTTACTAACTCCTATATTCTAAAATTAATTTCAGTATTCAAGCGTTCCCTACTTTTCTGTTTTCGTTTTCTTTCAGGTTTAATTTTTTCCCACCGACAATTCAACCTGAGTACGTTGCAAGAAAAGTGATTGATGCTATACAGCGAAACGAAATTTTCGTAGTTTTGCCTGCCTGGCTGTCAATTGTATTTGTTCTGAAATCGTAAGTGAAGTTAAAATGCCTGTATCACTTGTGGGGATTTTTCATATTTTTATTGCAAGGTTGAACTTGTTTTCAGTCTTTACGCCAAATGGCGCACGTTGATTGGTTGCTGAAAAATCTGAAAAAGCGGTAATGCCCTCCTGGCACTGTGAGAGAACATTACGCCCTTTTTAATGATACATGCAAGTTTTGGCTGGGAAATCTCTGAGTTATTTGATTGAAAATAAAATAGAATTAAAATGTTTTGTTGAAAAGATTTGAGCAATAATACGTCCTGGAATATTTGTGTTTCTTTTTATAAAAACTACTTACTTAAAAACGCGGAAAATAAATGCTTAATAGGTGTAAACATGAAACGAAACGAATAAGCTGAAAAGTAATGTAAACGGCAACATCTGAAGACGCGAACGATGAGTTAAACACGAATAATAAAATGAATAAAAAGAGATCGCCAATTGTCGTTATTGGAGGAGTGGTGCCAAGCCACAGGGGGATGCCACCCCCTGATCAGAGTTAACCATGGCAACCCCGCCACAGCCCACCTCTAGGCACCAGTCACACTGTCAAAGCATTGGAAATATATACTTACCTTGCATTCTATCAGGAGTGGGTGGGTGGGTCAACACAGCGCAAAGCAAGAAATCCCCAAGTATCAACTCAATAAACAGAGCGCGCAAAACCAGTCAAGCTCAGACCACGTTGACAAGACTCTGATGAGCGCTGAGATAATCCCCACATATTATACATGAGAGACCGCTGACCAAGTATCTACTAAATAGATCGCGCGCAACACCCGTCGAGCTCAGACCACGCTGACAAGACTTTGATGAGCGCTGAGATAATCTCCACATATTATACATGAGCGACCACTGACCAAACATCTAATAAATAGATAGCGCGCACAAACCAGTCAAGCTCAGACCACGCTGTCAAGCCTGATGAGTGCTGGGATAATCCCCACATATTATAATAAGTGACCGCTGACTAGCATTGTCTTCTTTTCTACCTTCCTAAATTACATTTAGTCTCATCAAAAAGCCATATAATACATGGCTTATTGCGCGTGAATCGGATGCCGCCTGTAGAGATCGAGAGAGCCAAGCAAGTTATCAAGTTTGTATCTTACTGCATGTTCTTTCATTTCAGTTTTATGCCTCAAAAGCTGCTTGATGCCATTTTGGATTTTTTTGGTATGGGCGTTGCCATGAATGAGTTTATAGGTCATGGTAAGAAGAAGAAGAAGAATTAATATATTATAAAAAAAGGTTAATGAAAATTCAAGTAAGTGCAATATATACAGTAGATTGAAATATGTCATGATAATTTATACGTACAAACATGTAGTGTATGTGGTACGTAATGGAAAACAGCCTCAAACGTAATGAAAAACAGCCTTTACGCCCGCTTTACCGCGCGCGGGCGGAACGGGCATTGTTCAGTTCGCTTTGGAAATTTTCAACCTTCAAATCCCGCTCCGCTATTTTTCTTCAGTGCTAATAACAAAGAAACTTCACGATTGATATATATAAATTAAATTTTAATGCCTTAACCGCCAATATCTCGTTTGTTGTACTTTCCATCTTTCGACTATATTTGTTGTTAAACAGTAAAAACTAAACGGGCATTCATCTGCTATTTGCTTTAAGGTGAAGTAATACGTGCAAGAAATTGCTGCGTTGCAAGTTGAATAGCGTTGTTGCACGTATTACCACCCACTCTAAACATTGTCACGCAATAATGATTTTGTTGCAACTTGAATCATCAGCACGTTGTAGCAAGTAGCTTTTTTAACAAATTTTTTCAACTTGCAACAAAATCGTTGTTCTGTGACAATGTTTAAGGTTGGTGGTAATACGTGCAACAACGCTTTTAAAGTTGCTTTGCAAGTTGAAGAAAAATGTTGCCCGTATTACCTAACCTTCACGCTCGAGCGTAAGGCTGTTCCCATTACGTCCGCTTTGCCCGCGTGGGTGGAGCGTGCATTTTTCAGTTCGCTTTGGAAGTTGAATATTCCGCCCGTGCGGGCAAAGCGCACGTAATGGAAAATGGCCTTTATACTTACGCCTTACGTATATTTAACAATTATTCACCGAAGTGGAGGTGAATAGTGGTGGATAATAGTGCTCGATATTTGTCGACAAAACTGTTTTTACAACTTTTGAATATATTAATGGATAGAAAATTGTAAAGAAACATACCTGTGGACAATCTTCTACTTAATTTTTTTGACTTTTCTCATTATTCTACTACATCAGCCTTGTTTATCAACAAAATCTTCTTCTTCCGTAAACAAAGCCAAACTGGCCGCCATTTTGTTTTGCCCGCAGGTGAATAGTGCAGGATATCCTTATTTAACCACACTTTCATAGTAATTGTAACTACATTTATTTAACCACACTTTTGTAGTAAATATAAATTTTCCTAGAATTTAAAAGTAAATATAACTACATATATTTAACTACATTTCGGGGGTTAATTTAACCACTTATTATTTACAAATTTTAAAATATTTACAGACGATTTCACATCACTTTTGACAACAATGTTCCAAAGTTCGTTCGAATATTCGCAAGTTCGTTCGGATGTTCACAAGTTCATTTGAACTGGCGCATTTCATTGGCTACATGGAATTCAATAGCTAATCAAATGCGTAAGTTCAAATAAACTTGTGAATATCCGAATGAACTTCAGAAATTGTTGTCAAAAGTGATGTGAAATCGTCTGCAATTAAAAAAAAAGTTCTAAAGTTAAACAATCTTGGCTGATAGGTGCATAAAATAGACATGCATAAAATGTTTTAACAATTTTAAACTAAACTAAGTTCTTTTAAAAATTTGTTGATAGCCACTCCTTTCTTCAAATTGTTACAATTGTCCATCAATAATACTGTTTCAATATACAAAAACATGTTCCTTGGCAAGGAAGAGTACTCCATTAAGAATATAGTAGCTACCAACCAATAACGAAAGCAGACAATCAGACCCCTCTGCAGCAATATAAATTAGGTCAAGGGATGACAAACTTCCTGACATAACCAGTCACGGCTCAACTGACTTTGCAATTTCGACATCAACTGATTCAACATTCTGGAAAAGAAAAAAGAAAAGCATTAGAATTGCTCTAAGAGGTGCACAGGCAGTGTAAAATATAATATATTCGGCAATATTAAATGAAAAAAAAAAGTGGTAAACTGTCGATACTGCAAAAAGGACAATCTTATCATCTTCCACCTTTGACAATTTGTTGAAATGCATCTGATGTTACAAGCTGGGTATAACTGAAGATTACTTTTAGTGAATATTGTTTTCACATCATTGAATTACAACACTTTCAGTGGAAAACACTCAGCTATCATTGAATTTATGTAAATTTCTCTCCAAGCCCGCGCGTAGGGCCGAAGGCCCGGAGCCTGGTGAGGGTGCTAATCTCGACACGCGTGGAGTAATTGTTCACGCGTGGGCAAGCCTGATCTCTGAACAAATTTCTGTGCTCTGAATATTTATTTATTTATTTGTATATATGTGTGGACGGGCCATACGCGGTAAAAATTGTGGGGTACTGGGAACAATAAAATCTATTCTTGAGTAAAAAACTTTAAATAAACAACATAATTTGTTCTTGACAAAAAGACTTCAGAAAAGGCTTTTTTTTTGGATACGTATATCCCGTTCAAAAGGACAGAAACAAATCAACGTGTCGTTTGCGCATAAAGCAGAACAACATCCTTGGTAGAAGAAAACCCGTCACACCGAAACTGGAAAGGAGGAAAAAGCAATAGCGAAAAAACCAACGAAGAAAAAGGCTAAAAGGGTTAAGCTTACGGTAAACATTTAGTAGCAATGCAAAGGATAATTGAGGCAAGGAATTACAAGAACTTTGACATCAATCACTTTGTTTCTGATTTGCATGACGCATCTTGGGACCAAATAGAACAATTTGATGATCCTAATGAGATGTGGCTTGTCTGGAAGGTATTGTTCAACAAGGTTTTGGATATCCATGCACCTCTAAAAACTAAATTTAGATGCTCCATGGATAACCTCTGAGCTTAAATTATTAATGTTTCGTAGAGATAATCTTAAAAAACGCGCAGTAAAAAAATGGTTCTGAAGCAAATTGGCAGTTGTATCAATCTATCAGAAACAGGGTTAACCAAGAAATCAAAGCCACGAAACGTAATTTTTTCGTTAGTAATTTGGATGCAAACAAAGGTAATACCAAGAAAACCTGGAAATTACTAAATAATTTGTTGAACAAGCCGACCAAATTGACCACTGTTAATGCTGTGAAGGTAGATTCTGAAACCATCACAGATTTTGCAACTATTGCGGAAAATTTTAATAATCATTTTACTGATATAGGTCCCAAACTTGCTAAACAAATTCCAGGTCCAACACGTGATCCTATGTGTTTTTTGAAACAGACGACGCACAACTTTAAATTTAGATATATTGGTGCAGAATGCGTAGCACATACGATCCGCAAGAGTCCCTCAAATAAAGCCTCGGGTTTAGACAAAATTTCATGTAGTATACTAAAAAGTGCTGCTAGTATTATTTCTGTACCGTTAAAAAATATTTAACAAATCTATTTCAAGTGGAATTTTCCTAGATGAATGGAAAACTGCTAAAGTTTCACCAATTTACAAGGCTGGAGACAGATCCGATGTAAATAATTATAGACCAATTTCTGTCCTGTCTGTGGTTTCTAAAATTTTTGAAAAGATTGTTTTTTCGCAAGTTTATGATTACCTTAGTATAAATAATCTTTTATCGAAACACCAGTCAGGATTTCGACCTTTCCATTCTACACTAGCAGCCTTGCTCAAAGATAATATGTATTGGCTTAATAATATGGATAACGGAAAAATTAACATTGCGGTGTTTGTGGACCTGAAGAAAGCTTTTGATACAGTTGACCACAAAATTCTATTAAAGAAAATGAAATTCTATGGAATATATGAGAATGAATTGGGTTGGTTTCATTCATATCTCTCCAACAAGACACAACACTGCTTTGTTAATGGAGTTTTATCTAGTGCACGAACCATTGAATGTGGTGTACCACAAGGCTCTATACTGGGACCTCTTCTTTTTCTCATTTTTATAAATGATTTCCCCGGTTGTCTGTCATACACAATTCCTAGTATGTCTGCAGACGATACTAGTGTGACGTCAGGGGACTCTAATGTCACCTTGCTTGAAAACAGAATAAACACTGACTAAGCCGGTTTAACTGAATGGTTAAAAGCCAACCGTCTCAGCCTAAATACCGTTAAGAGTGAATATATATGATAATTGGATCTGCGCAAAGAGTTAATAAATTAACTGCAGATCCTAATCTTTTAATAGGAAAAGTGAAACTGAAGAGAGTTCAATATAAAAAAAGACTCGGCATTGTTATTGATCAGAGTTTGGGTTGGCATGATCACATTGATAGCACTTGTAAAAAAAGTTAAAAGAGGTCTCGGTGTATTGCGACGGATTCGTGACGTCTTACCTGTCGGTTCATTAATTAAAGTATTTAATGCTACTATTCTGCCCCACTTTGACTATTGCTCATCGGTGTGGGATAACTGTAACAAAGGTCTTAGAGACAAATTGCAAAAACTGCAAAATAGGGCTGGAAGAATAATTACGCGCTCTGGCTATGAAACTAGGTCAGTTGATGTGCTGGAGCAGTTAGGATGGCAAACGTTAGAAGACCGGTGGACAGTAAATAAGGCAGTTTTAATGTTTAAAGTAACTCATAATATGGTCCCTTCCTATTTCTCAGAGCAATTTTCAAGAAGGGACACAGCGCATGAGTACAATACTAGGGGGAATCATGTAAACTTAAGTGTTCCTAAACCCAACACCAATTTTCTTAAATGCAGTCTGGCCTATAGTGGAGCGGTTGCCTGGAACTCGATACCTGTTGAAACAAGGTTGTCTGAAAATGTAAACATTTTTAGAGAGAAATTAACTTTTTAATCTTAACATTAGTATATATGTAGCTACGTCTTCTTAATTGTTTTAACTTTCGTATATAGATAATTTTAAACTTTTCCTAAATGTTACACAAACAGTATTGTTATTCTCATGTGGTTATTTCTGTATATATTTTTAACCAATTTTTGACACACGGCTCTCTGGAAGAGCATTTATGTAAATACAAATGAATGAGACCCCCGTGTTTAAATAAAGTTCATCATCATCATCAATGCTGTTCGGGATTCCCTGTTTTTAATATATCCTGTCATTGTTACAGTAATTTTGTTTTCGATTTCGTGTGTCCTTAAAGTATTTTAAACGTATCTGGTTTGTTTTCGTTTGCCCGTTGACGACTGCCGTCTTATCTCCTTTTAAATATTTTCTTACGGTAAAACTATTTGTAAAACTTAGCGTATCTCAGTTGTTTATAATTTGGAATAAAAATTAGTGAAGGAGCAATTTTTCGTCTGTTAAACATATAAATGCTGCATGTTGAAATATTACAGATGTAAAGACTGCATGAAAACAACTTTTCTGGTGAAAAGAGTTTTAACACTTGCTAATATAACCCTAATATTTTACTCGTATTTTGACGCTTGCTTCAGTAGCCTGGTGGTCAGATCGTCGGTTCGCACGCGAAATAGTCGGGTTCATCTCAATTTTTTTTTCTGAATATTGTTTTTGAAATTTTCTTCGTTATGTATTACCTTTTTCTTTAACAATTAGAGTTAAAAATCTTTTTTTATTTCAAATATTATACTTTAATTAAAAGTTTAAAACTATATTTTGAATAGTTCCAACGGCTATTTCTAGGCTCTCAATGAAAAAGAGAGCGAAGGTGTTTTTCTAATCAGGGTGTTATCCGAAGGATATTTAAAAAAATTCGTGTAAAAGAGGGCGAGGGGTTGTTGCGTTAACATATTTCTATTAATACTGTTTTTGTACCCAGCTTGTTGTACCACTAACCCCCAAGTTACAGTAATTGTGCACAGTATTAAAACAAGATGGGGGATGAGAATGCTATAAAATTTGCGTTTTGCCAGAATTAGTAATACATTGTTATACAAAAGGATATGTTCTGCAAGGTATTTTCAACTACTTGATCATTACGGAAAATATTAGACCTTGGTCTTTTATGTACGAACCTCGCTCTATGGGCTCGGTCCGTACTGTCAAGACCTCGGTCTGCTATTTCTCCATAATGATCGCACTCTCGGTTAATAAAAAGATTTTATTTTTTGCAACTAGAATCATAACCAATAACTGAAATTCATTTTAATTAGTAAACGGTAAAACTTGTAAATTTTGTTGTTTTTCTTCAGTACCGATAATGAAGAAATTTCACGATTTACATTTACATGAATAGTAATTTTAATGCCTTAACAATGTCTCTAGTACACTTCCGAAGTAGACCGAATTTCGAAAGGCAGCTTAAATGATGGGGTGATGCAGACCGAATATGGGATCTGGTCGCTCTAATTTTCCTAGCTCTAGGGCGAGAAGAAGCGCTTCCTCGTCTATGCCATCATCATATGCTTGCAGAAGTAAGACGTCTTCGAAGTTTATATATTACCCGCCATGTCTCACAGTTTCAGTATTCGCATTCGAATTAGCAAGCTTATCCGATTTCGAATATGACAAAGCGGAAGTGTAGAATATATTTTGGTATTCGCATCGGAAGTCGGGCTTAACCTCCCTACTGATTTGTCATGGTACCGCAATATCAAGCGAAAAAAGTTCTAATTTAGTGAGGCACAAAATTCTAAATTTTAGCTAGAGGTTCTGAAAGGTGAAAAATTCTAAATTAAAGCTGGTATTTACTGTACTTCTATTATCCTTAATTTATCTTCTTTACCTTTTTTAGGTTCCAAATAATAAACATCACCACTTACAGTCACAAAGATGACAGAAATATATGTGGCTGCAATGAAAAATAAACGAGCATTAAAAACGCATTGCTGTGTGTGACTTTCACTGAAATAGACAGATATTAATAATTTACCCTTTCACTACTACGTTCAACTTTTCTTATTTTACTCTGGCTAACACCAGACTATTTTACTCTGGCTAACACCAGACTATTTTACTCTGTCTAACACCAGACTATTTTACTCTGGCTAACACCAGACTATTTTACTCTGGCTAACACCAGACTATTTTACTCTGTTTATACACCAGACTATTTTACTCTGTCTAGCACCAGACTATTTTACTCTGTCTAACACCAGCCTATTTTACTCTGTCTAACACCAGACTATTTTACTCTAACACCAGACGATTTTACTCTGGCTAACATCAGACTATTTTACTCTGTCTATACACCAGACTATTTTACTCTGTTTAGCACCAGACTATTTTACTCTGTCTAACACCAGCCTATTTTACTCTGTCTAACACCAGACTATTTTACTCTAACGCCAGACGATTTTACTCTGTCTAACACCAGACTATTTCACTCTGTCCAACGCCAGACTATTTACTCTGTCTAACGCCAGACTATTTTACTCTGTCTAACACCAGACTATTTTACTCTGTCTAACACCAGCCTATTTTACTCTGTCTAACACCAGACTATTTTACTCTAACACCAGACGATTTTACTCTGTCTAACACCAGACTATTTCACTCTGTCTAACACTAGATAAAATGATAAGATAAGATAAAATTTTTATTTAAGCAGTATAACCCTGTCAGCATAAAATATACGCTGGTATCAATAGGGGTCCTACTAAGTTCAAAATCATTAAAAATACATATATACAAAATTCCGAGCCATGCAGAAAGTATTAAAATTAAAAAGTTCACGTCCGTACTACACTACCCCCCAATGTTGATATGTCCCCTTTCTTAAAAAGATTACTTTATAAAAGAATTATAGACTATGCAGCCATTATAGTAAAAAGAATTTTTTGCAGTTTCAGTCTTCACCTTAGGGAGATGGAGCTGGTTACTCTGTCTGGTTAATCTTTCATGAATATCACGATTAAAAGTGAAATAGTTAGTTAAAAACTGAGGCACTGTACCGGTCAAAGACTTTTTAACTAATCTTAAAACGTGATGTTCCCTTCTCTTATACAAGGGAGTCCATCTTAAAGTAGTCATCGCATCATCACTGGAAGGGTAAACAACCTTTGCAGCACTATTTTACTCTGTCTAACACTAGACTATTTTACCCTGTCTAACACCAGACTATTTTACTCTCTCTGTCTAACGGCAGAATATTTTACTCTCGCGGTCTAGCGGCAGAATATTTTACTCTCTGTCTAACGGCAGAATATTTTACTCTCTGTCTAACGGCAGAATATTTTACTATCTTTGTCTAACGGCAGAATATTTTACTCTCTCTGTCTAACACCAGACTATTTTACTCTATGTCTAACGGCAGATTATATTACTCTGTCTAACGGCAGAATATTTTACTCGTCAAAGAGAGAAATCTAGCAGTGAAAGATTTATATCCTTCAATCAACTCCTTCGCGACTCCATGGTTCGTTTTAGAACCTGTCTGAGCGATGAGTCATGATCGCATCCTCAGTGATATTCTAAAGGTCCTACGGTACAGTCTTCCGCTAAAACACCCAGCGATTCGCAAAAGAAATTTACGCACATAATTTAACCTAATCTTGACTGCATGAACTGGCAAAAAAACAATGCTTTTTATTAACTGATAGAGCTATCCAGTATAAATAAATAATATTAGTATCAGATTTTACTCATCAAAGGGAGAACCACTCAGCCATCCCAGACATCAATAGGTTAACAAGTAATTAACCCATTCCTGTCTGAGCAGACGAAAAAAAAAAACCTGGCCCCTTTTAGCTTAGTTTCTAAGCCTTTCTTTTCCGAGATTTTACCAAAGATCTTGGCGATCGAAAGAAGGAAATTATGGAATATATTCCAATTGGAGCTCGAAATGAAAATTTAACTGTTTAACTTTCCACTTTTGGCGGTTGCAGAAGGAAAGCTAGTGATAAGAAAGCTAGGCCAGTGAACCTTCGTCGATCCGAGGTGAGTAGGCTTGTATTATTTTATGCGGATGGAAATGGTAAGTGTCGGGAAACACTTAGGACGTCATAACATCACAATTCTTCCTCAATAAACAACTGAGCTGTAAAGTGAAAGTGTTTACGAATTTTGCTACCCAGCGGGTAGGTTCGGATCACTTCCGACACGTGTCAACCGAGGAAGGCCTAGAAACTAGGCTGGGCCCCTTTATTGTTTTACTCTATCTAACACCAGACAGGTCTTTTTTGTCTTCTATTTTTTTTATTATTAGCTTAACAATCAGTATGTAAGATTAATGGCAAGGACAACAGGAGGTGAATCTCTTTTAAAGTGTCTATGAAATGAAAAATTCGTTGGCATTTTTGTTCTTTCATTGTACAGAAGAGCATGGCAGGAGCTCTCACTAAAAATTTCAAGAGAACTGATTGCTGCCGTAGGCAGCACACTAATCTTGACATGGGTTACCTATGTCTCGTGCCCAGACCTCTTACCGGACCTATGTATAGTCAACGAGATCTCGATATATGTGAAAATTTCCTGGATGTTAAGTTTTATGACGTTTTGTGACGTAGTTTAGTTTGAACGAGATTGTTTACATTCCATACTCCAGAGGGTTATTCGTTTTCACGGAAGTTGTACGGAATTAATGTTCGGAACTTCTCAACGCCACCACGAATATGGTATTTTCTGAACTCGCAACGCCATGAGGTGAGTGAGTGAGCGTCTGTGAGCTGTGCCAATAAGTTCTCGAACGATCTGTCCTGCCAGTCGGGAATTTCAATTCATTTCATTGAGGAGATATTCTGTTTTCAAGGTAAGACGACTAAGATAGTTCTGTGTACTTAGTTTTTCTTGTTTGTCCCGTCTTTAAAGGCTCACTTAAAACGGCATTTGGCTATTAAAGATCAAATTGTTTTGTTTGTGAATACGATTTACCTTCTATTTTAATAGGTGTATATTGGTGTGAGTTCAATTTTCTCACAGGAGCCATTGTGTTCGCGCTGATCAGTATTCCGATCAGACATTATCTGCGTGTGGGTATCACGCAACTCAAATCAAACGAAGCCATTGTGCTCGTCAAAATCAAACCTAGCGAAGTCGTGGTGCTCGCTAAAAACAAACCTAGCGAAGTCGTGGTGCTCGCTAAAAAACAATACACAAACGAAGGCATAATTTGTGCCTGTTGACTGTTGACAACATAAAAACCTTTAAAATATAACTCAACATTTTGCCTAAATGGGAGTGACAATTGAGCAATATCGTGCCCGAATTGGTTCACACAATAATGTAAGAGTCAAACAGGATTCAACACCACTCGAAGATATAAACATTTGTGGAACAATGTTGATGTTATTTCAGCTGGTAATAAAAATTATGGTATTACTAATATTGGTGCGAATATTTTACCTGAGTGTATTTTTATATTTGCCAACAAAGAGGTTGACAGAGCAATATGAAAGTTTGAGCGAAGTGATAGTGTCGTTCACTCAAATGTCATGTTACAATGTGTATGTTCCACTGTTGTTGAGAATGGCAAATGATGTTGAAGAAAATCCTGGACCCACAGTATATGATGTTGTGGACCCAAATAGAACAATATGTGCTGATTTTAGCCAAGGCAATACCAGAAAGTTTAAACAAAATGCTGGTAAACAATGTGTAGCCATGTCTTTGACTGCAATAATACATAATCAAATGACAAACATTAATGCATGGGATTCATCATTCCTAAATGTAATATTATGTGATGGAAATAGCCTTTATACTTGTATAAGCAATTCTATTAATAAAACCTTCTTGCTTTTAACTGATGTGCCAGAAATGGTTTCAGTTTCTGATAAAATGTATTCTTTGCAATACAGTGACCCATTTGCTGGTGATTTGTTTATGGCAACTAACAATCTACCTTATTATTCTTTGGAGAATGCACTCAATAGTCTATTTTTGGATTCTCAGTTAAATTATCAACATTGCCTGTTGACTGTTGATTGCAACACTGTTGCAATTTTTAAGACTTCTGAAGGAAACTTTAAAGTTTTTGACTCTCATTCAAGAGATTCATATGGCATACCACACCCATTTGGAAAATGTGTACTAATTTCTATTGAAAGTATAAATAACCTGGTGATTTATTTCCAAAATACTGTACCTCGAGGGAATGTAACACCCTTTGAAGTCAAAGGTGTGGCTGTTCAGTTAATAATTACAACCTTCTGTACTATAAAGTCTCAAATCAAGTTTCCAAATAATTTATACAATTGCACAAAACAATAAAAGCATTTCATATCGCGCTATAACCTCTTGCATTTTTAAACGCAGATAGTTAAACATGGATAGTGTTTGTATGCGGACGGATATTTTACTGTCTGGGGACACACTTCGCTAGCGAATAATATCAGTGGGAACACTATCCGCTGGGACACCGGAATCAGTTACGAGGCATTATCGCTGTCATAGAAGTTCACAATCACATCTCCATTCACCCTTTCCAATCCGTTCCAATACTTCCAACGCACTCACACAGCCTTCGAGGTAGCGCTACTTGCTCGTACCTTATATCAGGGTTCTGCTCGCACGACACTAAAGTCGAAAGACAACTTTGAAATGCAATCAAGTGCACATTTTCGGCCGCTCCACTCACTGTCACTTCAATAACTTTATATACCCACCAAATGCAAACCAAACATCAACAACATGTACAACATGCCACATGGTCACAATGTATGCACCACACTCTGTATGCAGTCAAAAACCTTGCCGATTATATTCAGCTGCATTTCGCATATATGCTGCATTTTCCAATTAAAACAATTGAAAAAATGCGTACACAGCGTACACTATGTTATATTAATAATTATATTTGGCATTTACACTCGTTGTAAATAGATTAAAGTCAAAGCTATGGCCTTGTATGGGTACGAAATTCCAGTGTTGTAAAGATAAACATTGTAAGACCCAACACTATGTTAGCCTGATTAACATGTCCGTTACAATTTATACAATCTGAATCAACCCCAGGGTTCACCTTTGAAATTTTTTTTCCAATATATGCCTATACCCTGCATGTGTCTATTACAACTAATATAAACCTAAAATAGGTCAATTTATGCGCATTCTGTTCATTTATGCCCATTCTGTCAATTTATGCCCATTCTCCTCCTTTCAGGCAGCACTTCCTTGCGATAGTAATTTCTAGTCTGATGCGTAGTTTTCGCGCTATTAACTCTCAAAGTTTGCCATGGCTAGTTCGTTCTTGGAGAAAAATTGGACTTTCGGCAACAATGCTTATGACGTACGCAAATGGACCAGTGGCGGCGCCACGGGGTGGACTGGGCGAAATTTCGTAATCGCCTCATCGAGATAATATGGAATTATGATAAGATCGAGATAATATGGAATGATTTTTGAGCGCATTTTATAATTATTATGAAAAATTCTATGAAAAATAAGAAAATATATATTCAAAGTCCTAAAATGTGTTTTCTTTTGTGCATTTTTTATGACGTTTTATAACCTTCAGAATTCTGTAAAATCACCCCTCAAAGTGCAGGAAATGGCGTTTCAGGGACTCTAGATTCCAAAATTTTCCGCCCTAGAGGTATGTCCACCCCAGTTGTATCACCCTGGCGCCGCCACTGAAAAGGACAACTATGCATAAGAACAATAGATTTCACTATTAATGAATTAATGATCCATCTGTGTACGCCATAAGGCATTGTTACTAAGAAGCCCAAATTTCCCCAAAACAAACTATCCACGGCAAATTTTGAGATTTGATAGCGCGAAAACTACGCATCAGATTTTCTTGAAATTTTCAATGAGTGCTCCTGTCATGCTCCTCTGTACAATAGAAAAACAAAAATGCCAACGAATTTTTCATTTCATAGACACTTTAAAGTCCCACTAAAAATTACAACATAACAACAACAATGAAATATATAAGGCCCGCGCTAAACGTCGCACAATAGACGAATTTAATCCGAATTAACTTCGTTGGTAACGCGACGTAAATGCGACGTCGAGTTAAACGTCGAATTTCAGTGGAATTTAATTGTTTTTATTATTTATTTATTTTATTTTATTTAACTTTACCTTGACTAAATAAATACAAACTTGGATTCGTGGAGCCTGAAAACGACTTCTTGAAAGTATGGCGCCGAATTGTCACAGACAGAAGCGAAACATTTAATTCGACCATTCGACGTAACGATAATCCGTCGTCCTGTAACTCGAACACGCATGATCGTCGCATTATCCGTCTGACTTTTGACGAATTTAATTGCCGACACGAAATTAATTTGTGTGTCGAATTTAATCGAGTTATACGTCGCAGTTTCGTCGAATAAAATTAAAACAATTAAATTCGTCTGAATTAAATTCGTCTATTGTGCGACGTTTGGCGCAGGCCTCAGTCCTCCTAGACATGCAGCAACAAGTGGTACCCTCATTCCTGCCTGAGTTGGCCAAAAACAGCCCCTTTATTATTTTACTCTGTCTCTATTAAAGTGCTTATGAAACGAAAATTAAGTTTGTCTTATTTGAAAGTACTTTTGAAATGACAAAGTAACATCTTTTGCTGTTTTTTGTTTCCTTGCTTCATTTATGAGATATTTCAGTTTGTTTGATATGCGAAACTAACCAGTGACATCACAACGTGCATAATGACTTACTGGGAAAGGTTATATATCTTTTCTATTATCAAACGGAATCACTTCAAAGCAATTATATATGTGTGTGCGTTTTACCCTTACAACAACATAAATATACATTTTCAACTGATTCCGTTTAGTAATAGCAAAGATATATAACCTTTCCCAGTAAGTCATTATGCACGTTGTGATGTCACTGGTTGGTTTCACATATCAAACAAACTGAAATATCTCATAAGCGAAGCAAGGAAACAAAAAACAGCAAAAGATGTTACTTTGTCATTTCAAAAGTACTTTCAAATAAGACAAACTTAATTTGCGTTTCATGAGCACTTTAAGGCCAGCCGACGATATTACTCATCAAAGGAAGAACCCTCAGACATCCTATAAGCACTAATGGTTTAAAACACAACGTCCTGTGGCTTTCTAAGCCAGATTAAAGAGATAGAATGAAACATAAACCGAAAATCGTCATCTTGTGCCCTGACGGGTAGCTATATATAGGCGATGGGCGGCTCAAAAGCGGCTCACTTTTTTGTTGCACCGGTAAACCACGGACACAGAAACGTGGGCTCTGTGAACGAGAATGCGATGTTTTTGACGCCAAGGATTTTGGCCGCTTTGTGACGGCATCATGTTTATGAAGAAAAGCATTTAGCATTTTGTACTGTGTATACTCTTGAAACGTCGTTCGTAAATAAAACGTTTTATCCCTAGCCTTTCGTTATACCTAAAAAAGTGAATGTCTTTTCTCATTCGCCTTTTCTCATCCGCCACCACATCCGTGCATGCTTAATCCCTACCGCTTGTTTCCTTCCATATCATTGCTATAACAACCTCCTTTTACTATAACGCCTTATAAATAATGGAGAAACCAATCGCTTCCGCAGGTTATTAATACACAGCTAATTTGTTTTCCCAGCGAACGGCAAACAGATGATTAACTAGGATCGTCGCTAGGCCTCCTTCGATGAAGGGTGCAAATATTTGTCGACTGTAGATTGCGGTGGCTCATTAGGTAGCTTTATATTCTGGGTGTCACCTTTTTGTGGCAACCGTAAGCCACGGACACAGAAACGTGGGCTCTGGGAACGAGAATCAGCGATATTTTTTACGCCAAGGATTTCGGCGGCTTTTTGACGACATCATGTTTGTGAAGAAAAGCATTGAGCATTTTCCATGTTGTAGATACGATTGTGTTGCCAATTGTGCTGCTCGTCAGTCAGCTTTATAATTTTGCTTGTAAATTTGTGCAGAATTGATAGCCACAGCCACACAAACGTCAAGGGCTCTGGCTTTGTCGAATTGAGAATAGAAGCGATATTTTTCACGCGAGGGATTTTGGCGGCTGTCTGACGATCTCTAAGAAGCGAAGCGTTCCGCAGGTATAAACACAATTGCACAAAATTGCAGTGCCCTAACAAGCAGTTAGCGGCCAGATCGTCAGCTAGGGCAGGTAGCTTTATACTACGGTGCCCTGACAAGCAGTTAGGGGCTAGATCGTCAGGGCTGGTACATGAGTCACTGCCCTGACGACTTGTTAGGTAGCTTTATATTGTGGTTTGACGGAATGGTGCGCTAGGCCGTGGAAGACGTAAGCCGCGGACACAGAAACGTGGGCTCGGGGAAGGAGAATGAGATAAACCTATTATATGCAGATTCTTATGTCCATTTTCAGATAACCCTGATACCATGCGGTCGAGGTTAAAAGAGATGACTCAAAAGGACCCGTCCAGTCTTTCCGCGGCTTTATCAAAATATGTCGTCAAAATTAACACAAAAAAGACGAAAAGTATGACATTTTCGGTTAAACGGTCCAAAGCGTCTCACCCAGATTTACTTTTCGACAATAATAAAATTTGCGAAGTTTTACAGCATACTCATCTTGGCGTCAAACTCACTGCTAATCTTTTCTTGGAGGGCTCACATCGTCAGTATTTTCCAGAAAGCCAATAAAAAGCTTAATATGCTCAAAGGTCTTTAATATAAGGTCAGCAGAGATATTTTGTGCAAGTTATATAAATCGCTTATTCGCCCTGTCATGGAGTATGCGGACGTATTGTGCATGGGACGGCTGCACAAATTGTGAATGTGATCTTCTCGAGCATGTACAATATGAAGCTGCAAAACTTGTAACTGGGGCAATGAAAGGAACTATAGTAAGCATCGTCACATGCAAGAAGTAGGGTGGGAAAATATGTCAACTAGAAGAAAAATTCACAAACTTACATTATATTATAAGATTGTAAATAACTTTAGTCCAAGTTGTCTTAAAGAATTAATCCCTCCTCAAGTTTGTGAAAGGTCACAATATTTTCTAAGAACCTCCTCAGACTTTTCTCTTTTTCCTAGTCGAACTGAACTTTTAAAAAATCTTTTTTCCCTTCTGCAACTAGATTGTGGAATAGTATTAGCATTGAGACACGTTTTTTAGATTCAATTGGTTGTTTAAAGACATCTTTAATGTCCATTTTTGACATATCAAATTCAAATGTTATTTACAATTTTGCTAACGATAGGTTTTCTTCCGTTCTCCATACTCGTTTGCGCTTGGGTGTATGTGCTGCATTCAATTATTACTTATTTAGAATAGGTTGCAAAGTATCCTCTGCGTGCCGTATATGTGGGTTTCACACCGAAACTATAAAGCATTATTCTCTTTACTATCCAATTTTTGCTGTCCAAAGACGGAAACTGTTCTCCTCTGCTGCCCAGAACTTGCTGATGAGTGGTCAAGAATGACTGAATATCAAATTGTGCAAATTTTCTTATTTGGCTCACCTTCATCATTGGAATAAAATAATGAAATATTTTCTCATGTTAAGTTATATATCATTGAACCGAATCGTTTTTGTTCTAGTGATTCTTGACATGCATCCGTCGGTATTTTCTCATTTTTCTTTCCTTCTTCTTTCCTTTTTTTTATACATTCACATATAGCCGTGAAATAAATTTAGCAATGTATAATTACTTAAAAGTAAGCCCCTCAGATGAGCGCGTGCGCTCTTGGGGCAAACTTTAATTTATTAAATAAAAATATGTTTAAATGACAACATAAACCCTAACCCTAATCAGAAATCTGGTTTACCGCCTAGATTTTTGGAAAAACATATTTGACGACATATTTTTGAAAAGCCGCGAACTGAGGACTGGACGGGTCCTTTTGAGTCATCCCTTTTAGCCGAAACCATACCATGCAGTATATTGTATGTGCATAAGTCAGATGATAATTTTCACACAGAACTAATTGCATGCACTATCGAGGATAGTTAAGTGAACTATCGGCAATTTTTATTGCTAGTAGGCTTTAGAATAGATTAATTATTGTACGTTATTATAATTATAGTGTTTTCAGTTTAAAAATATAAAGTTTTATAAAGTTTTGGGTTTTTTCAATATCGAAAACAACCTTGGTCTACCATTTGAGTTCCAGGTTCGAGTCCGGTCTGGAGCTCAGAGATTTTCTCTGCTTGTACAGAAAAAATATACGAAAAAAGACTAATTATTATTGAGACACTCGATATCGCTTATATTGATAGAATATGCAATATTTAAAACATGAGTAGCGGTGTTTTGAGGAGATAGCCGAGTGTTTTAGATCTGATAAAATACGTACTGCGAATGTTTTGAATAGCTTCCAAAACGACACATTTGCTAAATTTATTGGTGTAGTAAAAATAACGTTGCCTAATTATAAGGAGGTGTTTATATGGAGCCGCGAGCCAGCCCCGAGCCCGCTTTGCCGAGATGATTTTCATTGTGTTTAGCTATATGTCTAGCTGGCTTGCTTGTTGTGCTAATTGCGTAATTTATCAGTTCTGCATGGTAATTGACACGAAGTCTCATTGTTTTAAATATGAACTGTATATATGAACAAGCAGACTTGTGAATTGTTAATATTGCGAAAAAAGCTGATAAAAACAAATTTTGTCGCGTGTACGAAGCTCTTAATGCCAGCCTGGGTAGGCGAGCCAAACCGGTCAATCGTGTTTACATGGAAAAACCCAGCCCAGGTAACCGAGATTTCTGTCTCACAAAGCGAGATCTCGGTCGGTCGGACTGACTCGGCTCTCATATAAACACAAGATGAAAATTAACAAGAAATAATAGCACAAGCACGATCTCGACAAAGCGGGCTAGCCCGGGTACCCGGACTGGCTCGCGCCTCCATATAAACAACCTCTAAGCCGAGAAAATCAAACCTAAAGCTTATGTAAATCAGGAGGATTTTTTCTCTCTCTAATCAGATATAAGAACACGGACATGTAGTATTAAATTCCTTTGCGTGAATAATTTAATGAGTTTTTGAAGTATTCTTAAGCGATACCCCTTTTAGATATAACAATCGAAATATAGTAAGGTTAGATATACTGCCGAAACAGAGAACGTAGGAATCTAACATTTCGAGCGTTTTCTGACGAAGGGCCTTCGCTCGAAACGTTAGATACCTACGTTCTCTGTTTCGGCAGTATATCTAACCTTACTATATTTCGATTGTTGTTTCTACACTGCCTACGCAGCACGCTACTTTTATATTCCTTTTAGATATATATAGTATATAGCGGTGTTTGCGAAATGGGGTTTTCTTTCATTATAAGGGTAGTTTCCGGCGGCGCCAAGAATTCCCCGACATAGGGGTATTATTCACCGGAAAAATTTGAAACAATAGCTTTTTCCATCTTCTCAGCGTGAAATTATCGCAATAAACGACAAGCTACAGCATTTATTTTCAAGGTATCAATAACGAAAAATCTGTTGAACACCTAGTGTAATCATTAACCTTTGCCATTTTCGTCCAATATATTGCAGACAGAAAATGAAATGTTGTGCGTTGTAATTATTACTGTTGGCTTCTACACAATATATACCGTATCCTGCGTTTCTAAAGGAGTTTCATTTCACTATTAAAAACTATCTCTCTAACTCTTTCCTGTCCGAATCGGTCTTTAGTAGTTTATTCTGGCTAACGCCAGACGATTTTATTCACCTCTGTGGAAACCCTCACACACTCACAGTTGACACTGACTTGTCTGGCTTAATCAGTTCAAAAGTTCTTTACCAATTGTTAAAAATACAATTTTCCTACAGATCATTCCCCGACAAAGCTGTAAATTTCCCCCGATGAGGATTTCCGTAAACAAATGGGGAAGAACCTTTTTACGAACCAATTCGCGTCGGTAAGGCCAACTGCGAAATGACTTCTCCTCGCGTCAGAAAGAGGAAGTTTACCGTATATGGATACGCCAGCTGGCCAAGCCCACAACAAGCTGGGCTATAAAAAAACTCGAAAAAGGCTCGGAGTTCACAACCACATCAAGTGTGAGCAGACAGAGTATATAAGTTTACCATCACGGCCATGGAGTTCAAAGTTGTTCTGTGCTTTCTTCTGCTTTCCGTCTGGATGGTTTATGCTGAAAATGGATCGAATGATGAAACACTGAACCATAATATAGCCCAGGTAAGAACCTAATTATAATGGAACCTAGGTTCGATCCCTGTTTGAACGGGGCTCAGAAACATAGTATTTGAGTTGCTATAAAGTTGACGTTCAAACACATTTTTTGAGTATTCGAGTGACTGAGGTTATCAGAAAGTTGCGGATTCGGGTCAGTTTGAGTTACTTGAGGTCTTCAGAAGATTGCAGGTTCGATCCTTCAGACCCATTTTCTTGAAGTATTTGAGCTTGCGAGGTTAATACGTTCAAGTACGTTATTAAGTAGTTTATTATATGGCACTTTTTATTACTTGAGCTACCTGTGGTAGGTCGAGTCTAGGTTTCGGCTCGGGGTTTTTTCCCCTTGGGTGTCACGATCTTGCATTTTTACTTCCGCTAATATTCATACTTCCGGTGAGTTGTTAGCCGTGTGGCTGAGTGGACTGAGTGAGGCCGTGAGGCGTGTTGTAAGTTATTTTGGAGTTGGACAAATAGTTGAACAGTTTTGCCTTTTTATCAAGATGTTCTTGCACGTTGTTGGTAGATTTCGAAAGTGACTGGCTGACTTTGTAGTTTAACCGAGTGATCGGATGTGACTGACAACTGTCTTGATCGTAAATATGTTCACCAGTGTGAAGTATGCCGCACAGTCAACCTTCGATCTGATCTTCCTCGTCCCACTCCCAACTTTGCCAGCGCGGTATAGAGCCTCTGCGGAGGCCGAGAGGCCTTCGATTCAGGCTTCGATTTTGTGATTGCAGCAATAACAATACAATCAGTATCTTTTACCCAAGCACCTCCGCACTAATTGCCAGTTGCCCGAGTGAACGCCTGACCCAGGCGTCTTGTTAACTGTAGTTTACTATATAGCACTTTTTATATTACAAAATCAGAGCATGTATTTCTTGATTACTCTTCGCTTCCTTTAACTTCGTCAGAACGTCGCATTAGCGTATATTTCGGCTGCCGTTTCTTTCTCGTCTGGATACCAAATATACTTCAAAATATAAATCAGTATGTTCGTCGTCATTCATTTCAGTTATATTCGTCGTTTTGAGGCGATAGAACGTTTTCAAAGCTGTGTTTTAAAATTTTCTGAAATAATTATTGTGGGACAGCGAAATCATGTAGAGAATATAATGATATATTAGGTGCTACGACGTGTGCACGAACCATACTGCATGGGTAAGTAGATAAAAACAGTACTCGACCGCGACTGGGATTCAAACGCGCGACTTTCGGTTTAATATATAATGCAATGCTCTACTAAAGGGGCGATTACATTGACCGGGCTGGCCCGGTTAACACCGCTTTATATATAAAACGCATGTTGTTTTAACATTTCGATTACATGGCAAGCGGGCTAGCCCGGTTTGCCGGGATCCCGGATGAAAATGTCCATGTAACTCGCTTCGATACGCGTTCGTTCGTTTGCTTGACTGCCGGTCAATAAATAGTGCTGAAAGGAACGGAAATAGAACATCAACGTTGTTTGTGTGTTTCGTGATCAAAGCGAAGATTTAATAAATTAATTAGTGTTCGTGAAGACGCTTTCCTGGGTTAGCTAAGACTTTAACAATCTTTTTATTAACGATGGGCTTACAGAACAAATAATAGACTAATTAGTGTAAAACTGAAATAAAACTAACGCGACTTTGCCCTTATTTACTTGATAATTGCGAATTTCGGCCTGAAATCATCCCGGTTTACCGGGCTAGCCCGCTCGATGTAATCGTTTCGTAAACTCATCCCGGTTAACTGGGCTAGCTCGGTCCATGTAATTGCCCCCTAACAGAACTACAACATGGTCATGTTGGGAGCAGGTCGTGGAATGATGGAAAGATTTTTTGTTTGTTTTTGATCGTAGGGATCGGAATTTTTTTATTCTTTCTTTCCAATGATTGTATATTCCTTTTAGGATTATCTCGAGAAGTTTGGATACACCGCCCAACTTGGCCTCGGCCGTTCCGGCAACAGCAGCAAAGCCGCGATCAAACGCTTCCAAAGGTTTTTCCATCTTAAGCAAACTGGAAAACTGGACAGTGCCACAATAGCTGAGATGAGAAAACCTCGGTGTGGAAACTCGGACAGGCAAGCAGGTTTTCTCCAGTTTAAAACTGGTTCCAAATGGAGAAAGACTGCTCTAACGTATCGTTTTATAAACACGGGTAACGACCTTCCTGCCCGTAAAGTTAAGGCTATCTTCAAAAGGGCATTTGGCTACTGGAGTGCCGTGACGCCGTTGCGATTTGGAGAAGTCATGGGAAGGAGCGATTTCACGATACTGTAAGTAAACTGCTAAGTGCCTATGAAACGAAAACTAAGTTTGTCTTATTTGAAAGAACATGCACTTATAGAGTAACATCCGTTGCAGTTTTTCGTTTCCTTGCCTCGTTCTTGAAATATTTTAGTTTGTTTGATATGCAAATTAAACATTTTGGCATCACACGTGCATAATGAGTTATCGAGAAAGTTATATATCTTTGCCATTATCAAATATAATAATCATTTGAAGATCTACATGTTTAGTGTTGTGGGTGAAACACATCCACATGCTTCATTCAAATTAATTTGGTTTGATAATAGAAAAGATATCTAACCTTCTCCCATAGCTCATTATGCACCTACGACGTCAAAATGTTTAATTCGCATATCAAACAAACTAAAATATCTCAAGAACAAAGCAAGGAAACGAAAAACTGCAAAAGATGTTACTCTGTAATTTTAAGTGTTCTTTCAAAAAAGACAAACTTAATTTTTGTTTCATAGGCACTTTAATCTAGTTATCGTAAACAACGGTTGGACTGTTTCTGTATAATCAACCCTAAGAACGTATGCGGACAGGCAAGTGTTAAGCCTACTCACCACCAGTACAGAATGAAGAAAAGATTTGGTAAAGTAATCGCCAAATTGAAGTACTCCCATTCTCTTACGAAGTAAGCGAGAAGTGCCTCCAAGGCAATGCCAATACCATAGCCACACTGAACAAAACCGTTGGCCCAATTACGATATTTGATTCCACCCATCTCCGTTGCCAATAGAAATGCCACCATAAATTACCTTGAGGAAAACAATTTAGTTCACTCAGATCTACTTGGACATACTTAGACCCATTTAGACTTATTTAGACCTACTTAGATCTACTTAGACCCCCTTAGATGTACTTAGACCTAAATTTTAAGTGTTCTTTCAAATAAAACAAACTTAATTTTCGTTTCATAGGCACTTTAACTGTGATAACTGTTCATTGTAGAAATTATTGTTTAATGCTATAATCAAGCCTATTTTAGAGTATTGTTGCACTATTTAGGGCAATTGCTCAAATCAAAATTTAGAAAGATTATTGAAAATTCAAAAAAGATGTGCTAGAATAATATCACTTAATGCTCATTAACAAAATTGTTAACACCTGTTAACAAAATTAGGATGGCTTCCTATTGATGATATCAGACGCCCAAAGAAGCTTTATCGGCTACACAAAATCAGTCATGGTCATTCCCCAGACTATTTTAAAACACATATATTGAATATCGTAAGGATACTCACAAGCATAACACTAGAGCTGCTTATAAAAACAATATAATTGTTATGCCCTCGTACGTATAAGAGAATATAAGGATGTAAAACCTTTCAGACGAGCTCCATCCGCCTTTGGAACTGATGACACCGACCCAAGTATTAGAAATATAGTATCTCATCCACGTACAGATTATTCAAAAAGAAGTTTTAGCTATAGCGGGGCTGAACTATGGAATAATCTGCCTCAGCATGTAAGGAATATGACCTCGTTTCGTGAGTTTAAAAAGGAAATAAATTACTTATTCTGAACATCGGATTTTCACACGGCAATCACGTAAAACAGTATTTTTTGTTTAACTTCTTTATCTACTTCTCTAGTGTAATATATATTGTAATATATTTAATTAGTTTTATTCTTGTTAATTTCCTTAATATATATATATATATATATATATAATTAGTTAATTTATTTCAGTGTTTTTTTTGTACCCATTTTCATATGATTTAAGAGGACCATTATGTAAACTACTGGGCCACCGGTAGGTAATAATGTTAACCGTCATTAAATAAAGTATTCTAATCTAATCTAGTAAATGCACAAAAATCAAGTGGAGTTCATAATTACACTGACATCTCAAACTCATTAATCATTCATGAGATAATCATCCAATTACAATAGTTCATTCAATCACCTGATTGAAGTTGGATGCTCGAATAAAGCCCAAGATATATAATTATTAGATGAAAACCGGTGTTCATCTAATTATTCTTAACATCTTAATTATCTATATGTAAAACAAACAAGTTGATGTATGAATACATTTTGCACACACTCATGAATAAAATCTCATGAGGGTTTATTTTAATTGTATTTTTCAATTGAAATCGCTCCATTGAGATGTCATATCAACAACTCGTTTATCGTGTTTCATCAGGGGAATCCAAACGCTCGAAAACAATAAAACCACTCGGCATTCAGCCTCGTGTTTTCATCATGTTTTCTCGTGTTTGGATCCCCTGATGAAACACTCAATTACGTATATTACGCATCACTTGTCTTAAACAACATGTGTAAACAAACTTACCATAGTAAGGAGAGCTAGCAGTAATTCTCTGTTCTTCATATGTTACCAGTTTTGCCAGACGTAACCACAACGATGGTGCACCATTTGATGGACCAGGGGGAGTTCTTGCACATGCGAGATTGCCCACATCTGGCATACTTCATTTTGACGAGGACGAACAATACAGCGACACTAGAAGAGGCATTAATCTCTTGTCAGTTGCTGTTCATGAAATTGGTCACGCTATTGGTTTGTATCACTCAAACGTCAGAGGATCAATCATGTGGCCGTCCTACAATGGATATCAACCAAATTTAAGATTACATTCTGACGATATTCGTGGTATACAGTCTCTATACGGTACGAAAAACAAAGAGCTGTGCAATCATTCCAATCATGAAATTGGGGGGGGGGGGGGGGGGGGGGGGGGGGGGGGTAAGGAGAAGTATTGTACCAGACGTTTGCGTACAGGTCGAAGAGCAAAAGAAGCGAACACAGTACACAGCGCAACACAACAAAACACTGTCAACAGTCAACACAGCACAACACAACACTGTCAACACAGCACAACAAAGTACAGCGCAACACAACACAGCACAACACAACACAACACAACACAACACAACACAACACAACACAACACAACACAACACAACACAACACAACACAACACAACACAACACAGCACAGTGCAACACAACACAACACAGCACACCGCAGCACAACACAACACAACATAACACAACACAACACAACATAACACAACACACAACAACAAAGTGCAACACAGCTGAGAGGTTTAGTCCTCTTTGTGATATGTGAGCTAAATGTAGTTGTACTTTCGTTTTTCGTTTTTGTAGGACGGGGTACTGGAACTGGAGGTAGGTGTAAATGCATAGGAGCAATGTTATTTGAAAAAACACTTGAAGCCTTTATTAAGGTTTGCAAGGTAATTTCGGTAAAGTGCTTTTTTTTCAGTTTAATTCCGAGATAAATTTGAAGCAAAACGGTGTCAACGTTTTTTGATGTGTCGAGTTTTGCTGATTTTATTGACGACCAAAGTTGAAAATGCTGTTTTCCGACCAATATTCGGGCAAAATAAGTCATACAATCGAAACCAGGCTAGAATTTTTTTTTTTAAATGCCCGAGTGAAGCCCTCTGGCTTTATTTGAAAAATTTGCGACTATTATTGGCTTGCGTTTATCGTTAAATCAAATACAGCATTGCATTCGTGTATCGTGTTTTACCAGGGGTTGTAAACACTCGAGAACAACAAAAATCACTCGGCCTAATTCCTCATAATTTTCAATGTTCTCTCGTGTTTGTAAAACATTCGAAAACAATAAAAATCACTCGGCGTGTAGGCTCGTGATTGTATTACTGACCTGAAGAAGGGGCTAGCCCCCGAAACGTTGTTAGAAAAAAGTTTAAATAAATAAATACAATAGTCTGGTTGCTATTCGTGTTTTCATTGGTTGTTGGCCATTATCTATTAGACGAAACACATGGATCACATCAGATCACGTCAGCTGACTTGCTTTTTTCCGTCTTCATGCCCCAAAATCCGGCAAGAGTTTCGATAAAAAACCTTTTCAATTTTTGTATTGTATAAAACATATAGATTCCATTTTTTTGTTGTCTGTTCAGTTATAAATGCACAAAAGACGTATAACAACATGGTAAGAACATCACTGACACACTCGACTGCGTTGTGACGTCATCTGTGCATCTATATAACTTAATAGACAACAGAAAAATTGAATCTATTTGTTAAATATTCGTGTTGAAAGGTACCTAAAGGTGCACCAAGCTTTTGTTTTAACTTTATCAATATTTAAACAGTACGGTTGAGTCATTGCTATTGGATGATTGCAAGTATTGCTATTGGATGATTGCTTCATTATACAGAAAACACAATATGTTCAGTAACCGTGAAAGTGCAAAAATTTCTATAAACCTGAACAGAAACATAAAACAACGACTTTTGTCGAGTTTCCAAACCATATGTATGTTCTATTAACTATGGTATATTTGACAACTTAATTAAAGTTCACGATATACGCACTACAATTTTTGATTCTCTATGTTTTACAGGTTCTAATTGCGTCGATAAAAATGGTCAGTGCCCAAGATGGACGGCACACTGTTCTAGAAATAACTATGTGCGACAGAACTGCCCCAAGTCGTGCAGTTTATGTGGAGGAGGACGTCCAGGCATGTATGATTAAACACTTATTTACTAGCGCCGAGGGAAACAGTGTGTTTTGTTGACCAGAGACTGCCGTTGTTTCCCAAGGCGAAGCCGAGGGCAACAACGAGCAGTCGAGGGGCCACAAAACACACTGTTTTCCCGAGGTACCAGTAAATAAGTGTTTTGTTATATATCAAGTGTCAAATGACAACAAAAATGTTGAATAAAATCTTCAGACATTGTTTTTAATGAAAGAAAATTGGAGAAAACAAACACAAACTGAACCTGACCATCTACTTCCGGTTTTGATATTTTTCCCTAAGGAAAAATAAATGTAATGATACCCGCTGCCATGGGTTGCGCGGGAAACATTACGATTTTCGGACCGCCACGCGAGGACCGCTCGCCCAATCAGAGAGCTAGAAAAACGGACTTTGACACTTGGTATATAACAATGACCTTTGTAAAATAAGGTGTCCTCTATATACACACGCTCTGATTGGCTGGGCGCCGTGTATTTATAAGAGTACGAAGATCATGAATGACGAAAAATGTCGTGGAGTGGCGTAGAATGGCGTCACCTGGCGGGAAAAGCTAACAGCGAACTTTCAAAACTATCCCACTTTTAGTAATACAGAAAACGCAATATGTTCAGCATAGCAGTAAAAGTGCAAAAATTTCCATAAACCTGAACAAAAACATAAAACAACGACTTTTGTCGAGTTTCCATACCATATTTATGTTCTATTAACTATGGTATATTCGACAACTTAATTAAAGTTCACGATATACGCGGTACAATTTTTGATTCTCTATGTTTTACAGGTTCTAATTGCGTCGATAAAAATGGTCAGTGCCCAAGATGGACGGCATACTGTTCTAGAAATAACTATGTGCGACAGAACTGCCCCAAGTCGTGCCGTTTATGCGGAGGAGGACGTCCAGGCATGTATTCTCTCTCTCTCTCTCTCTCTCTCTCTCTCTCTCTCTCTCTCTCTCTCTCTCTCTCTCTCTCTCTCTCTCTCTCTCTCTCTCTCTCTCTCTCTCTGTCTATTTATATATATATATATATACGCACGCTCTGATTGGCTGTTCCCCGTGCATTTATATGATAAGTGTATGAAAATCATGAATGACGTAAAATGGCGTGGAGTGGCGTAGGATGGCGTCAGCTGGCGGGAAAAGCTAGCGAACTTTTAAAACTATTCCACTTTTAGTTATACAGAAAACACAATATGTTCAGTAACAGTCAAAGTGTACAAATTTCCATAAACCTCAACAAAAACATAAAACAATAACTTTGTCGAGTTTCCAAACCATGTTTATGTTCTATTAACTATGATGTATTGGACAACTTAATTAAAGTTCACGATATACGCTGTAGAATTTTTTATTCTCTATGTTTTACAGGTTCTAATTGCGTCGATAAAAATGGTCAGTGCCCAAGATGGACGGCATACTGTTCTAGAAATAACTATGTGCGACAGAACTGCCCCAAGTCATGCCGTTTATGCGGAGGAGGACGTCCAGGCATGTATCATTTACCTTTGAAAAATAAGGTGTCCTCTATATATACGCACGCTCTGATTGGCTGTGCCCCGTACATTTATAAGAGTATGAAAATCATGAATGGCGTAAAATGGCGTGAAGTGGCGTAGAATGGCGTCAGCTGGCGGGAAAAGTTAGCGAACTTTCAAAACTATCCCACTTTTAGCTTGTTTTTCTCCTTCATATTTTATAAAACAAATAAAACATACCGCTCCTGTGCATATGTACTCTTATAAAAAGGTACATTTGACGTGATTTGAACACGAAAGAAGTGCATGTAAAGGCACTAGGGTGATCGGTGTGAAGTCGATGATGGTGGCTATACTAGGGTTATATACTAGGCTATAACTGAGAGGTAATTTACTCATCTCGGTGACATATATGAGCTAAATGTAATTCTACTTTCGTTTCAGGTACTGGAACTGGAGGTAGGTGTAATTTATATAAAGTGCATATGAGTTTGTCTTAACACTTAAAATGGTAGAGTAACATATTTTGCAGTTTTTCGTTTCCTTGCTTCGTTCTTGAGATATTTTAGTTTGTTTGACATGGAAATTAAACATTTTGGTGTCACAAGTGCTATCGAAAAATGATATATCTTTTCTATTATGAAATATAATAATCACTCGAAGATCTACACGTCAAGTGTTGTGGGCCGAAACACACCCACAGGCTTCATTCAAATTAAATTGGTTTGATAATAAAAAAAGATATCTAACCTTCTCCGATAACTCATTATGCACCTACGATGTCAAAATGTTTAGTGTTTTAATCAGCTTCGCCTCGTCGACTATAGCTATCAGCTCATAGACAACCCGAGCTCGTTGTCTAATCAGTTGTTAGATATAACAAGACGCCTGCGTCGGGCGTTCACTTGGGCTAATTACAGCAATCACAAAATCGAAGCCTGAATCGAAGGTCTCTCTCCTCCGCAGAGGATCTATACCGCGCTAGCAAAGTGGGAGTGGGCCGATCAGATCGAAGGCTGAATGTGGTGCATACTTCACATGCACTGGTGAACATATTTATGATCACGACAGTTGTCAGCCACATCTGATCGCTCTTTAACTACAAAGTCAGTCAATCAATTTAAAAATCTACCAACAACGTGCAAGAACACCTTGATCAAAAGGCAAAGCTGTTCAACTTTTTGTCTAACTCCAAAAGCAAAAGGAGCAAAGAACTTACAACATACATGCCTCACGGTCTCACTCCATCACACGGCTAACAACTCACCAGAAGCAAGGGGCAGCAAGACGCCAACATTGTCTATCCCAATTTTAGAAGTTTACACTATGGTGTAGTGTGGTGTTTGATTATTCTGTATTTTTTTTAAAGGTTTTTGTCGTGATAAAAATCGGTCTTGCCCAGTATGGAGATCCTACTGTTCTCGGAACCGTTATGTGAGAGACAACTGCCCAAGCACGTGTGGGCTTTGCCGAGGTTAAGGATGAGGAATTACATGTGAGGTGTGATATAACTCAGCCATTTCTTTAAAGTGGCACTATGACGAGAAAATCGTGTATCTTATTTTGATTTCAGTAAAATATAAATGATGAATACCGGCGTTTTCAGTTTCTCAATATATTGTCTCTTTCTCGAGATATTCAGCTTTGTGAAACATGTAAATTAGGTGCCTCGGACGTCATTTACTCACACAGGCTGAATAAGATTTACAAAATGAGTAATAGCTCTGAAACTAATGGGTAGAAATAATTCAAACTTTGCACAAGAATAGTTATGGGGAAAATACACTCCAGCGTTCATATTATGCAGTTTCCATGGATACCGTTTGCAAACAGGCGCCTTCCATTTGTAAAACAAAAATGTATATTTTTTCTCTACAAAACAACTTTTACTGCAATACATTGACATGAATTTTGACAAAAATGAGTTAAATTATTTTTATCTACAGAAGTCTGACTTTAGAAGCACACTTGTCTGACGACGCTTACTGGAAGGAGATTATTTTTTTAAGGGAGTAATTGGGCCTATTCCATCACAAGCGGCCCGATCAAACGACTTGTCTGGTCTGACTGACATTAATATATGTATTAGATATGTCATAATAAACAATTAAACTATGAAAAATGCATTTAAATCTAAAATACCTGGTGTTGTGTTGCTCCTTTTTGTATTTCAGTCTCATACATGTATATTCGAGCAGCCTTGCTCGCTTTGCGGTATCCTTGCTTACTCTTGCAGAGAAAAATAGGAAAAACGTTAAACGTTGGTTGTTTATTACCTATTTTTCTCTGCAAGGGTAAGCAAGCGAGCAATGCTGCTCGAATATACAGGTATTAGACTGAAATACAAAAAGGCACAACACAGCACCAGTATTTTATATATTTTAATTATGCATTTTTAATAGATTAATTGCTTGTGATGACATATCTAAAGCTGGATTTCCACTAGGCGTAAAATGTCGTGCGCTCGACTTTTTTCTTTTGTTTTGTGAGTTTCTATATGGAACGAAGTAGACTAAGGCCCCGTTTACACTATTATGGTACGGTCAGTCTTCCATTGAAAAATTACTACGTTTCTTTGTTGTGTTTACACTATTCCGGAGTGGTTTTGCGTAGCGTAGTCACTACGCTTAGCATGCACTCCGGCTGCAAATCACTACGCTATGGTAAATTTACCGTAGCGTCAGTGTAAACAGACGATTTTTTTGTTACGGAACGCTCACCCCAATCCGGACCACCACCGTACCGTAATAGTGTAAACGGGGCCTTAACATTGGTCTTCCTTTTTATTTTTTAGGTAATTGGAATTACTGAAAACGTTGATAGACGCTTTGCACTTATTTTCTTGAATTTATGTATTACTATAGTATATGTATTTGTTAACCAATAGTATAGTTCTTCTACTTCGGTCTAGTTTACGTAAATTGTGAGGGGATTGTTACATTTATATGACTGTAATCAAAACTTAAAATCGAAATAAAAACTCAATAAAAACTTATCGGTCTTTGGTATTTTATTCTGGCTAACGCCATACGATTTTATTCACCTCGGGGGCAGCCCTCGGACAGTAATGAGTTCTAAACTATCTCTCTAACTCTTTTCTGTACGAATCGGTCTTCATTATTTTATTTTAGCTAACGCAAGACGATTTTATTCACCTCGTGGGCAGCCCTCGGACAGGAATGAGTTATAAACTATCTCTCTAACTCTTTCCTGTCCGAATCGGTCTTTAGTATTTTATTTTGACTAACGCTAGACAATTTTATTCACCTCTGGGGCCAACCTCGTACCCAGGGTATTATCGGACAGGAATGAGTTATATAGACTATATCTCTCTACCTCTTTTCTGTCCAAATCGGTCTTTAGTATTTTATTTTGGCTAACGCCAGACGATTTTATTCACCTCTGGGAAAGCCCTCGGAGAGGAATGAGTTAAATCATTAGAGGCATGGGTGCATGTCACAATCTGTTAGTGCGCTGCCTAGGTCGAATGGGACTAGAACTTGGATGGGTGCTAGCCTGAGTGCAGTCCCACTTAGCTTCATGTGAGTATAGGAGTTGTTGGTTCTCTCCTGTGCCTCGAGGGTTTTTCACCGGGTTCTCTGGTTTGTCTTCCTCCACAAAATCAACACCAAAGTTTCCTCTACGTTAATTCTACGAACTAGTTCCATCAAGGGGTGAGGGCCATTGGGTTACCAATATCTAAATACTGTCATATGTTACCCTCAATAAATAAAATCACTTTACTTTTTTTTGGGAGAAGGACGAGAGGAAGTAATAGTTGCGAATTTTTCAAGTAAAACCAGAGGGCTTCACTCGGGGCGACTTAAGAAGAAAGCGTTTCCAGTTAATTTCGTTGAAAATTTTTTTTCGCAGTTCGATTCCAAGATAAATTTCCAGTCAAACAGAGTCAGCGTTTTTTTTATTTATTGCCTGGTTTCGACTTTATGACTTATTTTGTCCGAATGTTGGTCGAAAAACAGCATTTTCAACTTTGGTCGCCAATAAAAGCAGCAAAACTCGACATATCAAAAAACGCTGACACATTTTGCTGGCAATTTATCTCGGATTTAAACTGCAAAAAAAGATTTTGAACAAAATAAAACGCTTTCTACTTGAGTCGCCCCGAGTGAAGCCGGAGGCCCTCTGGTTATAAAATCTGACGAATTGAAATCGCTTTACCGATATGACCTCGCGCGCAAACGTTAACGAAGACCTTAACCCTTTAATACCAAGATCGTACTTTAGTACTTTACCGTGGGTAACGCCAGACGATTTTACTCATCAAAATATAGGGAACCCCCTGGTATAACCTCCACCCATCACTACACCACCCCCATCATTACACCTCCCACTATCACCACCCCTACCCTATCATCACATCTCCCCCATTATCACACCTCTTCCAATCACCACCAACACCACTAATAATTAACACAACCTAAATTATTAATATGGCCTTATAAACAATGGCAATATATACTATTCGACGATGTTTTAAAGCAAGTCGGCGATTTCTCACGATTCCAGCACGTTCAATGGTTCTTGTTATTTCTCACAACCATAACTCAAGCCTGGTATTCATACGCACCAGCTTTCGCCCCCGCAAAAGTAAGGGACGTCCGCGAATATCACCGGCTGTCATGATAATTGTTAAAGCATTCGTTACGATATCGACTTTACGTCTATAACTACTGAGGTAAGAGAGCTTAATAACCTCGACCGTTCGGTCTTTACGGTAAAATATCAAACCTCGGCCTTGAACGTATTAACCTTGCTATCGCTGGGGAAAAACAGCAAGACCTCGGTTTAATATTTTACCGTAAAGACCTCACTCTCGGTTATTAAGTGGTAATTGTAACAAATTATATACTCTTCATTTAAATGGAACATCGTGTGTGGCGACAAATTCAAGATCCCGCTCACGAAAAGCATATTTTACGTTGGCAAGTTGTTTGGAGCTTACATGTTTGGTTGGATATTTATAAGTAATACCATGATCGCCTCGGATTCTTTTGTTCTCCGAGGGAATGCAAGAGGGAAATTTATCCTTTTTCTTCTTCTAAATTTCCCGCTTGCATATTTCCCCTCATCAACATGCACGGGAAAATTAGAGGCAACTTCTCTGATCAACCGTGTAAATTTCCTGTTGGTAAGATTCTCAAAGTTTTCCTCGGCGATCATAATATTACAAACTAATAACATGACTTTTCGGGAAATTAGCGATTAAATTTCCCCTTTGCCTCGGGAAGATTTGTAAAACTCCTCGGGCCTGCCGCCCTCGGACTTTCACAAATCTTCTCTCGACGGCGGGGAAATTTAATCGCTAATTTCCCAGCCGCCGATTGAAGATTTGTGAAAGTCCGAGGGCCGCAGGCCCGATGACTTTTACAAATCTTACCGAGGCAAAGGGGAAATTTAATCGCTAATTTCCCGAAAAGTCATGTTATTAGTTTGTAATAATTATTATGATTGACAGGAAATTTACACGGTTGATCAGAGAAGTTGCATCTAATTTTCCCGTGCATGTTGATGAGGGAAAATATATGCAAGCGGGAAATTTAGAAGAAGACAAACATCTAATTTTCCCTCATCAACATGCACGAAAAATTAGTAGACAAAGGATAAATTTCCCTCTTGCATGAGCGATGAGGGAAATACGATGTTTACATTCCCTCGGAGAACAAAAGAATACGAGGCGATCATGGTATTATCGATCGTTATGGCAGACGTGTAGTATTCTTCATCATAGCCATCGTACAGTTCGTGCAGTGTGTTCCTTAGCAACAACATTCTCAGTAGATTATTACATGTATATGCTACTGCGTTTCCCCATAGGAGTATGCAGTGTAGGTGAGTTGTGGTTTACAAGTGTTACCACCAAGAGTATTGTAATACTGCTATAGACTTTAGCGTAGTTTCAAGTGTTTATGAAACGAAAATTAAGTTTGTCTTATTTGAAAGAACTTTTGAAATGACAAAGTAAGATCTTTTGCTGTTTTTTGTTTCCTTGCTTCGTTTATGAGATATTTCAGTTTGTTTTATATGTGAAACTAACGGAAAAGATATACTTTTCTGTTATCAAACGGAATCACTTCAAAGCAATTATGTGTGCGTTTTTCCCTTACAACAACAGAAATATACATTTTCAACTGATTCCGTTTAGTAATAGCAAAGATATATAACCTTTCCCAGTAAGTCATTATGCACGTTGTGATGTCACTGGTTAGTTTCACATATAAAACAAACTGAAATATCTCATAAACGAAGCAAGGAAACGAAAAAAAGCAAAAGATGTTACTTTGTCATTTCAAAAGTACTTTCAAATAAGACAAACTTAATTTTCGTTTCATAAACACTTTAAGTTGGCTCAACGAGGTTTAAGTAGAACTACGTTGCTGTCTAAGCAGGACTATATATAGGTCTAAGTACAGGTCTACGTAGGTCTAGATAAGTCTGCGTGGGCATAAGTCGAGGTAGGCCTAGGTAAGTGTAAGTGGATCTGAGTAGGTAGGTCCAAGTGGATCCAAGTAGGTTCATTTTAAATCAAGTAGGTCCAAGTGAATATATATAGGACTATATATACAGGTGACTATATATTTAACAGTTATACCATGAGCTCGAGTCGTATATGAGCTCATAGCCAACGAGGCGCTTCGCCGAGTTGGCTATTAGTTCGTATACGACGAGAACGAATGGTATAACTGTTTGTTATATAGCCAAGCACTGTACAAGAGACAAAAATAACAGCGAAATGTTTGAAACAACAAACTTCCGGCATAGGCAACTAATACTTCCGCCATGCGTAATGATCCATTCACATAGAGTTTCTCGCGCTGAGCTGTTCGGTAAACAGCTACGAAATGTTGTATAAATGTTGCTCGAGAGGCAAAAAATGTGTTAAGCAGATCAACAAAAAAGATTAAAAGGTACCTTTATGAAGTCAAAAGGTGGATCAGTTGTTTATATTAGCGTTGCTGTGTCGTGAAAAAGGTTTTGATTTCATGCAAAAATGAAACTGAAACACCTTCGGCAGTGAAACTAAATTACTTAGTTGGTTGTTTTTGAAAAAGTTCATGCTTTTTACTACTCCAAATGCTTATCTAAATAAAAAAAGTCTCTTTACTGGTGATCTCCTACGAAATGTGTGTTGTAAGCTTGATTTTAACCGTGAGTTTCTTTGTTTGGCAACAAATTAATATCAACCCGCTAATTTAGTCGGGTTTTTGAAGTAAAAAGACGTAATTTTTAGGTGAATTTTACCATTTGACACGCTAAATTGTGTATTTGTTAATGTATTTTTACACAATGTTGTTTTTGTACACATTGGTTTGAGGGTGTTGATGTTTTTCTGTATAAAAATCCGTCAATTTCAACTCTTTTCGGCAGTTTAAAAAAAACATGCCGCCATCTTGTTTTTCCTCTACTAGCATGATATGAGCTGATAGCCTGGTAGTAGGGAACCAATCAGGTTACGCAAAAGCTCATATCCGATAGCATGCTATATAATAAAGACCTATATACAGGACTATATATAGGTCTAAGTATAGGTCTACGTAGGTCTAGATAAGTCTGGGTGGGCATAAGTCGAGGTAGGCCTAGGTAAGTGTAAGTGGATCTGAGTAGGTAGGTCCAAGTGGATCCAAGTAGGTTCATTTTAAATCAAGTAGGTTCAAGTGGGTCTAAGTAGGTCTTAGTAGGTCCAAGTGGGTTTAAGTAAGTCTAAGTAAGTCTAAGTAAGTCTAAGAAAATCTAAGTAGCTTCAAGTAGGTCCAAGTAGGTCTAAGTAGGTCTGAGCAGGTCGAAGTAGGTCTCAGTTGGTCTGAGTAGGTCTCATTCTCGTTCCTAGATCCCCTTATTTTCTTAGCGCTGCCGCACGAAAATTCTTCCATAATTTTCTTGCGGCCGCGCTAAGAAAAGTAGGATCTGGGAACGAGAATGAGTAGGTCTAAGTAGGTCTAAGTAGATCTAAGTACATCTCTTACAACTTACTCTGATTCTTTGTTGGTAGATGTTACTTTCTAGCTAATTCCGATTATATACAGTACATGTATGTTGAATGGGATATCTCATTTGTTTGCTTTGCTCACTAGTGAGATATCCTGCTCAAAATTGTTCTATTTCTTTCTTCTCATTCTGTATTTGATTTTTAGTAAGTACTTAAACATGCTTATTTTTATCAACAGTTGAAAGAAGATCATACCTAGATTGACGAAGCCTTCCTGGTCAACTATTTTTTTTTTTATTTATACAATATTTTGGTTACGACGATTGCTCCAAAAGCTGTATGGCTTATCGAGGGAGCTTTCGCCATTTTACAAATTTTTAACATGAGCAAGCGGACAAGATGACAACAAAGCGCAAAGATGGACCAATGCAATTAATTAGTAAAACAATGCGAATCAATTATAAAATTTTGGACACTTAATACAAACTGCATATTAACGTGAAAAGGAACTGCATCAAATGGCAAACCATTTAGGAGCCAAAAAAGACGAGTCCGTTTCGAAGCATTAGACCATCTTGCACCAATTAAATGAGCAGCAGAGGCAAGCAAGTCCACACGAGGAGCAGCATATCGGTCACATTAAAAAAAGAAATGAGCCGCGGTTTCCTTCGGAAAACCACACGCACAAGAAGGGGAAGATACACAATTCTTTAAATACAAATCATTATTTAAAGTGCTATTTGCTAGTCTTAAACGTGTATGAAGGATGACTGCCATACGATCACCAAATATAATATAAAGAACTAGGAAATACAATATCTCGCTTTCTAGAAATGTGTATCTTGAAGTTACTTAAAGATGAGCAAGAACGAATGTCACTAGGTAAACATTCCAAAGATTAACAGAAGAAATAAGAAATGACTTTTTAAAGCGTTCAGTTCGAGCGTAAGGAACAACCAGGTTCTCACTTTCTCGTAAACTATAATTAGTTCTGGAACTAATTGTATCAGGACACAATTCGAGCAAATAAAGAGGAGCTAAGTTATTAACAATTTTGTACATCATAAAAAGTTTATGATCACTACGCCTATCTTTCAAAGTGGTCCATGCGGTTTCATTAGGCTGCCTTAAAAAAATTCATCTATACCCCCATAGCTAGAGTACAGTATTTTGCACTGCACAATTGACTGCTCTGAACTGAACTGAACTGAACTGTCTGTCTGTCTGTCTGTCTGTCTGTCTGTCTGTCTGTCTGTCTGTCTGTCTGTCTGTCTGTCTGTCTGTCTGTCTGTCTGTCTGTCTGTCTGTCTGTCTGTCTGTCTGTCTGTGTCTGTCTGTCTGTCTGTCTGTCTGTCTGTCTGTCTGTCTGTCTGTCTGTCTGTCTGTGAGGAGAAGAATAAACATAAATTTACAAGGATGTACAAGTGTATCTTCTCACAATTCCGATACTCATGAGATAGAGAGACTGTCTTTATACTTAATTGCATTGGTTGCTTTGTTTTCAATAGTTGAATTTTACAACTATGTGACCATTCTTTGAATCAGGAAAGGATCTAGAAAATTTGGGTCTCCTCTGAAACGGCATTTCCCGCACTCTGACAGCACTTTTGAGAGCAAATTTTAGAAGTCTTAACACATGTTATTAATGGCGCCTTGTGTCGCAATGTATGATGCACATTGCTTGGTCCGCGTCGTCATTTGATACGCAACAAAGCCTAAAGCTAATTCATTCGCGCTTTGTTAACAAACCTTCGTCGACGATTTACTCCCTTATATATCTGCTATTACGCTACTTTAACGCCAGTGTGGTTCTCATTAGCTACTCTAAAACTTGTAAATTACGACTGTTTACCGAGTTCAAATGAGCACACAAATACAGGGAAAACCCTAACTTGCGTACTCGCAGCAGGACCTGTTTTGAAATTGAAACCAAAACCCTGAATAAATTTAACAATTCTAACAAAGATTTAGCAATCTTTTATATCGTAGAACGACCATAATCTCGGGGATAATGAACAATGTTGTCAGGTATTTCACGTATCTCAAGCTTCATTTCGAAAGCGCAATAAAACAGCTGTCATCTTGTAATTTCGATAAACTTTTATAGCAGATAAATTGAGAATGAGAAAGATTTTCGCGCTCCGAGACCAGTACTAGTGATAACATCAAGAATTGAAAGCAATACAGCACTATGGCGTCGGACAGTTTATGAACGTCAATGAATATATGAAATATATTTTAAATTAAACTTGCCTTGCATATAATGAACGATATATAGAAGGTATGTATACAAGATAAAATCGAATGAGGCCAAGTAGCTACTGTAAAAATGAGTTTATTAAAATTGACAAAATGTTTAAATTTTTAATAAACTCATTTTTACAGTAGCTACTTGGCCTCATTCGATTTTATCTTGTATACATTTCACATTATGCTACTGAGGGACAACTTCATTCGATTATAGAAGGTATGTTCATATCTTCTTGTCCGGCCTTCATGTTGCGGTACTAAGGTAGGCAGTCTCCGTAACGATATGAGATATCTCGATGTAGGTATAGCTAGAGTCTCGCCAATTTCGAGGAAATGTTCTTCTTTATCGAGAACTCCAAGAGCACTGCCGATTGCATGAAATCGTTGCATATTTGTCGTAATAACACCTTGTTGTTGCTTTCTAAAGCGGATTGTGCACGATCAAACATGCTTGTAGAAGCCATGATCGTGGCGAACAGATCGCACACTTGGAGGCTGGCAAGTTAGGCAGGCAGTCAAGGTTCTGAATAGCCAATTAGATTGCCCAATTTGAGGTAAATCAGTCATGATTTGGAGCAAGCCGTGCTCAACCAATGAGAATGGCTAAATCGGGCCAAATAAGTCAAAATGGCTGCCAGATACGGCAAACCAATCAGTGCTCAGATTCAGAATTTACCTAGTTTTGACCAATCAGAGTGGCTAAATCGGGGTAAATAAGTCAAAATGGCTACCAAATTCGGCAAACCTAATCAGTGCTACCAGGACGTATAAATTACGTCCGCGCGCCTTCCCGCAAATGGTCGTGGTGACGAATTAAATTTTACGCGATTGTTCTCGCTGCTATTACTTCGTTTTTAACCGGACTTTTTTTTTGCAATCGCTATTTTTTTTTTACCTTAGTCGTCTGACTTATTTGACTAACGTTAGATCCGCCCCTGCTTTGAATGTATCCCTAACTCATTTGCATACAATGTACCCAAGCATAATATTTCTTAACATGTATTTCGATATTTTTGATTGAAGATATACTGGATGTTGTTAGACATTCAGTATAGTTATTGACCAATGAATTAACTGTTCTATTTGAATCACTCCATTTCAATCACTGATATAATCATCCTTTTCTTTGAACGGAACTATTTGCTCTCGACATTCATATAGCAAACTAAGATAAACCTGCAGATACTTCTTTTAGGAATACTACTTGAACATTTCTTTCACTTACATACAACTTCTTTCTTTTTTTTTGCAATCTCTGATTCATTAGTTTCAGTATTTACTCTATTTTCCGCTATAACGGTGATTCTTTCAAGAACTTAATTGGCAGTAATTTTCGTATCTTTTTTTGTGTGTTAAACCAATTCAGATTCGTCGGTAGGTCTGAATTGTCAACAGCTAATGCATGATCTTGCTCCATCATTTTCATTCTTTCTGAACAGTATGTTATATATGTTTTTTATGCTATAGTAAATTTTTACTTCTTTCACAATGTCAGTTAATTACAGTATAATAATTATGATAATTACAATAAATATTTATGTATAAATTATATAATTTAATTTTTAAATTATGCATAATATAAGCTAAATTGATTGTATGTAACAGAACAATGTAATTGATCGTGCCGAAAACGCTGGCGACTTGTACATTTACCCACAATCCTTTGCGTGCAGTAAATATTATTTCTTACAGAATTATTGGAAGATTGGTTTTAAAACGATCAACTTTGTTAGGAATGAAGTTCTTGTTTACTTAATCCATTTTATGATGATAAATGTTTAGTTGTTATTTGAGCTGATTTGAGTTCGCAAAGCATTGTGGTTTAAATCTACCGCCGCCATCTTTTTCGGTACCGTCAATGTGTAGAAGGTAGCAGTGCTAAATAATTAATCAATTTATTTATTTGTTTATCAAATGTAATTGAAATGTTTATAAAAAGAATTATATTTCAATAAACCATGGAACAGTTTCCCAAATAGAATCGTTGGCTTTTCGTTTGGGCAGTTTTTCATCTTCCTTTAAATGCGGGAGAGATTCTTCAACCTCATATACGTTAGTCTGTTTTTTCATCAATAATCTCGAGGAACGAAGACAGATCAGGCTGTTGATGTTGTAGCCATACGCGTACGCGCTCATATGCTGCGTTCCACCACACATTTGCCGTTGACATGAAAAAAAAAACGATTCAACGAGATCTTGGTTAATCCTACTTAAATTTAGGTATAACTTGTCACCATATTTATGGACAAAAGCTTCAGTTTTTATGTACTTCGGTAGTTCCTTCAAAGCATCGACTGTACCATAATTGATTTAAATAATTAGGATGTTAATAATTCATTAAAATGTAAACAAATCGATATCACCGTAAAAACTTCTATTTATATTTAAGCTATTTAAATTCAGGGCCTAAAGAGCGGGGCGTTAATAGATAGGGGGCTTATTAGTTATTACGAATCATAGATTTCGTAGTGAAATCGGTTATAATTGCATTTATTATATGGCAGCAGCGCTGAGAGGTCCGAATACGGAAATCCTGTAATTTGATTGGTTCATAAGCGGTCGGATATTTCCCGTATCCGCCCGCTCAGAGCGGAATCTGCCGTTCGAGACCGCAAGTTAATTTTATAAACAAAATGGCAGTCAGTCATGTCAATATATATCGGAAACAAGATGGATTATAATTTCAGAACTACTCATTGTTGAAATATATCGTGCAGGTATGTTGTTAGAAATTTTATAAGCTTTCATTTGATGTATAGTTCGAGTTTCCACGTTTTGTGAAAGTTTTTAAAATGTCCAAAACGTTCGTGACATTGTTCGTAAATTAACATTTACTTCTCACAAATATTAGAATTCCAGATGATTTTTTATTCAAACTACCTAACGTACGATCTTGAGCAATATGTCAAACAAAAGCAATTCAAAATTACTATTTGGGGTAGAAAGTTCAGGATTCTAGCTCAACGGAAAGTACTTTAAAAATGGGAGAATGTCTGCCATTTTCGTTTAGTTCGCAAGAAAGATGGATCGAGTTTTAACAGAACGTTCACAAGATTTATGGCCATATAATAAACTACTTATTGACCTCGCTTGTTCGGTCTGTACTAGTGAAATATCGGACCTCTGTTTTTTGCACAGACCTCAACTCGCTTCGCTCGTCTCGGTCCGTACTAAAAAAACATCGGTCCGATATTTCACTAGTACAGACCTCACGCTCGGTAAATAAGTATAGTTAATCCTACTATTTGAAAAGTTGAGTTCACGTGACCCTTACTGCAAATTAGGGAGCTCTGGTGCAAATTCTAAATAAAAAAAACAATTCTAAAATGCGTAGAACTTACTTCGAGATCAAATTTGGTTTGCCAGATTGTTCTGACTTAGTTTTAAGCTGTCGAGTTAGCCAGATCCTCCATTCTTCAAAAAAGTTGACAACCGTCTCGAGCTCTGTTATCCTTTGGTCCTGCACTGTGTCAAGAGGCTTGCGGTCATTAAAAACGTTTTCCAAAACTTTTCGCACATTTCAATGTAGTTATGGGTCTGCTCGGTAGCTTCGTTTTGGCACATCTCCATCTCCTGTGCCACCTTCGTGGAAATAGTTTGAACAGCTAGTTTGACCCTCATCTTACTGATGCTGTCGATGTCCACATGCATCTTACGAAAGTCTGACGTAAAGCTGCCTACATATTTCTCTGGCGTAAACAGAATATATGTGGTCCCAAAGAATGTATTTTCCGTTCAAGAGAAGACTTCGTGTATAGCGAGCGTTGTTTACTTTAAAAACACTGCTGTTAATGTTACTTCTTAATTTTTTTGTGAGATGAGGAGGATCGGAGAAGAAAAATAGTGGCATTCTAGAAAATTTGTTTTGGCAAAAACTGTAATTTGTGTTTTCGACGTTCATGACTATAAACGATCAGTTAGAGGAGGTACCATCACAACAGGAGAGCAGAATGTCAAACCCGAAACTGTGAAGCATGCTCACTTCCAACCAAAATAACCTGTTCAATTGTAAAGCTGTTGTGTTCTTAGTAAGGAAAAAGGTGCATGGATAATCAAACTTAAAAAAGAGACTTCTAAAACAGAATTGTAAAACGTGTGTAGCTAGTTTATCCGTTTGTTCCGCGGTCGTAGTTTTGCCACTAATTAATCCATCATCTTCCAAATCAGTGAAGCTGATTAGTTCCCAATTTTTGTGATAAAAAACGAGGCCTTCGTTTATCTTACTTCATAAAAAACCAGGCCACCAAGTTTAGCGTGCCTGGGAGGCTTCATTTTGTCGAACTGGGCTTTCATCTTCTGCAGGTTTTCTGTTTGCCATCCGGAGTCTGGCGAACCAGGGTTAATAGAAGGGAGACTGGTTAGGCTAGCCGGTAAACTTTAAAGGGGGCGGCAACTCATGTCGAATTCTCGTCCCCAGAGCCTCTCCCGTGCTGGCGCGCTGAAAAGGCTCTGGGGGAAACCAAACCGGAACACCAAGATTCTTTGGTGTTCTTTCTAAAGCGCATGCGTTTAAGTTCGCGGTTTGGGAGTTGGACACGAGATCATCGGCAGTTGTTTGCAACATAATTTTCCTTTCGTTTTCGATTCTGGCGGTTTGGCTGTCTCGTATTGACTCGTTTGACTTTGGAACAATTCTGATTGTGGTATATTCCATTCGAAGAAGGTCCCTGCTCAGTGTAGCTCATCGCCGCGTTTATTCGGCGGGGCAAAAGGCATTAAAATTTACGAGTTCACTTCAGAGCTTGGCAATACTAGAGCCGCGTCGGAATTTCTTCGTATTTACGGCTTCTTTTAGTGAAGGTAGTTCTCTTTAATATGTTGAACCGTTCGTTTATATTTGACGTGTATATTTCAATGAGATTCTTATTAATATGTACCATGCACGAACAGCCAGCGCTGTGACTGCTGTCTAATATCGTCTATCGCCTATCGATTTCAAATTGCTGTCTGTCTTCTGTGATTGATTTAATTATATAATGGGAAACGGGTTGATTGCTTTGAAAAATGTTCGATTAAATTGTTCGGATTAGAACTATGATTAGAATTGTGCTTCGTTGTCAGTTTTCGTGTCTCAAATACTGTTTATTTATAAACATTCACTAAGCTCCATCGTTATATAGGCCTTTGAATTTGAACAACCAATCAGATCGCGATGATATATGGATTCCCCCAGAGCCTTTTAACGCGCGCCAGCACGGGAGAGGCTCTGGGGACGAGAATGCTCATGTCGGGGATCGGAGGAAAAAATATCACGTGATGCGGAGTAGTCATCACTTCAGAAGCTTTCAAAGGCGTTGATAAGGGGTTAGTCGCGTTCGATACAAATTGAGAGGGTTTTGTTCGGTTAGAGCACGGTTAGAGATACATTATGGACATGGAGCACGATATGGATGTTGAGCCGGATGTTCGGAAGCATTTGGAAGAAAGAACAGCGGCTGAGGAAGAAGAACGTGGTTTAGAAGCCGAAAGTGAAGGTCAGCATTGTGATGTGGATGTTGCTAGTGATTTGTATCACATGAATATCGCTGTTGATCTCACGGAGACGGACAGTGGCGAAGTAGACGAGGAATTTTTGCATGCCTTGATTGAAATTGAAGGCCAGAAATCATTTCCAGGCCCAAAGTGCGCTAAAGTTTGCAAATCTAAAGGTGGGTTAACAAGGCATACAAATTCGAAACATCGAGACGAAAGTGTTGACTCTGGTTCTGATCAAAGCAAGACACCTCTTTGTAAAAATACAGTAGCTTCGATTGTGGAAACCATAAAAAACAATCTCATAGAAGAGAACATATACGGAGATGAAATAAACACTAATTTAAAAAGTGTATCATCGAGCGAAGCTTTTTTCAATGTTTTATTGCCATTATATGTAAGATTCTGTCGGAAGAATAATCAAGACAAACTGCTTGAGTCTTTCTATGGCTTAATCCCACGATCGTGTGAACTGTTAAACTGTAAGGACTTCAGGGCAGCAAACTTGATTATGATCCACATTCCAGATCATTTGGTTGGGTTTTACAATGTAAGCCAAATGAGAGATGAGGGAGAATCGACATCCAAACCTGCTGAACAAGCTATGCAAATCGACCCGACTGAACGTGGGCCTCTTTCATATATTGGTGGGTATATTGTTTCGAAATTATTCCAAACAAACAAACGCAAGTCTGGCCCACAAGACGAGGAGCTGCAAGCGTTACTGCAGAACATGAAGTCCTCAGATCAGTCAAGCAGTTTTATATCAGCCCGAACTAGAGGTGGCCTTGTCACTCCATGCGACGATTTGGTGGGAATCTTGGAAGAAGCCGAAATCTCTTTTAGAAAAGAAGTGAACAAATCAAAGCTAGTCCTAAGAAATATCCCCACCGAGAACATATGCTTTTCTACCTTGAGATCTCCCGCAGTTAAATCATTATTGGATAACATTGTAATGTCATCTGGTATCAATCCATCTGGTTCTATCCAAAAATTATGTTTGGAAAATGTTGTCAAACTTTATTTGAAAGTGAGATCTTTTTTATATGCCAATGATTATGTAACTAAATATAAAATCAAGGAGAAACAGGGAAATAAAAGGGCACTTAGAAAGGACATGAAACAAAGTTCAGCTGAAAAAAACAATATAAATATCATTGTAAATATTTCAAATAAAAACCATTGTGAGTATTATAATAATTATATACACTGTAAATAAATCATTGAGTACTATATACACACTATAAAGTATTGTTGCTATATAGAATATTACATGACCATGTGGAAATCAAATTTTATCTTTGAGTATTGGTAATATCTTTTACAAATGAGTGAAGTGAATGAGTAACAATGAAAAGATAAAATTCATATCTCCAAGTGGTCATGTAATATTCTGTTTATTATTGAATTGAAATTGGTGAAATATTGCAGGTACAGTAAACGTAAAAAGTTCTGTTGAGAAACAGTGACATATTTTACTTGTGAAGATATCAGATATACAGTATTAGTACTAATTATATTTTCTAAATACTGTACATACATGTATAGACCTAGTTGAGGTGTCTGCAGCTTTCCACAAGCAAAGTTTAAGACAAGTATTTTGAATATCTGTGATCAAGATACTGAGGCAAGTTTTGATTTCACCAGTATAGATTGAGGTAAATGATTTGAACAAATTCATTGCCGAAACATGCGGTAAGGCTGTATCAACATTAGTTTATGCACAGCAAAACCAAAATGTTTGTCTTAAGACTTTTTAGGTCTTAAAAAAACTCAAACTCATTTGAGACATTTCTAAGACATTCAAAGGATCTACAGATACCTGTTGTTTACATATTTCTATATTTCAGTAATTTCTGTATCATTATTAAGCTTAGACTGTCTTGGAAATCATTTTTAATTCTACTTTTGTCTACAACATTCTTAGTAAACCATGCTACAATATTAAAATAATTAATTGCTTTTTGAACAACTACATTTCAATCATTTACATTCTGTTATGACTCCTAATTACATAAAATTTGTTCATGAATAAACTACTGTGCTTTTTATCGGAGTTGTTAAATAGATTGAGAAAATATTTTGGTAGTTGGTACTGAAAGTAAACTTTTATTTCTAATTACATCCCACTTGCATTATTGCAAAAATATTTAAACAGTGGTTACCAACAATACTACAGTAATTTACTTTCTTATTTCTTGTTATTTAACCGATCTGAATCTGATTTACAAGGCGAGTTGCAAGAGAGCCATAGTAAATTACATATTATCTAATCTAGTAAATAGCCATGTTTTCAAACTATTTTTCAAGTTGGAGTGATTTTAGCTAAGTAAATTGAGGAAAAAGTTTATGTAAATCAGGAAGAATTTTTATGCAATTTACAGATATTGATTAAATATTTATTTCTTTTGAATTTTCTTCATGAAGTTTTAATGAATTTGATAAAGTTTTGTTACTTATTGACTTAATTATTCTCATCGAGAACACATTTCTTATACAATATTTGCTTGCTGACAATGCTTAACTCCTTCCCACTGATGGGACCTTTTTAACTAATGGCAGGCAATTTTGCCTGTCAAGAAAAACATACCGGATGGAAAAGTGTTAAGAACAATGTATAGCCACCTATGACTATGAATTTGCAACCTTAGCTCTCGACGAGTCTCGGTGGTTAGAGCATCTAAAGAGTCATCATATCTAGAAGGTTGCATGTTCAGTTCTTGTATGGGGCTCAGAAACATTTTCTGAGGATTTGAGCTTGATGAATGTCTACCCAACATCAGTTACATCAACCAAGCTCGCACATAATACCAAGAACAGTAATAAACTACAGTATAAATTTCTAAAAATATCTAATAAAACATGGTGCTGACTAGGCAGTGCACTAATCAAATGTAGGAATGATTACCTCATAGCCTGGTGTTTTCAGTCAAGGCTTTTAAAAAGAGTGCAACCTGAAACCCAGCCAGGTTTCACTCTGATGAAGGGCTCGATGTTTCAAACGAGAACTCTTTATCAGAACTGAACCCAGGTTTCACTAGAACAATCTATTTATGTTAGAACATTTTCTACTGGAAGGCACATTTGCACAATTTGATTCTCTTCTAAATGCATGTGATTTACTAATGAAAATGGGGTCATAATTTGCTTACAAATCCTATATTGTTGTTAATTTTGCATGTAAATCAGATGAATCAGAAGGGGAAACAGAATTGTGTGGATGTACCTTAATATATTTCTAAATGTATACAGAAGAGTGTAAACAAAGTTACTTTTTCTTTCTTTTATGCACTGGTTCATTGCTGACTTTGTACCACTTCTCTTTCTCATATCGGCCTCCAACATTACCTCTCACAACTGGTGCAATATCTCTTTGGGCTGCAATGGTTAGATCATTGTAACCAAATTGCTGGGCTGTTGGGTTATCTGACCGTCCTCCTTTTGCTCTTTGGTGCCCAAAGTAATCTTCCACCACATCCTGCATAAACCTCTCACTCAGGACATACTCAAACCACTCAGCCAGCAAAAATTGGATGGCCTCAACATATGAGTAGATGGAGATCTTGAAGCCCTCATAGGTCTGGCTAGAAATAAACATTTTCCCTCTGGCATCAAGAGAGTAATTTCCTTCCTTAGTCAGCGTTCTCTTCTTCCAATTCTCCAGGTACTGTAAGAACACATTCTTCAGCCACGTGAATCGCTCATCATCTTGGGAGGTGTATGGCTTGATGAAATGATTTTTCTTCCTGACATGTTCAGTCGGTGACCTCACATTTGTACCGTCAAAGAAATCATTCATCATCATACAGAACTGCGCAGTTCCCAGGACCTCTTCATTTCCACTTTCTTCCAGGGATATTGCAACTGACCGACTCAGGACTTGGGAAGAAGCTTTTTCTCGTAGCGATTCCACATTTTCCTTGTTTATCCCAGCTTTTGGCTTAAAATAGTTCTTGTAATCCCGTAGAACCCGCTCGCTCGGTAGAATTAAAGCACCACTATCTCTAAGCTCTCGATAAGCAGATGGTGATTTTCCATGCAAGGACAAGGCAAATCTAATTATTTGTGGGTGGTATCTTCTTCCCATTTTGTTGGCTTGCAAAAGCTTCATCTGTTCTTGCCAAAAAAACTTCATGTGTGGAGTAGCTTCAAGATTTTGCCCTCCCATTATTTTGAGAAGGTCCTTCTCCAAAGAATAACTGATGCTCACTCCATCCTCACCAATTTTGCTTTGTAGCTCTTGTAGCTGGTCCTCCAACTGCTTGCACTGAAGCCTTGCTTCTTTTACAGTTGCTCGCAACTTTTCTGCCCCACATGCAGCAAGGGATGCCTTGCTTTTTTGCTGGGGTTGATGATGCATTTGTCTTTTTCCTCTCAGCTCTCTTCAAGGAATAGCTGGCACTGGAGCATGGACTACACACTTCTTCTTTGGGGTTAGACGTGTCCAGAATTACTCGACAATCAGCAGAGCGAGACTGAACGGATACATCAAACTGGGTTGAGGATAAAGATTTAGGGACTGAATGACGAATAATTGTTCCTGGAAGATGATGTGTGATGTCTGTGTTTGGGTCAACAGCCACAGATATTGACTGATGATCTTTAGGCAATCCATCACACAAGCAGGAGCTTTCCACTAAGGATAGCAGTTCCTTAACCCCGTCACCTCTGACGGAACGCTTTATTTCATTGTAAATACTGTGGTCGTCAGGAATGGGCCAATGAAAAGCATAAACAGTAAATTCTAATGCTGAATTGACAGTAACACTGTATTTGGCAATACTGTGTATACCATCATACAGCTCGAATTTAACGTCATCCTTTTTGGATATATTTATTTCCCATGGGGCTAACGCTTCTTCGTCAAGCTGTTCAAGCACGTCTTCGACAGTGGACAATGATGAAGCAGAAGTAGACGGCATTTCTTCAAACATGTCAGTGGTTCTTCTTACCAGAGTTCGGCGTTCTTTTTTCTCCGCTTCATGACTTCTCGTGTGCAAATTTTCGGTGGGGACGCTGCCAGTAATTACATTTTTTCTTTTGGGATCTACAAATTAAGTATAATATCGACATTAAGAAACTGTATTATTCATAACGAGCTCTTTGTTCTGTTCTGACGTCTTGTCGTCACTGAGCCATGTCGTCATTTAAATAACAAGCACAAATATCCTTATATCAGTTCAAACTTACTTGTTAAAATGCAATCTGGCTTGAAATGTATTTCACAGACATAAATATTGTTCGCCTCCCTGCGTTTCTTTAACTCGGGCGTCATGTCCCTTGTTCTTAAGATCAAATGAAGCCATTCTGCCCTTGCTTTCTTCTTCGACGACGAAGTCTCTTCACCATCGTCGGCACGAACGACAGGGATTTTAAATAGCGAAACCCCGTACGTTGCGCTGTTTGGACAGCCATAAAACGCACAATTACGGCCAGGCATGTATTTAAATTGACATGCGAAGATAATACAGAACAAAAGAGTGATACGATAGCAATAATCGAGAGTTTTCCAACGTGAATTTTCACTGACCGCAAACAGAGCTTTCAGAAGCTATGCACACTCCGCATCACGTGATACGAATAACCGGTGGACAATCCCATATTTTGTCACGTGGTACAGCTAGCCTAACCAGTCTCCCTTCTATTAACCGTGGGCGAACAAAAGTTTTTATAGTCGGACAGCGTTCTTCCACTGGGTAGTTTTAATCCTCCAGAATTTCTAAGATCTTCGTATAAGCCGTGCGATTTGATATATATTCGAACACACCATTTTATTACAAGGGGTGCCATCTCATCTGTCTTGAATCCGTATTTATAGCTTTAGCTTGATCGCTTAAAAGTATTTCCAGAAATTCATCATTCAACTTTCCAGTATGCTCTCTAATGTGATTTTCGAGTAGTTTGAGTTTGGAGTAATTTTTTGTACAGCCATTCCATTTACAGCGATATAATCGATCTACTGGAGCGATTGTTTTAGTGTCGAGGCGTTCGATGTGTTTTTTACAATGAATGTACAGCACTTCAACGTTCTCAAATTCAGAGGAATTACACTCACCCCACTGACAAAGAAGGTGACATCTTCGTTCTTTGTTTCTTGCTATACCAACATATAGTTCATTGAATAGGTGCTTTAGATCAGCGTGCGATGTTGGTCCCACATCAATAATCTCGGTTTGGGCCTCTTTAACTCTTTGAAATTTTGACTTAAGTGTCTTAATATACTTTGCGGACTCCCTAGCAGTATCAATAAGTTCTTACTTAGTTTTGTAGTCGTATCTAGTTGATGCTGACGAATTGTTATCCATTGCCGTTTTTTTCCTCGACAAAAGAGTTCTTAAGTAGTGAGTACAGTTTTTACACGATGAGCATGAACCAGATTTATCTTCCACGTGTACAAGTAACGAACATTCAATAATCCAATATTTTCCATCTGCATTGTGTTTCAGTAGCACATCAATTTGCCTCTTCTTACTCTTTCCAGAAAAGCTGGGTAACCCCAATGACTCTAAAATTCTTGAAATTTCTCTTCCTTGCAAGTTGTTAAGAATGTTTGGTGCCTCGGCAGGGTTTGCAAAAACCTCAGTTAAAAACATAGCTACACAAGTTGAATCTTTAGAATTTTGTCTGAAAACTTCCAAACATTTATAATTTTCCACTTCCTTCTCTGTTGGTTGTTTCTTGACTTTCTTAGCTGATTTTGTTTTAATTAATGACTGTCTAAATGATGAGCCTTGCTTCTGGGCTTTCAACTGTAGTTGCTCCCTGATGATCTGTTGTTTGGATCTCACAAACATGGATACAATTCTTTGCAAGATCAGTACACGAGCTGCCATAAAAATTTCATCTTCATCTCTACAAAGTACTTTGCACCACAATTCATGCAATTAACTGCTTTCACCCAAAACTTGCAGGCAGTGTTTGAGTATGTCTTTATCTGCAAAGCCAACTTTAACAATGTTTTCAACTGCTGTGTGCAAATATAAACAAAGAACTGAACAATCTCTGCACTGCAAATTCTTCAAAACTTGTCGAGATTATTTTTCCTTATTCTAAGAAATTTTATCTTGTTTCGAGGAAAATTATCTTGTTTCAAGATTTAATTTCTTAAACGTAAGATATATAGCTTTGGCAAGAAAAATTATCTTGCCTTGAAAAATAAAATATCTTGTTTCAAGATAATATTTCTTAAATATAAGATAATTTACCTTTGCAAGAAAAATTATCTTAGCTTCAAGAATAAAATATCTTGTTTCAAGATTAATTTCTTAATCATAAGAAAAATAATCTTGCCTTTGTAAAAAATGTCTAATGTTCCAAGATTTTATTTCTTAAATATAAGATGAATTACCTCAACAAGAAAAATTATCTTGCCCTCAAGAATAAAAGATCTTGCTTCAAGATTCATTTCTCAATCATAAGAAAAATAATCTTGCCTTCATAAAAATCTAATGTTCCAAGATTTTACTTTTTAATGCTAATTACAAAATAATATTGTCAAAAAAATGTTATTGTTTTTAACAATATATATACGTTATTTACCGGCTGGGAGGTCCGTATAGAAAAATATTTGCCCGAGGTCTCAAAAATGGCCCGAGGCCGCAGGCCGAGGGACGTTTTGGAGACCGAGGGCAAATATTTTTCTATACGAACCGACAACAACGGTAAATAACGTATTTATTTTTTTAAGTTAATAGGACATTTTTCTGAAAAGGTTCTGATTTTTATCTGCCACTATCCAGGATGAATGAGTTAGTTTTTAGAGAAAAAAAGGAAAGCTAGAACTAAAAGAATTATTCTGGAGGCAAAAATACCCAGAAAGAAAGAAATTTATTGAAACGTTTCCGGTTGGAATATAGACATAATTAGAACAGGAAGTTGCGTAATCAAAAGCTAAATGCTATATTCACGTGATCATCAAAAAATGTAAACGTTCAACGTTAATAGTTTGACAGTTAAGACCTCAACTGATTCAACTACACGAGGCTTACAATTCTTATCTTTTCAAACGAAGAAAAAGTGAAAGCTTAAATATGCGAAGTTACGAAGAAAAGTTTAACAGCCGTCCGAATGTATTTAACGTTCAGTTAATCGGAATCTGAGTCGTCGCTAATAAAGATTCTTCGTCGCTTGCTTGTTTTTGGTTCGCTTCGAAGGTCGCTCTGCGAATACTGGATGTTGAATGTGCATCCTTCCAATTTCCCAATCGAAGCGCCAGAAAATAACCCCGAAGCTTGTGGTAAGCCATCTGCAGATGCTTCCGAAGACATGACACGATGTTTGATGGTTGTAGAAGACTCGGCGTCTGAAATTGAAAGACTGGCGGTTTCGTTGTTTTGCTGAGTTGACTGTGATGACCGGCTTAAAACATGGGAGATTTTTCGCTGATGGATAACAGAAGCCGTCTTGTACGAGTCGAGGCTTTTGAGATTCTTATGCCCGCTCAATTGGGCAACATAATTGCTGGGGATATCGCCATCCATCAATCGAGAAATACACGTTTTCCTAACGCTATGGTTAGTGATATTTCCTTGCAAACCTGCATTTTTGCCTGCCTTCGAGAGAAATTTACCGATTTCATTTTTTCCTAGCGGACGTCTTGAATACCATATCGGACTGCTTGGTTTTCTTTTGTGGTTAATGGCCAAGAAGAAAGGAGATTCAGGAGTTTTCATCTCATCTGGACGTCGTTTCATAAATTCTTTGTAGAATTTGACCGGACAACGTTCATGCATTCTCTGTAGCTTGTGCAACTGGATTGAACGCTCGCTGTTGGCCATTCCCATTGCGTGTTTTTGAGCCTCTTTCCGCTTGCCAAACCAGAGATTCGTTGCCATTTGCTTGGTCTTTACAGAGCTCGACATCTCCCCACTTTAACCGCCTACTTTCGTCTCTGGCACGAAAGCCGAAATGGAGAGAAAGAAGCCACCATACGGTTCGTTGGAGAACTTCAGGATTGCTTTTACTAAATTCGCCCAAGAGGAAAAGTTGATCTTCCTCGTCGTCGGTAATTTCGCGAGCAGCTTGAGGACGGTTTCCTTTGGCGTTTTGCACGACCACTTCCTTTCTCTTAGCGGTCAGAACTTGTCTGGATTTGGCAAACTCGTGGTCTTTGAGAAGATTAATTAGTGAGTTTTTGTCGTTCAAGAAACTTTGAAGGCTCCTGTGCAAACCTGTCAAAGACGCTGGTTCGTACGCACTGCCATTTTTCTTTTTTATGTGCATGAAAAACAGGCATATCAAAACATTTAGCAGTTCTGCAGGTATGTCTTCTATATTTCTCGTTTCGTTCACCGATTCAAAATACCGTCTCCACACATTCATGTCATATCTTGTCTTCTTTAAAGTGTTTTCGGGACGCTGACCGATAATAAAATCTTCAATGTCACTCATTGTTTCTTCGTCATAGTTTATCGTTTCCTCGGCAAATTCGACGTTTTCACAAATTTCGACAGCATTTGGATAATAAAACTCACTCTCATCGTGATAGTCTTCGTCTGAATCCATTTTCTCCCGTGACAAGCGAAGTATATAGTTATAAAATATAATTAAACAGTTTAAATGCCAAATTGTAAACAAAAAATGACAGCAGTCCGGCAAAATATCTTTTCGGACCGCGGTCCAAGATATCGTAAAATACCGCCCGCTCACGTAGCCAATCAAATTGCAGGAAAGCCTAGGATTCCGCCCGCTCACGATTAATAAAAAAATAAAAATTGTTAACAATATAAATATAAATTGCTTACTGCTAATTGCTAAATATTTCTCAATACAAAATAAATATTGATGGCAACAAACGTACAATCTATTCGCATCATACTTAATTCAAGATAGTATACTTGCCCAAAGAGCCAGCTGAAAAGTAAAATGAGTTTATTATATGGCAGAAAAAATGTTGCCATTAATTTGCTTATTTACAGTATATGTAGGCTACAACAAAATAATTAGAACGTTGTGTGTCATATGAAACAAATATGCTCTCTACAATATACATATTGGTTTTCTCTATAATAATAAAATATATGTACCTATTGTTCTTATGCTTATTTAGTTATTTGTAGGGATGCACTATAAGTCTACAAACCCAGTTTTAAAGTTCCAGCCGAATCAAGAACTGGTTTCTGGCTGGAACTACATTTGAACAAAATTCTGACTGAAACTCGTAAAATACTTTTTTGTGTATAATCAATCAAACTTTTAATTTTACTGTCTGTTTTGATTATTGATAAAAACTTGAAACAATTAAACAAAAGAAAAGCTTAACCCATGACTTCTAAAATTATTATATACTGTAAGTAATGAGTTAAAATGAAGGCAACAACATCAATTTCATTTCAGAGATTAAGACTAGAAAACAGTCAAACTTTTTGGAAATGGAACTTTAAAAGATTTTAGTTTCAGGCAGAAGTTGCCAACCGAAGTCAAGTTCTGGTACATCCCTACTGTACTTATTTGCGATAGCAAGATCACAAATAGCAATGTTTCTTCAATTAAATATAATATAAAATATATACAATTTATTGAACAAAAAAGCTAAAAATGTAAGGGGTTATCCCCAACAACATGCTGTTCAATTATTTCCTTTAATTCATATTTCAGGCCGATGTAAAGTCCACTGTTAACATTCACTACATTTGGATCTTTAAATATGTATCTTTTTGGATCTTTTTCTATATTTCACACTCAGTCACACAAGTGACATATAAATGACCTCATCCTAGTATCCAAGTTTCTGTTATACACAGAAAACTATATTTGAATGTAGCACAGTATTATCAGTTTCAGTTTACTTTTCAATGTATTATCCACAAGTCACACACGTAATGAGAGAATTGCCATTGTGTGGCTGTGGGGACATACCAGTATTTTCCTGTATAGTTATACTTTATTGAGAGAAAGCAATGAAAGTCAAGATGAAAATTTAAAGACCAAATTGCCTGAGTCTTACCAATTCAAGCCGATCAATCTGCCATTGACTCCAGAACAACCATCGAGGTCATCAACTCCCTCAAGCATATCCTCTGTATGTTCAAAGTCTAGTAGTCCTGCACTTGTTGAAGTCAAAGAAGATGCAGATCCCAGTGAATGGCAACGAAAACGTTCAACTTGCACACCTGGAGTCTTGGTTTCGAGTAATGGTGCAGCTCTTCTGTTGGGGAGAGAAATTTTTATCCTTTTTCAAGAAGGCGAAATGTTGAAGGCTGCAGTTACACTACTGGGTGCTTTTTACTTGTTAGATTTAGATTATCCTGTAGGATGGTTACTCTCATTATCGATCTTGCAACAAATTATTTTTTGTGATAATACGGTGCATCCAGACTGCAAGGAAGATGTTATAAAATGTTTAAATGATTTAGATGGGTATTGTAATGGAGATCTTTAGCGATACTTATATTTGTTTTACCTACTGTAGCTGTAGCTTCCATTGACATTCTAAATATATCTGTTTTAAAGTTAGCATATAAGTGCATTTTTACCAAGCTGTAACTTCTATTACCTAACATTCTAAATATATCTCATATCTGTTTAAGTTCCCATATCATTGCATTATCCAGACTGCATGCAAGGAAGTTAGGAAGGTGTTTAAAATATGTAAATTATTTAGATTGGATACTGTAATGTAGCTACTGTATTTAGTGCTACACCTATATCTTTTTTACCAATCTGTAACTTCTATTATGTAACATTCTAATAATTATATATGTTTTAAAGTTAGCGTATAATTGTATTATAGTTCAAGTATTCTTTTCATGACCAAGATTTTTCTTTCAAAATTATAATCGTGTTTTTAAGAAGAAAAAATCTTGATTTGAGAAAAGTTATCTTGATTTAAGATTTCTATCTTGATTTAAGATTTCTATCCATATTTAAGAAAACAAATTATCTTGATTTAAGATAATTTAATACTTCTATCTTGATTTAAGAAAACAGATTATCTTGATTTAAGATTTTTATCTTGATTCTAGAAAAATGTTCTTATTCAATTATCTTGACAAGATAATTATCTTGTAGAAGGGACCAGAAGATAATTTTTCTTGTTTTAAGGAAATAATTGTCTTAAAACAAGGATATATTTCCTTAAAACTAGTATTTCTAGTCTAGAAAATCTTTCTTGTTTTGAGAACATTTATCTCATCAAGAAATTTTATCAAGATAATTATCTTGTAGAAGGGACGAGATAATTGTTCTTGATTTAAGGAAATATTTGCTTAAAACCAGTATTTTTTTCCTTGAAACAAGTTTCGAAGAATTTGCAGTGTGTGGAGGGAATGAATAAAAATTTACCAGGTTGTACAAGCTTATCTTCTCCTAAACGCTTTATCAAACCCATGACATACTGTCTTTGAACTTCAATGCATTTGTTGTTTGTTTTTGATAATCGAATTTTACAAGTTTGTGGGCCATCTTTGAATGTATCTCTAACTCGTTTGCATACCCAACCAGAATGTTCTTTAATAGCTTGCACTTCGATATTTTCAACTGACGGTATACTGGATGTTGTTGGACATTCAGTATTGTTATTGACAGATGGATTAACTGCTTCACTTGAATCACCCAAACTGTGCGACTGATATAATAGCAAACAACTCAAAAAGTGTTGAAGAATGTGGTTCAGAACGACATCGTTTTGACCGGACGTTGATTCCAAATCACAAGAGATGAGTAAAGAACACCAACACCGATTTAAGGACACATTATTTGAAAGAGACGTAAAGTTTCTTTCGAGCTGTATCATCTTTTTCTTCGAACACTTAATCTTATCGACATTCATATAGCAAACATAAAAAGCTGTAGATACCTCTTTTAAGAAATTAAGTACAACTTGATTTACAACTTATTATAAATGATGTACAACTTATTTTAAAGTTATATTACCTTCAATTACATATGGACTAACAATATGGGGTTCATGCGGAAAAAACCTATTTAGCGAGCTAGAACGTATACATGTACGGGCTGCCAAACTTATTTACGGTTTGGATTGGCAAACGCCAACAGAGGACGTTTTTGCTCAAACAAAGTGGAAATCACTCCAGGAGTTATACTCGCAGAGGTTGTTACATCTAGTACATAACTGTTATTACGGTCACTCCCCTATTCCACTACAGTCATTATTTTTAAAATACAATTGTAATTATAATTTAAGAAGAAAACTGATTGTCTTTCTACCTAAGCCTAAAACTGATTTATTAAAGAAATCAATTTCCCATAAAGCTGCTGTTTTATGGAACTCTTTAGACAATAACACAAGAGCCATAGAGGACATTAACAGTTTTAAGCGTGTAATATGGAAATAGTAATTATAGTTGTAATATATTTAGTAGAATAGGATAGTAAGATAAAATGTAATATTAATATTTTTATTTAGGTATTCATTTAGTTTAAATTATACATGTAAATACACGACCACACAGCTATGTTGTAAATTTTTATCGTGTTTAAATAAATGCTATTATTATTATTATTATTATTATTATTATTATTATTATTATTATTATTATTATTATTATTAGAGCAAGATACAGGGATGTAATTACACAGCAAAAGGAACATTTTAAAACTGTCAAATTTGTAAATTTATCAATCAGTTCCTTAGGTGTTTTCTCAAAAGAATGTCGTACCTTTTTGGAGATGTTAAACGATCTAGGTCTTGATAAAAATCACCAAAATTTTTGTATTAAGAAAATAATGTCTATCGCCATTAGAACAACATACTATATATTTTGTTGTAGAAACAAGGCTTGGACAAATCCAGACCTTTCTCGTCCGAACCGAAAACCAGTCACAGCAGGTGGTCTTGGCAATTTGTGAATTAACATGGCATAATAACACAAAAATAATACCACAATATATCATTTGAATCGTTTTTACCTCTACTATTCAAATTTTGGGTTTTCAGGTCTTGTCAGACAACCCATTTTGCAAATTATGCGAATTTATGCTAATTACTATTATTAATAATATTATTATAATCCAAAAAATGTTAAGTATTTAACGAGAAATGACTTTACACCAAATTTTGGATCATGTAAAATGAAAAGTACCATTTCACAAATTCAAATTGAAAAAATTGAAGCAATACAATAAAAAGCAAATATTATACTGATTTTTTATGATTTTCCATTGAGACCCCCCATAGTGACCCCCCATGGTGCGGCCGCGTGCGATCATATAACTTATTTTGAAATTTACAAATTAAAACAGAATTATACAAGAACATACGACCAAAATACATCAGTAAGATCGTTTTTAAGTCAGCTATTCAGATTTTAAGTTATTTTGAGTGATATTTACTTCTGTTTGCCATTACAACGCCGACAACTCGCCGACAACTCGCCGACAACTCTCGGCAAATTTTCTTCGATTTTGCCTGCTCGGCCGAGATGGTTTTCGTCAAATTTTACCAAATTATTGCTAATCTACGAGATAATTACAACAAACAAATGCTTATACTTACTTTGGGAGTTGTTAAAGCCTAAATTTTCGTTGGTTTCGCTTATATATTGACAAATAAAAGGCATTTTGTTCTTGTCAATACGCCATGATCCTCGCGGGATTTCAACAGAAGGGAAGTCAGGTCAGAGCTCGGGTAATACTTCATGGCATATCGTTATAAAGGTATCATTTTAAAAAGGGATCATTCAGGATCATTTTAAGCCCTAGGGGGGGTAATTTTGGTCAAAACCTCAGCTCGCAGGTTCACAACAAATCAAAGTCACAGAATAAGGATCAACCAGAAGTCCGACTCGCGGAAAAAAGTGTCCCATTATTTTTATGCGCATGCGCCAGTCGGCCATTTTGAAAGTAAGTGCCCCCGGAAAATTAGCCTTCTCGTCCTTGCGACCCTCGGGATCCTGTAATCAATTACTCTTGGCCGTCTTGTGACCTTTTAATTAACTTCATATTATTATCTATATATATATAAATAATATTTAGTTAAGTAAATAACTTTATATACTTATATACTTATATAGTAAATATACTTTAGAAAACGATTCTTTGGATATGAAATTCTTTGACCACGGGGTTATTAAAACTTCAGTACGCGGATACTACGGGTAAAAGTCCGTGGCAAAAAAAGTCCTGCACTCACGAAGCTGTCGGCATAATCCAGAATTGTATAAACTCCACATTTGTTTACAGAAGAAGATGGCTAAAATTTTCGGAACTACGCATTGTTGAAATACATCGGGTACGTATGTTGTTAGAAATTTTATAAGCTTTCATTCGGTATATAGTTCAAATCATAGTGCTACCTGTAACTTGTTAAAATGTTCAAAATGTTCTCACCGTTGACCATAAAAGTTTTAATATCTTTTCATATGTTGAAAAGGTATGATCACTAATTTGCACCAAAAACGTTTTCAACTTCAACTAGAAATCTGCAAACTTTTCCACTCCTTTCATATTTGAATTAGCTTTTGTTTAAGAAATATCTGAGGTTCATACCAGAAGTCTTTCTGAGGTTATAGCAAACACCAAAACAGCAAAAGGTAAAACAAACTTAAGAAATTCATCCATTTCAGACGGTCCAGACCAAAATAATGTTTTTTTATTCTTTAAAATACTTCCCGGCGAGAAAATTAAAAGTTCTGACATGAATGGCACTTCACAGTATCCTATGTTTAATATGTTGTTCAGGGCTGTGCGTTTAGTATTTAAAAACAATATCCAAAATTCTATAACACTTGTGAGGAGTCCATTTCCCATCATATAATTCTTATTTTACGAACAATGGTGTGCACATTTTGAACATTTTAAAAAGTTACAGGTAACACTAAAGTTTGAACTATACACCGAATGAAAGCTTATAAAATTTCTAACAACATACGTACTCGATGTACTTCAACAATGCGTAGTTCCGAAATTTTTAGCCATCTTTTTCTATAAACAAATGTGTCGGCATAATCGAGAAATGTAAAACCCGCTTCATGAGTGCAGGACTTTTTTGCCACGGACTCTTACCCGTAGTATCTGCGTACTGAAGTTTTAATAACCTTGTGGTCAAAGAATTTTATTTCCAAAGAACCGTTTTCTAAAGTAAATTACTTATTTACTTAACTAAATATTATTTATATATATAGATAACAATATAAATTTAATTAAAGTGTCTATGCGACCAAATGAGACTTCACGTTTTTAGGATCTTCTTGACGCGTTGATATTAAAAATCGAAAACAGATTCAAATTCGAACTTGTTTTCACTAAGTTATAGCGGGTTGAAAATCGGAAATTTCAAATTTTAACGGCAACAAATTTTTCAAACCGCGAAAGTCGAGAACTGGTAACTAATACGTCACAATAGTAATCAACATCTCAGCTTCCTAAACAGCGAACGGTTAAAATACTAGTGTGATTTATCTTGTGTTTCGAGCTAATATTGTAACGCTTAAAATGTCCTCATCAAGTTCAGACACGGAGAATGAAAGTTACCAAACTGACGACTTTGATTGGAACTATATTCCCGGGCCGTATACAATCAACGACCCAACTGAAGTAGAGGGAACTGTGGGGGAAGCGACGGCAATGGACGATCGTGAACCAGAGGTTGGTCCATATGCTAATGAACCAGTTGCCGACGAGGAATGGCTGGCTGAATACAGCGAAAAAAAGAAAAGCTGTTGTGATGATCACTGCAGTTCCAGCTTTTCGAGCTTCCACAAGGGGGTTATCTGTTTTGCAATAGTGACAGAATTTAAACAGCAAAAGCAACTGAGAGAGGAAAACGATGGATTTCGGTTCCTGTCGTAGATTTGTATCCTTCACAGAAACCCTAAAATTTGTTTAAGAAAAACAGGTAATGTTCCATACAAAAGCAAAGCTGCCAAGGATACAATGGCATTGCTATTCTTAAAGTTTAACTATATACTATCTACCTAACTCTCGGTCAAACTTTTCTGGATTTTAGCCACAATTCTACTCGCTGAGGAAAAGCCTCCCAGACGGGGAAGGGTTAATATTCTCAATCTTTTCCCTTAATTGCGTTACCTATTCTCATCCAAATCAATTTCCAACTCAGATTCTGTCTCGGTTTCGTACTCAAAATCCTCGTCTGCAGGTTCGTCGTCTACTTCGTATTCAGTGAATTCCTCCTCATCGGAAACCGTGTCGTGCTCCATGTTTACATCGTGTAGGGTTTCGCTTTCAGTTTTCTGTTCTCTGCCAATTTCCGTAATGATATCACACTGAACACCTAGAAATGTGGGAATTGAATAAGTTTTGGCTGTGCATGAATAAAGTTTATGATGTAAGCTCATTCACCAGCCGTATGAAAATGGTCCAAGGAAAAAAGTTGGTTATAAGATTAAATATTGAAATATTAGACGGGTTTTCCCTGCAGTGCGTGTATATTTCATGTCTAACTACCTTTAGTTCGTTTCACTTTGATCGATGCATTGAATTTAGCTTAATATATTTATTCCATATATAGATTTCTCCTTTCTCTCACTAAATAGACGGCGCATCCAACACAACTGTCTGTTTGGGGTGGAAACATCGTTTGGCTAGAGCAAAGAAAAAATATCACGACACAGTGATCATGACAGTGTTATGATTACCTCTAATTGAATATCTAGCTGTGGCGCAACTTGCGCGTTTTAATATGGTTAAACCTATAAACGTACTTTGTTTGGCAAAACTAGCAAAGGCCGCTCATCCTCTGTTGTGCCATTTCCTTCGAATTCCTCTTCAGAATCTTCTACTTTGTTCAACGGCTGTGATGCATGATCAATTACTATGGCGCTGTCGGTGAAGGTCACGCTAGCTCGAAGTCACGCTATCCTCAGTCGATATCATCATGGATTTGGACATAGTTTCTTTCACAATCTATTAAAAATTGGATATTAGTTAAGTTGCAGTTACGCCAAGAGGTTGACGAATGAATTTCGTCTCTTGTTAAAAAAGCAAAATGTACAAACATTTGATTTTCAAAGGTTACGCACTTACCTTTCTCTTGGCTCTAGCAGACAGAGGTTTTTCCTCAGCAGATATATGATATTTCGGAATTGCGACGACGCCAATTTCATCCGCAATCAACCGAGGGATTTTACCAGAAATACCAAGAAACCTTTCTGTAAAGTCTTCTTTCGGAAAGTGCACCGAACAAATGCTTGAGCTGGGAGTCGGATACCATTTTGCTCGCTTGAGTCGTACAAAGTCGACCCACTGCTTTCGTCGTTTTTTCGATTCTGGCCTCTCGTCTCCAGTGAATGGTATGAAATGCAATGCAATTCCCTGTTTTGCGCTGGGGACATTAGAACAGCCGCCAACAACACATCTATTTGGCATTTTCAGATTGCGTGACTTATATTGCACTAAACCTTTGCGTACTATATGCTAATACTTGCTATGTTGTTGTTTTTCTATTGAGAGAGTTACTATTGTGACGTCACAAGGCACTGATTCGGTTCCAAGCTCTTTTCGCGGTTTTCAATTTCTTCGCCACAAAAAATCAACTATTTAAATAGCAATAACTCCACGAAGAAAAGCTCGAATTTAATTCTGTTTTCGGGTTTTAGTATCTATAGTTACCAAAGATTCTAAAAATGCAAAGTCTCATTTGGTCGCATAGACACTTTAAAAGGTCACAAGAAGGCCAAGAGTAATTGAATACAGGAGCCCGAGGGTCGCAAGGACGATAGGGCTAATTTCCCGGGGGCACTTACTTTCAAAATGGCGCCGGGATCGCAGGTCGACATTTCGCGAGGACGCTTACATCAAAGGTGCCGACACTGAGTCGGACTTCTGGTTGATCCTTATTCTGTGTCAAAGTGATCCGTCACCAGTAGCGGATGACAATAGGGCCGGACGAGAAAGAGTTTTAATGAACATTTGAAGATACATTTTAAATTCAAATTTTTCTATATAGTTGTAAACAATAAATAGGTTCAAGTAGTCAATTATAAATTACCTTAATTAGTGAGATTTATAATTGTATATATATATATATAAAGTATTTCAATAAAGTTTCCATTATTATTATTATTATTATTATTATGACATTGAGCAGTGGCGTTTAGACGCACTCTGTACATGTCCTTATTTTCAACGAGAACATTTTACTTGAATTAACAAATTACATCGTATTCTGGCTATTATATTTACATTTAATCTATAATGATTCGTGCAAGCTTACTTGCACTGTTTGCTACCCTCATAATATGTGGATTTTGTGGCAAAGAATTTTTATCATTGGGTCGACATTCATGGCGCTGTAAAAGTAAAGTGGATTACGAGCAAGAAAACAACGTAAATGAAAATCCAGCTATTGAATTGCCTGCAAACGAGTGTCTGCTAGTTAAATCGTACAAGGCTGTTAAATGTTGCTGTGGTAAAGTCTGCAAAGGGGCTCGCGGTCTTAAAATGTACCAACGAAGCTGTAAAGTCATTGATGACCTTGAAGACGAACTACAACAACAAATGACAGACGCATTAAACGAGCATCAGAATGAGGATAATGTTGAGCAAACCGACCCTGAAATCCCGTCTTTAATTCGCCAAGAAAGCTTTCCTGTATTAAAGGAAGGAATTAAACTACCCAAATCGCCATTACAATGGTCAACAGCCAACGAATTTTTCAAATTAACTTTTTTAAACCACCCAATCACACCGCACGATTTAAATAACAATATCAATACCATGGCAACAGTCATGTACAACTATTTTTGTGAAAATTTTGGATATGTCGAAAATAAAAATGATGTGCAATTAAAAAGGAAATATGAAAAATTCTCCGCCAAAGATTTGAAGAAAGCTTTAAAGAAATTAAAATCACAAAACGGAGATGTTCTAGGGATTAAATTCGTCGCGAAGCAACTGCGCAACCTTCTCAAATCTAATACTCATCAAAGTAATACTGTTAACCATCAACCAGGAGAAATTGATCATGACAGCCTAATTAATAAAAATTTCTGGGGATATGTGAAAAGATTTTTTAAAAAGAACACAAGCTCACTTCCATCATTTAACATGGCTCAATGCACATCTTATTTCACTAAAACATTCTCCGAAATCAACCCAAGTAAAACATTCAGCATCCCAAGGGTAAGGATAAAACGCGGATGGCGGACGGCGGATGCGGATGGCGGATGGCGGATGAGAAAAGGCGGATAGAGGATAAAACGCGGATGAGAAAAGGCGGATAGAGGATAAAACGCGAACGAGAAAAGGCGGATAGAGGATAAAACGCGGTTGAGAAAAGGCGGATGGGGGATAAAACGCGGTTGAGAAAAGGCGGATGGGGGATAAAACGCGGATGAGTAAAGGCGGCTAGAGGGGAGATAAAACGCGGATGAGAAAAGGCGGATAGAGGATAAAACGCGGATGAGAAAAGGCGGATGGGGGATAAAACGCGGATGGGCAAAATAACGGGGGAACATAAAATAAAATGATATTAGATATAAAACTCTGTAGATATAAAACGAAAGAGAAAGAGAATTTAAAATGTCGGAAGAAATCAGGGTTTAATACGCGTTACATAGTGTTAATCGAAGGCAAGCTGTTTTTCAAAATTTAAAGTTTGTCTATATCTACTGAATAAACATCGCTAACGACTCAAACAATATTACGAATTTACGAGATTATAGATTAAAAAGCACAGTACTGTTCTCATTGTGGCATGAATGAGAGGGTTTTTACAACACGCATTTAATATGGCACTGTTCGTATACGTTCTAACACGATTAAAATTCCGGTGATCTAAATACATGACGGAGGGGATAAAACGTGGTTTCGCGAAAAACGCGCAAGCGAATTGCGAAAATACCATGCATTGCACGGAAGAATGTTAAATGTTTTTTTTAGATTTATATATAATTTCGATGCATATCCGGTTAGGCATTAAATTTGAGTTTAAGATACCCATTTACTTTATCAGTCATCGACCGCTTTTCGGCTTTTGGTTAATTAGCTTTAATGCGGTGTTGTTTTTGCTGGTTGTTTTGCTGACGTTTCAAGGTTTCATATATGTGAAATCGCTCCTTTACTTACTTAAACAGGTCTTGGACTTTACGGCATATAATGGCATTGGGAGTCCGTCCGGCAACGCTTCATTCGTAGCCAGCGTTCTGTTTAGGCCATTAGTTCCTTCGGTGAGAACCAGAAATTTCTCGAATGATCAATAAAGTTCCGCATTTCCTGTTGTTGTTAAGAACGCGCATGCAAACGGAAAGTTAAGTTTATATTCATTAAGTGGTAATGACACTGGGCTGAATTTAAACCTTTTCCCTTTGTTATTGTATCGGAATCATGCACTGTAGCTATATTTAATAAAGGCATAAATCTCTTCTATATATATATATCAACATTCTGAATAAAAACATCCAAGCAACTCTTCAAAATCACAGACAAACAAGATCATCTAACACCTCTACCTATCAAAAATCCTATACAATTCGGACAACAAGAATCTGGAACACACTACCCAAATCCATTACAAGGAAAACTATCACACTAACTAACTTTAAGCACTTACTATTCAAAATCATTACATCTTGGCATTGCCAAATACTTATAACGTAGACGATCCACGGACATGGAAGAGCGTTTGTCTTACAAACTCACTATCATGTTGTTTTTAGAATATTGCATATCATATGTGTATGTAAATACACAATGTATGTGTGTATATGCATGTGTACATTTATTTTATATGATTGTTTAAGTAATATTTAAAACATGAGCGCTAGCAGCATTGTTTTATCAGATTTAAAACAAGAGGCGATAGCCGAGTGTTTTAGATCTGATAAAACACGTACTGCGAATGTTTTAAATAGCTTCAAAAACGACCCATTTGGTAAGTTCATTGACGTAGTAAGTTTGAAAAATAACGTTGTCTAAGCCGAGAAAACCAAAGCCCCAAAGTTTATGTAAATCAGGAGGATTCTTTATCACACATTGATTTAAAACCACGGACCTGGTACTGATTTCCTTGTGTTTTCTCTTGAATTATTACCTTATTTTGGGGGCGCAGTAATTGGCATTAGCTGTTGCTTCACCCAGCCTGATACTTGTATTCTGCAATATATAGCATGGCAAAGCTATAATAAATATATAAAATAGGATCACGGTACAAATGAAGTCTAGTCCTTTAGAAGTTTTAAGAATTGTTTCAATAATATTGTTTCATTGTAAATATCTTTTTAAATCATATTATCTTAACTTTAAGTTTATTATACACGTTTGTTATATAAATGTAAGATTCCTTGTTCAAATAAAGATCACTAAGACCCCGTTTATACTAGAACAAAAGGTTCCGGATTCACATTGTTTTCTATTCCCATGAGGATGAAAAACAATGTGAATCTGGATACTTTCGATACTTTTGATACTTTTTTTTAAATTCTCTTTCTCTTTCGTTTTATATCTACAGGGTTTTATATCTAATATCATTTTATTTTATCTTCCCCCGTTATTTTGCCCATCCGCGTTTTATCCCCCATCCGCCTTTTCTCATCCGCGTTTTATCCCCCATCCGCCTTTTCTCAGCCGCGTTTTATCTCCCATCCGCCTTTTCTCATCCGCGTTTTATCCTCTATCCGCCTTTTCTCATCCGCGTTTTATCCTCTATCCGCCTTTTCTCATCCGCGTTTTATCCTCTATCCGCCTTTTCTCATCCGCGTTTTATCCTCTATCCGCCTTTTCTCATCCGCCATCCGCCATCCGCATCCGCCATCCGCATCCGCGTTTTATCCCTACCCGCATCCCAAGTTGGATTCCAAAATTTGCTTCACGGCAAACACCATTTAATCTTGACCCCCCGACCTATCAAGAGATTACTAACGTCATCCGTAAAATGAAACCGTCTGGCGCTCTATGTCCACTTGACCAGATATCTATAATCTGCTTTAAACGCTGTCCTTATTTAGATAATTCACGCTGCCTGGTCATCCGGTGTTGTACCTTCAGAATGGAAAAAAGCATGCACAATATTAATACACAAGAAAGGAGAAACAGACGAACCTGCAAATTTTCGCCCAATAACACTTGAATCCATTCCGCTTAAAGTTTTAACATCATGCCTTCGTAATAAAACATTTCAATTTCTTGCAGAAAACAAGTACATAGAACAAAACATCCAGAAAGGTTTTACCCCAAAACTCTCCGGAACGCTAGAACACACAGCTCAGATGGCACACATAATAAACAAAGCGCGTACAAAACAACGATCTCTCGTCATAACTTTATTAGACCTTAAGAATGCATTTGGTGACGTCCATCATAACCTTATTCACGAAGTCCTTGAGTATCATCACATTCCCGATCACATAAAAAATATCATACACAGCCTCTACACTGATTTCCAAACTTCCATCATAACCGAAGAATTCAACACACGTTTCATTACAGTTGGTCGTGGTGTTCTCCAAGGTGACTCTCTCAGCCCTCTCTTATTCAATATGTCATTCAATACATTTATTCAGCACATCAAATCTGAAAAATACCGTCAACTTGGATTTTGGAATTTAAGCGAAAATGGTATTTCATGCAACCCAATCCACTGGTTCCAATTTGCCGACGATGCTGCCGTTATCACTGGTCAGGAAAAAGAAAATCAAATGCTACTAAACCGTTTTACCATCTGGTGTCAGTGGGCCAATATGATTATACGTGTAGATAAATGCTCAACATTTGGAATTCAAAAAGAACTAACAAAATCCGTTCAATATCTCCCTAAACTGTTTATAAATAGCTGTTTTACCCGTTACCACGTGTTGAAAATGGTAAATCCTTTCGATACTTAGGCCGCTTTATGCTGACCTACCTGGCTTCATCAGTCCATCTGTTATCACCGGAGATAAGTTACGCCCTGATCTTCTGATAACAATCGAAAACAAATACATCTACATACTCAAACTGACTGTTGGATTTGAATCTAATCTTCTTACTAATGCAACCCGTAAGATAAATAAATATCTAGAACTTATTAACGAACAGCACAAAAATTATGAAAAAGTAAAGTTAATAAATTTATCTATCAGTTCGCTTGGAGTTTTTAATCAGTCAGCTGTAGACTTTATTGAAATGCTGAAAGACCTGAAATTTGACGAACGATGTAGAAAGTACTATACTCAGAAAATTATGAACACTTGCATAAGGACCTCTTACTATATATTTTGTAAACGTAACAAAGAATGGGATAACCCGACTTTAATGTCATCCTAATATATTTATACATTAACAATATAGTGTTAATTCAAGTAGACATTGGTAAACTACCTGTAAAAGAGAGGTTTATCATTGTAGTATACGTAAATCATAAACAAATAAAGTTTCCATTATTATTATTATTATTATTATTATTATTATTATTATTATTATTATTATTATTATTATTATTATTATTATTATTATTCTTTCACTTGCATTTAAAGAATGAGTGTCCAGCTAATGCCTTGCGCGCTCACAGTGCACCCTCGCGGCCATTTTTTGGGCCACGAAATTCAACAAGTGAAGCAATCCCTCGATATCTGAGCAATCCTTGCAGTAAATTACTCAATTTATGTTTTTCGTGAGAGCAAAGATGATTTAGTAAGTAGTTATTGTCATATTTTTGATAATATTTGATTACACTCAGAGGGCCGTAGAGTTGTATTTCGAGACAAGTATTCGTCGATCGGCGTTTCTTACAAAACCAAAAGAAGGCCAGACAAGAGATCGTAACTAAACGTAGACACTAAATTAGATGCCATTAATAAGAGCTAGCTAGACTCAAAGTTTTGTCATTTCAGTAAGACGCATTCATACTTGTTTACGAGTGGTTTACCTGTTGGATTGCATCTCCAAATAGGATTTGTTTTGATTAGGCGCTCGCTCTTGTTCTCTGGCGTTTAATTTTCAAATGCAATACTGCAATTTATCGCAGTGTTTTGTTTGTAGTTGTAGGCTCCTTTCCCTTCGAATAGGCTATGCAGAAATACGTCAGAAACGTGGAGCGTGTATACAGCATACAGAAGTGTTTAATATGCATTTACTAATATGCAGTCTGTAAAGTGCGAAATAATATATATGTACTTGAAAGGCCGTTGTAATCAAAGCCGTTGCGAATAGAACGCTGACAGATTCGTGGAGTGTCGTTTATAATTATTTTCGACAAATTCTGAGTCAGACATCGCTACAAATCGATTCAAACGACTTTTGGAAGCTTATAATATCATCGGCTGAGAGCCAAACAATGAGAAACTTAATATGAGAACAAGAGCGCCTAATCAAAACAAATCCTAATCGGAGATGCAATCCAACAGGTATTAAAACCACTTGTAAACAACTAACAGCAGTCTTATTGAAATGACAAAACTTTGAGTCTAGCTAGCTCTTATTAGTAGCATCTAATTTAGTGTCTACGTTTAGTTATGATCTCTTGTCTGGCCTTACTAGTCTGGCCTGAGTTTGGTTTTGTAAGAAACGCCGATCGACGAATACTTATCTCGAAATACAACTCCACGGCCCTCTGAGTGTAATCAAATATTATCAAAAATATGACAATAACTACTAAGTCATCTTTGCTCTCACGAAAAACATAAATTGAGTAATTTACTGCAAGGATTGCTCAGATATCGAGGGATTGCTTCACTTGTTGAATTTCGTGGCCCGAAAAATGACCGCGAGGGTGCACTGTGAGCGCGCAAGGCATTAGCTGGACACTCATCCTTTAAAAGTTTGTTTGCAATCTCTGGTTCAGTAAGTAGTTTCAGTATTTACTCTATTTTCTGCTATAACAGTGATTCTTTGAATTCTTTCAAGAACTTGGCAGTAATTCTCGTATCTTTTTCGCGAGTTTATCCAATTCAGATTAGTCGGTAAAACCAAATTGTCAACAGCTATGACTGATAAAGCATCGTTCACATCCGAAAGAGAAAACGACATAATTTTCAACAAATATTCAACTCTTCGACTCTTCGTCCGCCATTTCTTTTTTTTTAAATAGACAAAAAATTACAAATATGCGGAGGGTACGCGCATCACACGTAGATCAGGGCTCCCATTGCCGTTTTCCCGCCCGTGTTTTATAGCGCCCTGATGTAACACACAACATGGTTATGACTTCTTATCATTATCGAATTAAAGAAAATAAACAAGCTCATTAAGCAGAATGATAACAATGTTGTTACAACTACGCAGTTTGTGTCATTGTGTTTACTGTAGATACATGCACGCCTGAGCGTGTCTATTTTTACTCAGGTTAACGCCAGTCACGAAAACCCAAGATGGCGACTCTTTATTTACAGGTTTCGGCTTCCGGTTTTTCGCGGAATTGGTCAGACCCAAGACCCCACCGGTTTCGTTAACTGGAATGGGAATTACCACGAACCATTGATCTATGGCGTAGAAAGGTTTAATTATCATTAAAATGGGAAACAAGGAGAGTAAGAAAGAAACTTCAGAGGATACTAGAAGCCCTGTGGAGACAGGAAAGCCCAAGTTGCACCACTATGGAGAAGAAAGCGAATTTTGGTTTCTTATTGCTGGAGTACATGAATCGATCGTTTCAGCAGCAGACCTTCGCCGATTGATATTACAGGAACTACGAGACCCAGACTTAGAAAACCAGATTGTGGGAGTACATTTAGATGGGGATTTAGGTTATCAGACAATGGGTTATGTGTATTTAAAAGACTTCAAGTCGGCCCAAGATGCGTGCGTCAGAATGGATGGAAAATATTTGCGAAGACGTCGAATCAACACGTCATGCGTTACACTCTCGGAAGACGAAAGTAAAGAAAAAGTTATCGACAATGCTATTAATGAGAGAATTCAAGAGGTAAGCAGCGTAATAAGTACGAATTGAGGTTAGAATTTAGACATTTTGAGACGAAATGTGGTGGTCTCAGATTGTTCGGCCATGGACGTGCTAAAGTAGCATATCGATTATTTAGGCTTCGTTCACACTATACCGGGTAGCTTTTGTGCCGGCATAGGCCTTCTTTCCCTTCATACAAAACACCTTTCCCGGCACAGTTTTTGTACGGACAAGCCGTTACAATCTTGAAAGAGGTACTGTACATCTTGTATTGCATAGTATTTTGTGCTATATCACACTATACCAAATAGATTTTTGTGCTGGCACAAAACGTATAAACACATACTATTTGTCTTCACAGATGATCAACTTACATATATAAAGCCCACTATATTTAACAGTTATACCATGGCTATTAGTTCGTATATGACGAGAGCGAATGGTATAACTGTTTTATTATATAGCCAAGCACTGTACAAGAAACAAAATTACAGCGGAATGTTTGAAACAACAAACTTCCGGCGTAGGCAAAGGCAACTAATGCTTCCACCATGCATAATGATACATTCACACAGAGTTTCTGCTGAGCTGTTCGGCAAACAGCTTCAGTGAAATGTTCGGCATAAATGTTGCTCGAGAGGCAAAAAATGTGTTGAGCAGATCAACAAAAAAGATTAAAAGGTACCTTTATGAAGTCAAAAGGTGGGTCACAGGGTCAGTTGTTTATATTAGCGTTGCTGTCGTGATGGTTTTTGATTTCATGCAAAAATGAAACTGAAACACCTTCGGCAGTGAAACTAAATTACTTAGTTGGTTGTTTTTGAAAAACAACATGCTTTTTACTACTCCAAATGCTTATCTAAATAAAAAAAGTCTCTTTACTGGTGATCTCCTACGAAATGTGTGTTGTAAGCTTGATTTTAACTGTGAGTTTCTTTGTTTGGCAACAAATTAATATCAACCCACTAATTTAGTCATGTTTCTGAAGTAAAAAGATGTAATTTTTAGGTGAATTTTACCATTTGCCATGCTAAATTGTGTATTTGTTAATGTATTTTTACACAATGTTTTTTTTTTATACATTGGTTTGAGGGTGTTGATGTTTTTCTGTATAAAAATCCATCAATTTCAACTCTTTTCAGCAGTTTAAAAAAACATGCCGCCATCTTGTTTTTTCTCTACTAGTAGGATATGAGCTGATATAGCCTAGTAGTAGGGAACGAATCAGATTATGCAAAAGCTCATATCTGATAGCATGCTATATAATACATATATATTATATATATATAAAAGTGAGTTATGGTTCACGAAATGTTAGAGAGTGCTCAATACCATATAGATAGAGCAAAATACAAAGTATGAAGTATAGTTTTACCTTAAAGTCTTCGCTACCAGAGGTTTCACCCTAAACGGGATCATCAGGCGACTCTCTCTCTCTCTATATATATATATATACAGTATATAACAATCGAATTTGCGCGAAACGTTAGACTCCTACGTTCTCTGTTTCAGCAGTATATCTAACCAAACTATATTTCATTTGTTGTTTCAACACTGCCTTAATGCTGAGCATGCTACTTTTATAATATAAATATTAGGTATATATAAATAAATAATTAAATAAATAATAAAATAATAAATTATTTATAAATAACAAATAATTAAAAATAATTAGTTACATTAATTTAATAATCTTGAATCCTAGGCAATTATATCATTAAGCATACAATGATCTATTAGGGGTGTAGTGGTTTCTCTGTTAACTGCAAACCACCCAAAAAAACTGAATATGATCAAAATCCATCCTAAAATAATGACTAAAACCCAGGCTAAAACCACATACACCTGTAACTGTCAAACTATAATAGCCCATGTGAAAATCTTACATAAGATCTTGCAAGATCTTACATAAGATCGTGTAAGATCTTACATAAGAAACTTGCAAGTACTTGCAAGTTTTCCTATGTATCTTGCAAGATCTTATGTAAGATCTTGCAAGATCTTGTTATATCTTACAAGATCTTACAAGATCTTATGGAATTTTATAAGATCTCGCAAGATCATACAAGATCTTACAAGATCTTACAAGATCATGCAATATCTTACAAGATCTTACAAGATCTTACAATATCATGAAAGATCTTACAAGATCTTACAATATCATGAAAGATCATACAAGATCTTACAAGATCATGCAAGACCTTACAAGATCATGCAAGATCATGCAAGATCATACAAGATCATACTACAAGATCTTACAAGATCATACAAGCGATCATACAAGATCATACAAAACCTTACAAGATCATGCAAGACCATTACAAGATCTTACAAGATCATGCAAGATCATACAAGATCTTACAAGATCATTCAAGATCTTATATGATCATACAAAATCTTGCAAGATCATACAACATCTTATAAAATCTTATGGAATTTTATAAGATCTTGCAAGATCGTACAAGATCTTACAGAATCTTATAATATTTTCAAAGATCATACAAGAATATGCGAGACCTGCATACAAGATATTACAAGGTCTCATAGGATCTTACAGAATCTTAAAATATTTTGAAAGATCTTCCAAGATCATATAGGATCTTACAAAATCATACAAGATCATTCAAGAATATACAAGATCTTGCCAGATCATACAAACCTTATAATAAGACCTTACAGAATTTTATAAGTTCGATCTAATAAATGAATCTGCTTAGTTATTTAAGAAATGACAACTATATAAATGATTTACAAAACATTTAATAGTATATTATATTGAATTACAGAACGTGACTACTGTGTATGTACTATGAGTATTTTAGCTGCCTATAATGTTCAATCTTATACTGATTTGTATTATAAAAATCATGTTTCCCACCTGGTAATTTTACATCCTAAAAATATGCATCAATAATGAACTACAGTAGTCAATATAATCGTTAATCATATACCAAATCCTTAGTGCGTTTAGATGTTAGGTTCACTTGGTTCTTGCTTGCTCAATCTTTGTTTTGCTTCCCAACATTTTTGGTTGCAAGCCACAACAACTTGCTTGTGGCTTTTATTTAACTGATCTCCATACTTTATGCAGAGTACATCTAAAAATTAATAATAATTCAAAGTTATATAATTATACTGTATATATATATATATATATATATATATATATATAATGACAACATTGACAACAACAATGCGAATGCCAGTAAAGATTTTCAACCGTTGCTTGCTTTGAATAATTTAAAGTAAGCTGAATACGTTTTGTCACAATTATACTGCCCTTGTAACAGCTGCACTTGTAACAGCTCGTAGACGTACCACATGCACTGCATGTATACGTACAACATATCAAATATAAGCTATGTAGCTTATTGATTAACCGTTCGCAAAGTTTCGATGATATATCAGTCATTTTATACGGTCTTTCAGTTTGAGGCGCTATTCTCTACGGCAAAAACTTCTCAATCTATTCACAATATTCACAACGTAGGCAAATGACTTTTATCTAGGGCAGAAGACTGACTATATGTCAGGATAAAGCGGCAGACTAATATAGTGGTCTGTCTATCTGTCTATCTGTCTGTGATAGTCCTAGCATAATAGCATATTTTTAAAAAATACCAAAAAAAAAAAGAAAATTACCTTTACACTCTAAATTACACTTTGCAAGAATTAATTAGCTACCTTGATTCGTCATTAATTCCTCAGGACCTTCATTCTATGCCCATTTACTGTATTGACATCATGAAAAGGATTGTTCCATCCACCATGTTTTCTAAAAAATAGTCGTATAAGATCACTACTGTATTTGAAATATAAGAAAATTGTCACTTTAAACTTCTAGCCATGGCCAAATGGCGCTTGTTTTCCAATATCGGTTTCAAAACGTGGCGACTGGCGACCTTCAATTTTTCAAAATCAAGCCAATTTTATGTACACAAAAAAACAATATCCAGTTAAGAAAGCGTTCGATGTGTTTATGTATTACATTCATATAGCAAAAGATTTTTAGGAACTATATCAGTAAATCATTGAAGCTACAGCATATTTTTACAGATTTCATGCCTTGTTATCAATATCATGTTGCCCTATACAGTACTCAGTAGAGCGCAAATAGCGCATTGAACTTTAAAAGGTAAACGCAACTATGATACCTGCTCTGTTAAACGTTTAAGCTTTCTGATTTCCCACTTTGAAGTCTGAATGGGATAATTGTGAGCATTAGTAAACACTAGCTGGTTCGACAGATTAGATTTTTAGTAGAGCGCAAATAGCGCATTGAACTAAAGGTAAACGCAACTATTATACCTGATCTGTTAAACGTTTAAGCTTATTCCCACTCTAAAGTCTGAACGGGATAATTGTGAGCATTAGTAAACAGGTTCGACCATAGTTAATAGAAACATGGTTTGGAAGCTCAACAACAGTCATTGTTTTATGTTTTTGTTCAGGTTTATGGAAATGTGTGCACTTTCACGGTTACTGGACATATTGTGTTTTCTGTATAATGAAGCAATCATCCAATAGCAACGTTTGGGTTGAATCGCTCAACCGTACTGTTTAAATATTAATAAACTTAAAACAAAGGATTTGTGCACCTTCGTGTACCTTTCAACATGAATCGTAGCTTGATTGTTGACCGCTTTGAAGTTTGCCGGGTTTCCAAACCATGTTTAGAATAACTATGGTTCGACAGATTAGATTTTTAGTCCAGAACAATGGCAACTAAATGCCGTCTTTGTTGATACAAATAACAATACATACCTTCAAATGTTTGATGATACCACTTAAATGCTACTTCTGATATCTTCCAAAGTTATAAGGTTTGCTGCCATCATTCAATTAAAACAAGAAATAATCTACGCTCTTCGTTTGAATCATTACGCTCGACATGAGAGTCGTTAGAAGAGAATGTGGTATATGAAGCCAATGGTTTTGAATCGCACCGCGTGCATTTTCCGCTAGCCATAGCGGGTAGTGTCAAGCAATCTATTTGTCGCTATAGAACAAGAACAAGAACAAGTTCCGCGTGTCAACGTATCAAATTGTCGCGTTCTTTTTCTTAATAATAATAATAATACATTTATAGAGCGCATATTAGCATAAAAATGTTCATATGCGCTTTTTACAAAACTATTTAACAACAGAATGTTAATTAAAAGCTCTACTGTAAAAATAAGTCTTTAGTTGTTTTTTAAAAATAGTAAATAAGAAATGCTGAACATGTCAAGAAATTATCACACTAGTATTTTCTTATTTTTGCGCAGCAACGAATATTTAGAATCTGTGTTAAGTAAATCAGGACAAACATGCCTACTGATTCTATTTTCGTTCAGTGAAATACAAAGCCACATACTCGGAATACCTCAATCTGCATATTGTGATCTTGCAAATTTGCATATGGAGTCGTTTAAATTTATATTCTAATGCGCTACTTGCCTGATTATATAAACTACATGACAGATCTTGTTAGATATAAGTTTTCCTAGTTGATTCATATTTGCTGAATACCACTGATTTCCGCGGTTACTAATAACAACTGAACACTGTATATACGCAACGTCCACAGAAAGCTGATATGAACGAACTAATAAAAATACAGTTCGCCGTATCGTGAATACATAGAGTACGTTTGTCATTACTAAAAAATTTGAGCATTTCACGTAATACCCAAAGCATTTTACATTACTCTTGATATTAATTGTCCTTGATATTAAAGTTTACTCTGCCGCCATCGATAACTAGTCAAAAGTAAAAAATATTACGTTTACTAAAAAATAGTGAGTAAATTTAAACGACTGTAGTTTACTTAATACTTGACTAAAGCAAAAGTGCTTGCTCACATATGAATAACGTTTACTCGCCATTTTGGGTAGGATCTTACAAGATCTGATCTTGCCAAGATCTTACAAAATCCTACAAGATCTTACAAGATCAGCCCTACAAGATCTTACAAGATTTTGCCAAACTATTACAAGATCTTGCCAAGATCTTACAAGACTTTGCCAAGATCTTACATGCAATAAGTTGCTAAGATCTTACAAGATCTTGGGAAGATCTTACAAAGTCCTACAAGATCTTACAAGATTTTGCCAAGATCTTGCCAAGATCTGTCAAGACTTTGCCAAGATGTTACAAGAAGTTGCTAAGATCTTACAAGATCTTGGGAAGATCTTACAAGATCTTGGCAGGATCTTACAAGATCTTGACAAGATTTTCACATGGGAGACCCCTTTCCTTGGTTATAAATTAAATTAACGTTATCATAAATTAAATTAACTTTACAGAATAAAAAGTAATTAAATGTTTAAAACACTATCAAAGGCTGAGAGTGCAGGGCCATCAAGGCGCAGTGCATGTGAGCTTTTGGCCATTAAGGGTTAACTGGTCCTGCCCCCCCCCCCCCTCCTGCCAATATCTCTGAATTATAGTATACTTAATATCAAGTGCAATGACAAATATCAAGGGGGGAGGGGTATAGTCTCGCAATATCTCTAATGCGGGGGCTAGCCATCCTCCCCCAATACTGTATCTGAAAAGATGTGTTAAGAATGGCCTAAAAGTTGCTGGGATGGTCAAGATACACTCCAGTTATCACTCTAAATTGATGAATTTAAGCCCATTAATCAATATAGAATATTTCCACTGCCAAATATTACTTGCTAAATGCCAATTTTCGTTAGATCACATTTTACTCTGATCAAGGGCTCTATTCAGTATTTCATTCTAAAAAATCTTAATACTGTACTGATTGATTACATTAACAAAGAAGCTTGTGCACATACGTGACGTACCTGTGTATAGTCAGGCCAGACATAGACATGGATCCAAGGCGGGGTGCACCCCCCTGACGTGCGCATACATGCCAATTGGCAGATTGTATTATTTACAACTTTGTATTTCTGCTCCAAACTACCCTAAGGGGGTGTTTACATGAGGCCGGTCTGAACTCGGGCTGGCCTGAATTTTGCATTTCGGCTTTTGTTTACTTGAAATTATATAGGGTTGGTTTCGCTGTTGCTTCAAGATTTGTGTCAATTGCCTTACAGCTCGTGACTGCTGGAGAATCATTATTTTATGTGGATTTTACACCAATCTCATTCAAAACAATGTTAATTGAGTTTGAGAGCAGGCGACCTGAGATTAGGCCGGTGTGAACTGAATCTCAGGCCGGACTCATGAAAACGGTCTATAGTATCCTATTCTCAGCGATCTCCTTTGCGCTTAATAAATGAGAACGGGAGTATGCAGTCGCGCCCAGCAACAAATGTCGCTACAGGTTTTACCCTGGATACCAATACAAGCTCCCATACCAAAAACCTATCCCCCAAAGAAATCCCAAACTAGAACTAACTCCAAAACTAACAACACTGACGAAAACAAATTTATTCGAAAATCGGCCGGCGTTAAGAGAGTGCTTGTCATACAGCAGGAAAGCTGAGATGAAATTGCTCAAGGAATTAATCTCGGCCTATTGAAGACTAGCAGCAGTTAAATTGTCCTCATGGTATAACAAAACGTCAGAAGGACTCATGATGTCAGCTAGTGGAGAACACACAGGGCCGGCGTTATCGCGGAACCCAAGCGAAAACTGCAAAGTTTCACCGTCGTAAATGGCAGCTTCCTTCAAGTACAACAGCAAACGTGACTCAGCGGCGTTGCTTTTAAGTGAACTGTTGAGGCCCGCACCATGGCTGTCAGTTGGTCGAAAAAGATATCCAGTGTGGAGGCTTATGCGGAGTTCGGAAGCCACGGCGAAGTACGTTTTGGTGGCTTTGATGGGACACAAAGAAGGATTAGAGTGGCGACGGATCCCAAACATGTTCGACGTGCCGTCACGTAGTGTTTTCCCCCAGACATGGTTGAAAAGGAAACCGTTTTCCTGTGGGAAACGAATAATTTTTTGGGATTGGACATGACCTAAATCACTCCCTCGGTCTCCGCTGAAGAAAAGGGTCTTGAAAAACGCTTGGTCAAGGGCCATTACAAAAAGTCTGGTGGGTGACAGGTTGGGTTCCTTCAATTTACGGTTCAGATGGCGCGACAACAACAATAGTTTATTAACAGACAAGGGGGTTGCCTGCTTAGGGATAATGTGGGCTTCTTACTGCTCTGCGGGCTTCTTACGACCTCAGATATTTCTTAACCGGAAGTGACGCCGCCGGGTTGCCCGGGCCTAGCGAGACATCCCAACGGTTTGACGACTGATTGATTAAAAAACGGCCCGCAGTTTGCCAATGTACGAAACTACAGTGTTATAAGACAGCCAGAATGGACAAATACAGCGAGAAGTACCTTTCTGGCCACGAAAGGCGCAGTGAACCTTATGAATCTTAGTCTTGCCATCCTTGTCTTTCCAAATGGGCATTGAAGGCTGACATCTCCCGGGACTCCAAAGAAAGATCGATACCGTCGGAACGAACCCAATTGACACCATTGGGACGAACCGAAGTCGGATCAAAATCTTGAGACACCTCTCACAGGTGAAAGGGATAGTTTACTGACGCGGTTTCAAACGCTTGAGTAACGGCTGGAAAAATAAACGAAAAAGGAGGAGTAACCCGGGAGATGACAGTCTTGGCGTCAGTAATCCGACAATTCCTAGGGAAGGAAACATTTCCTAACGGAAGGCTAAAAGGAACTTTCCACCCAAGGGATATAATAATTAAAATAAAAATAAAAATACGCATGACAATAGGCAATAAGCACAAAATGATTTTAATGAGATACATGAAGTTGAACAAGACACAAAAGGCAATAAACACAACGAGGACACCCCGTACTGCAGATTACTCCTGTTTAGTACCAAAGCTAGACGGCGGAGATTTATAATCGCGATCATAAGGCTGCCAGCGAGGGGTATAGCCACCTCTGGAAGCGCGAAGACGAAAACATTGAGCCATTCGATGACCTGGACGGCCACAATGCCAACAGGTGGTAGTACGCGAAGATGAGCCAGAAGGTGTGGAACCGATTTGGATTGAGTAGGCTGAGGCTTTTTCTTGAAGAGCTTATCCACCTTAGTGATGGAATCAAGGATCCCTGCGTATTCCTTTTCAGCTAGAATGGCCAAATAATAGGCTTTGAACTGCTCCTCGGACACCTGCGTCTTAGAACGAAGCGTATTGGCAATAATATCGAATGCTGTGACTTTGGGGTGTTTCTCAATCTGTGCTTGATATAAAAGGCGCTCTGGAAGCGCCAACGCTTCGTACTAATTGTCGAAATCCTCATCTCGACGCATACCATATCTAGTAACCTTCTTTACCAAATTATCAACTGTGGATTCTTGAGCATTCTCGAGAGATTGTATGCGGAATTGTAATTGCTAAGAAAAGCAACGATAAATAAAAGAAAAATTATCCGAAAAACAAACCAAAACAATAGAACCAATTCAAAAACTCTGTCATGAATAAACAAAGCGAAATATAAATTTCCAACGGTTCAACGAACGTAAAAGGGGGGTAAACTGAAAGAAGATAGAATAGTATAGTCCCCTGGGGATGGGAAAGTAAATCTGCATAAGGGAGTATAAAACCAAAGAACCAAAAGCAAGCTAAGTGCTAAACTTTGAAGAAAGCAAAATAGCTGACAACATAATCACCGCTAGAATCAGTCCCATAGAAAACTTTATGCTTAGAAATATAAAAACCTGTATGCTATGTTTTTTAAAAAACGACTACATCAAGCGGAAATCGAGGCGAGAGTAATCAGATCTGCGAACGCGAGAGAGAGGCACTACAGCCATGCAGATATACGCTACGAGATAAAATCGTGTGTAGACTAGAACACGGCGCTAGAGAGAAAACTAGAGGCGAAAGACCAAGCACAGAGGCGAGGGGCAACAAGACCGGCGAAAGCTTGAATAAAGGCACTACGCCCAGATAGGCTCTGACATATATAAACTTTCATGAATACCAAAACGCCACTCGCGAAAGCCTGAATAAAGGAACTACGCCCAGATGTATTCCGACATAATAACTTTCATGAATGCCAAAACGCCTCTCGGAATCCCGAGGCGAAAGGCAACCAAAACTCACATGACATTCACAAGCTCAATTTACAAGAGCAACACGCCGCTAGACAAAACGCTAGGCGTAAAGCAGCAGAGCTGTAATCACGAATTGAAAGAACTACAGAAGGGAATAACCGAAATAAGAACGAACGGTTCTAGGACATACTCAATGACAAACCAAAGTTAAAGATTTACCTCCAAGAGCGGTGGATCAGCTTATGCCGGTGGCTGGGCCTGCGGTGGAACCAGTTGCTGCTGCGGTGGTTGTTGTTGCGGTTGGAGAGGAGCTTCGTTTTGGACCACTATGGCTGCCTGAGCTTGTACGACTCTAGCTTGAGGGAGCTGAGGTTCTTCCATGGCAAGGGCAATAAAGTCTCGAAGTATAATTAGTCAATTCGGGTGATCTCTTATATACGCACTGCAGGAGACCGCTGACAATAGTAAATACACGACAACCAACCCGGAATCAGTCTGGCCTGAGTTCGGGCCAGCTTCATGTAAACACCCCCTAATACCTGTACGCATTCCTCCGCAGACCTCCTAGAATTCTCGTACATTTATTGCTCACATTCACCCTCATCCATTTCTAAAATTCGGTATCTTCCCCCGGGTAAGCGGGCCATGCCTACTTTAGAGGTGAATACGCTGGATAATGATCGCGGTAGATCAAAGAAAACCGACTCGATCATGAACTAAGTCTCGATACTCACTGGTTAGATCGTTTTTTAATTTTTTTAAGTTACATTAGGGCTAGGGGCCTACTCGAAACCTTAATAGGCTTGAATAAATGCATCGTCATAATTATGGGCGTTGGTTTCGCTGGTTGGCGATTGTGTTTTGGTTGACCATTTCCGCTTTGGCGATGTTGTTGACTTGTAGGTTTATTAAGCCCAGCTCTGCTGCCGTTTGGGAACAAACTAAGTTTCCATTGTTTCCTTTTGTCACATGAAATTTAGCAGCTGTAATCTTTTTCTTCGATTCTACGATTTCTTCAAAGGCGCCAATCATTGGAGGCGGTGATTGTGAGCCATAAGCGTATACGCACGCTTTTGGACGATGTAGTTTAATAGCCTTTTGTTTACAGAAGCTTTGGAAAGTTATTTCATCGACGACGTTTATGGACGCCCCAGTATCTACAAGTGCTTGAAAGTTCCCTCCATTGATCTTTAGTTTGGCATTAAGGTTGTCTTTAGAGGTACCTGTTCTTTCTTTTTTGACTGGGTACAAGTATTCTTCTTCTGATGAAGACTGGCTATCATCACACGGCGCCTTGTTATCTGACAATAGCGACCTTAATGGCTCCATACAGTTTCTTGAAAAATGGAAAATACAAGTTTGAGAGTCCACAACACGTGATTAAACAATTCGGGGAAAAAATAAAACTAAATGTTATGCATAGTTAAACAGTCTGACAATCAGAAACTGTCACCAAATAGATAGCAACAGTTGTTGCTATGGCAACAATGACGTTTCAAAATGGCTGCCAATTACCCTTCAAACTAATTTAATTCGAAAAAAACTTTGGTGACCCCCCATTTTTTTTCATTAGAACTTTTCTTGAAGTATGAGTAATCAGTAGGCCGATTTAAAAAAAATTCTGTAGAACGAATAATTTTTTTTTCCGGAAAAATCATGTTTGTTAATTTTTAAAAAATTTCGTTCTACAGAATTTTTTTAAAATCGGCCTATTGATTACTCATACTTCAAGAAAAGTTTTAATAAAAAGAAAATGGGGGGTCACCAAAGTTTTTTTCGAATTAAACTAGTTTGAAGGGTAACTGGCAGCCATTTTGAAACGTCATTGTTGCCATAGCTACTGTTTCTATTTACTTCGTAACAGTTTTTGATTATCAGAATGTTTAACTATGCATAACATTTAGTTTTATTCTTTTTCCGAATTGTTTAATCCCGTGTTTTGGACTCTCAAACTTGTATTTTCCATTTTTCAAGAAACTGTATGTAAGTGCAAAAGTAAAAATAAAGGCTATATAAATAGCTTCAACGGCTCTGCCATACCCCTATAGGGAACATACTTCCTTGCAGCACTTACTTTTGAGGGTTGGGGTTGGGGGTGAGGGTCAATATGTAAATGCAAAGGCTTATTTATATACTATCATATTAAAGTGAGGAGTTGGAATTTAAATAGGTAAAACACAATAAGGGGTTAACAGAGCTCTTGCAGAATCTAAAAATGCATGCTAGCCATAGCTATACAAGATAAGCAAAACATAACATAGTTATTTTTGTGACAGTTGCTGTAAATATGATAGCATAGATTGCTGTTGCTGCATCATCAAAAGATTGTGTTGTTGTTGCTGCTCTTGTTGACGGGAATTTTCTTGCTGTTGCTGGGCTAACAATTGTACCAGAGTAGCTTGAAAGTTACTTTACTGTTCCATACGTTTATTTGAAGCTTCCTCGTTACGTTGTTTGGCTTCAAATTCAGCTTGCCTTAGATCATGGTCTAATTTTGCTCTTTCCTTCAAGAATTCCATTGCTTCATTTCCACTTCTTCTTTTCTTTACAGTTTTTTGTTCATCTCCTTCCTTATTTCTCTTTGTTGTTGCACCAAAGGTTTTCATTGCCTTCCGTCGTACTTCTTCAGCAGTTGCCTTGTCCTCTTCCACTTTCCTTTTCTTTGACAAGTTCACTGGAACAGTTGATTCCAATTTGTCAATGATCTCTTCAAGTAATTGTGATTTTTCATCATCATCTGGACTTATCCCTGAAGCTCTTAGTTCATCTGTATTCTTTTTCTTGAAACATTTGTTGAGCTTGTTTAATTTGTCCCTCAGGTAGCGTTGGTTCGTTCTAAAAGTTGGGTGCTCAAGGGCATTAAGCTGATCAGCTATGTCATCCCACACTTTTCCACGTTCAAGGCTGCTTTTCCTGTACATGAATAAATCGCTGACAAGAACCTCCCTCAGGAACAAGATGTCCTGTTCATCAGACCAGGTTGTACTTCAAACAAACAAAAAGTCCACTTAGTTATAATTAACATGTTAAAATTAATTTAGTTAAGTTTTTGCATTTACACACAACGTTATACCTCCATAAATTATACAAATTACCTTGAAAAGCTACAGCAGGGCCGTAGGAAGATGTTTCAGGTTAGGGGAGCTTGTCGTGTGCCGAAGGGGTGAGGACCCTTAAGGGGGGTTTGCGGCCATGCCCCCCCCCCCGCCCAGAAATTTTTCAATTTTCTCACTCTCTGAAACACGATTTCCTGCATTTTGAGGTTGGATTTTCCTCTGCACCATACATCTGTGCTAACTGGCAGCAGAAAACTCGTGCTTTGACGTCGAATTTTTATGGGGGCTCAGTCCCCCTGCTTCTGGTGAATATGGGGGCACCAGCCCCCCACACACCCCTGCTTCCTACAGTCATGAGCTACAGTGTTTACCTACAATACAGAGTTAAGTACATAGTTACTTATTTACATAGTTACATATATGTTGGGATATAAACAGGATGATCAAGGAATTATGCACAGGCAAACATGAACCAACTGGGTCAAGTAAAAGGTAAACAAAAACACTCGTTTTACGACTATACGCAATATAGTTTTTACAGAGTACAGACTAATAGGAAGTTATTTATATATTAAAGCCGGGTTCACTTTTTGAAAACATTTCTTCGGTTGTAAAAGATAGTTTCTGTTAAAAACTATTGCTCGTTCCTACGCCATCCTCCCCCCCCCCCCCCCCCCCCCCCTCCCAATTGTCATTTGCAGTCGGTCTTCAGTTGAAACAAATCAGCCCAACTCAAACAAACAGCCGCCAATTTAAAAGGACATTTTGATGGAAACTCCGACTGTCATATGAAAACTATAAATATAAAAACTTACGATAAGGACGAAGTCGAAGCTCCATAGTTGCTTGACTGGTCATCAGCAGCCATGATATGGAAATTGTTATACCTTTATTACCTTTTTAACACCTTAAAATTAAAATACCGACCAAAACCAGATTAATTAATATGTGTTTGGCAACTAAAATGACTTAATTATCCATCATCACTTGAAAAAAAATACACCTGAAATACACTTACGTTATCCCAACGACGTCATAGCCAGAAATACGCGACATTTGAGTCTGCAAGACATACGTGTCTTTGTCAGCGTTTTACGTATAGCGCATGAGTATTCGGAATATTTCCTGATATACGATCCGGCAAATTTAATTAAAACAAGCAGACAACAAGCATCAATTCAATACCAAAAGAAATAAAAGTAGTGTGCTGCGTAGGCAGTATTGAAACAACAATCGAAATACAGTAAAGTTAGATAACTGCCGAAACAGAGAACGTAGGAGTCTAACGTTTCGAGCGAAGGCCCTTCGTCAGAGAGAAACGTTTCTCTCTGACGAAGGGCCTTCGCTCGAAACGTTAGACTCCTACGTTCTCTGTTTCCGCAGTTATCTAACCTTACTATATTTCAATACCAAAAGAGTTGCGATACTGCAGTATATCGCGGAGTTATGGCAATTTTAAAACACGGATGTTTCGATTGTCGACCCAGAAGTTTGTTGGTCATATAGACGAAATCGGAGTTTCGTCTGCGCATACAATCGGAGTCGGGATAAAATGTAGTTCATTTATAACATGAGGCTGAAGCAGCCGTAGTAAACATAACATTTCTGATTTCAGAAACTTTTTAATGTTTAGGTATTCTATAAGGATAAACTTTGCTTATCGATTATCCTTGACAATAATCCTAAACGTAGTGTCTAAAAATAATGAACTCAAAACATGAAAAAACAGTCCCAGCTATGTTATCTTCCCGTTATGCTTTAATAGACACGATGTAATTTGCATAGGGGCCCAAATTGAATAGGAAACTAATTTGCATGTGGGCCTAAATGAAACTACGATTTGGTTTATGCTTTCTAAAATACAACAGCGAAATGGACAAGCGAAAGTAAGATAAAATGTTAAGCTATTACTTAAACCAGCAACCTCAGACATTGTACTTACATGAACCGATTTCGCATGTTTGATTTTGTGGATGTTACGACTTCACGAGCGGTTTTAAATATGTAACTAGGAGTTTAATTCGTACTAACACAGACTAAACCATAGAGAACCAACACGATTCCATATATTTTCTGAGGGACAACCGAAAATTTGCCAATATGGCTCAATTTTTAGTCCATGATATTCTTCAACATTAACCTTAACAAGATCTGATTTCGCATTTCGAGAAACAGCACATCTTCTTTGTCTATTTCAAACAAATACGCGTGCCCCTATATAATTTCATATACAAATTGTGCGAGTTCAATGAGCCACATTGACCCGCGACGGGGTGTTGCGCAATCGTATGTCGCGTATTTCTGGCCATGTAAAACTGGCCAAAATCGAGTCGTAGCAGCGGGACGACGACGTGGGTTTCGGTACAGACATGCGCATTGCGTACATACCTATCAATTCTACTTCCGGCATGTCGTCGTCACAGCGAAAACGCGGTTTGCTTAAGGTCGCTAATGTTTTGATTGATGACAGCTTGCTGTCAGGCGTCCGTTGCGGTCTTGAGAAAGACTTGTTTGGGTTTTGATTGCCTTTGCAAACCGTTGCAAAATGATTCACCTTTTGGCAACTTGCACACTCTTCGCCTTGGGCTGGGCATGGATTGTTCTTGTGGGGCTAATCGAATCCGCAATAGTAGCATTTACGGTTCACAGTGTCTCGTTGAGAAGACTGTTGTTTTATCGGTCGAATGGCGTTCAGACTGTTGTCGATTTCATTCAGAGGTATTGTGCGAAGTTCGACGCCCTCGAGAGATTTTTCGATTCCTTTCGCTTGCTTTTCACTTATTTCGATAGAGCGGCCTTCCGTCTGGAGTGTGGTTACGGTTGGTGACGAATCTCGAAGTTCTTTTCGTCGAAGACGGGTGGATGTGCAGCTTTGGATTATCTGTGTTTTGATTTCTCGTTCAACGTCTCCAAACTGAAAGGTCGAGGCTAGTTTTCGAAGGCTTGTGTGATATTGATCCAGTGTTTTCTCGGTAGTTTGTCGGGCTTGACGGAATATGTAGATTTCGTACTCGAGGTTCCTTTTAGGCATAAAATTCTCCGTCAATTTCTCGACGGCTGTTTTAAAATCGTCGTCATCTCCAGTTTTGGATAAGGTTTCAAATATTTCCTCTACATGTGGACCAGCTTGATAGAGCAGTATAGCTCGCTTCTGCGTTGCGTTTGTGATGTTTCCCGCTCGGAGATAGGTGTTGAATCGCTTCAGCCTTTGTTTCCATCGAGTGACTAAACTGCTTGGATCCGCTTGTGGATCGAACTGTGGCATTGATATGAGGTCTAACTTCGTAGCCATCGCGTGGGAGTGTATATCAATAACCTCGTCGCCAAATATAATATCTTTATTTAGACTAAAACACAACGAAAACTACTACAATATCAAACCATGATGTTTACTCTCCTATAGGATCTCAACGCGAGTGTCTACCTCCGCACGTGTCCGTAATTACGTCATCATCACAGTAGCGTATTAAGATAATATATTAAAAATACAAAATCAAATGATACCAGGCAGTTTCTGAGAGATTCCATTTCTTAACCTACACGTTTTTAATGGGACTGGAACACCTGCATACAGGCTAGCTGATTTACTGGAACTGAGTGAACAGCCATTTTCTTTGCACACCGATGGTGGTGGAAAACATAAAAATCAAATTACTCAGAAAATTATTATTAAGTACAAAGTATATTACCAGTTTGTACTTTGCCATATTTGACTCTGGGGTCGGGCATTTGCCCTTTTAATTTGTCGTTAAAGTAGGGCATTTGAACACTTTTTCACCCAGAAGTGAGGTGTTGAACAACCAAATTCTCAAAAATTTAAATTCCCGGGGTATATCCAGGGGGATGATGTTGAAGCTTCGAATTGATCGGTACATTATGTAACAGAAAATTAGTCGTTTATAGTTCTCCTTGCTTCGTAACTCTGGTACTTCTTTTTGTGAAGTTTTTAACTCTCCTGGGTTTTTGAGTTTGCTTGTTCGCTTTTTTCTTTTTCTTTCTATTGAATTATGTCTCAACATTTATAGCCTTTTAACCTTTGGATTGCTTCGCAAAATATTAATATTATTATATTCTGTGATTGTTTCTGTTGTACTTTAACTTAAATTTTCGCTACATTTGTACCCTATTTACCACTATATTCCTTCAGATCCCCGACATGGTCTCCGTTGATATATATGTACTATTTACAGAATGAGTGGCCGTTCTGTAGCGGCGTATACAGACACGAGGCGATGCCGAGTGCCTGTATTCTGATACAGAACGGACACGAATTCTGTAAATTACTTCTGAAACATCTATTAAGTTAGCGAAAAATACATCATGTTAAGAGCTGATAAACCTTCGAGGTAAGGTTTAATAGGCCACGATTATTAAATTGCTTTGATTTAGTATTAGTTCCTACATTTTATATTCTAAGTGACGTGCGATAAATAGCCGTTCCGATCATTTGTTATTCAACAAATGTTGTTCTTCAACAACTGTTTGCATCCATCGTACCTCACTCAAGATAGTTGAATGCGAAGTGTCTGTACACTTGCCGCAGAAGTGATATCAGTGTCTGTAAATGTGATACAGAACTGATGTTTTATTAAACAATTCTGTATCACATTTACAGACACTGATATCATAAGGCCCAGTGTAAGATTAGCTTCGCTAAACTGGTGTATATACCTTCTTTAAATAAAGTCTATTATTATTATTATTATTATTATTATCAGTTCTGTGCCGTGGTAAACAGACATTGATTAAACCTTAATTTATTTTGAATTTTCCTCATGAATTATTAATGAGTTTTAGAAATATATATGTATATATATATATATATATATATATATATATTTAGCATATACCTCGCAGGTGAATAGTGCTTTTCAAGCAATGGCGGAACAAGCCATTCAATTTCAAACAAAATGGCGGACAGTTTTGCTTTGTTCGAAGCAGGAGATTTTGTTGATAAACAAGGCTGATGTTGTAGAATAACGAGAAAAGTCAACAAAATTAAGTAGAAGAGTGTCCACAGGTATGTTTCTTTACAATTTTCTACCCATTAATATATTCAAAAGTTGTAAAAACTGTTTTGTCGACAAATATCGAGTACGCCAAGTGCCGTTGGTGTTCAAGTTGCCAGCAGCCGTGTCTTGTATAAAATACTGAAGAATATAAGAATGTTAAACTTATTATTTCATTTATGAGGTATATGCTAAAACAATTATTCACCTCAGTGTCGGTGAATAGTGTAGATATTCACCTCCACTTCAGTGAATAATTGTTAAATATATATATATATATATATAACAAACAAAGTGAAAACACTGATTACTTCATTGGAGTTTATTCACAACAAACTTGTTTCGTATGACAATCCGAAGCTTGCCACACTCATCAGGTGAATGATATATAGCTTACAGTGCAGTAGAATATATGAGATGCATGCGTCAAATAGGGATAGTGTTACAATTACATAGGGATTAGGTGGGAAATTTACATAACGGATGTTTACATAACAGATATTTCTTTCGATGACGGCAGGTGGATATCAGTTCATTTCGTTTGTTAAGAGAGCTTAGTTCGGGGTGATATATAATTACAAATTTTTCATGTAGGCATAAATTACATCGTTTTGACTTGTTAGAGTAGGGTTGGCATTGTTTTAGGATTTTCCAATTAATAGTATAAGGGGTGTTAGTTTCTTTTAGTGTCCAAATGTGTTTGCTAAGTTCGGTAGCATTTTTCTTATGCTTGATACGGAATGAAGAGGTGTGATTGAGGTATCTAGTTTTGAAAGAGGTCTCTGTCAATCCGACATAAGTATGGTTTTCGTTGTTGTCGATGGTGGTCACAGTGGCTTGGTATACTACGGCTTTGGTAAGGCACTTTCCGTTCAGCGGGCAGTTGTTCTTTTGTCGGCAGTTACATTCTGGATTTCTCTCGTTGTGTTTCTGCTCTTCTTGCTTCAGAATGTGTTTGTTGTGCGTGGCGATTATGCTCTGCACGTTTGGCATGCAACTATAACTCAGCTTCACGGTGTTGCGGTTAAATAGCTTGTGGAGAGGATGGTTTCGCGGGAAGCATTCGTCAACTGTCTTCAGAAACTTGTGACCGATGTCGGTAGCGACGTTCGAGCTATATGGAGGGTTGAACCATGCAGGTTACATTTCTACGGCGTTTTGGGGTTGTGGGCTGGGGGTCGTAATGCAAGTTGTAGTTGAAACCGCTGTGTTTGAGTGCTTCTTGGTATGGTTGGGAGCTGTTGTCGAATGTTTCCTTGTTTGATGAGATTTTGGACAATCGCCGGTTGATCGTTTCAGGAATTCTCTGTAAGATAGTTGGAGGGTGGTTACTGTTGATGTTGATGTACTGGGTGGTGTTGCCGGGTTTTGAGTAAGGTTTGAAGGTGCCGGTGGTCAGGTTGAACGTTAAGTCGAGAAAATTTACGCATTTCTTGTTCGCTTCGATTGTTAGTTTTAGGTTATGGTCACCAAATATCTTACAGATTTGTTTCTTAATGTTTTCGATCGTCCTTGGTGGGTCATCGAAAGCACCAAGACCGTCGTCACGATACAAGCCGATCTTGTTTCTTAGGTGGGGAGGTAACTGTGAAAGTAGGTAGGAATCGACGAGTTCGCAAGTCTCAGCACCGTCAAAGCTGCCCATTGTGACATCAAAATTTGATTTCGAATTTTTCTTGCACCACGCTTCTGTCTCGTTAAACAGGAGGGAGTTTTTGGCTTGTATGACTATATGTTTCTCTTCTTCGGTACTGATATACGCCAGTCAGTGGAAAAATAGTGATGCAGTCATAGCTTGGTTTAAAAACATCGCCAACAAGCCAGCGCATTCATTTATCGGTTTCGACGTGGTAGATTTTTACCCGTCGATAACTGATGATCTGCTGAACAAAGCACTCACGTTTGCCACCGAATTCGACGAGATCACCGAAGAAGAGAAACATATAGTCATACAAGCCAAAAACTCCCTCCTGTTTAACGAGACAGAAGCGTGGTGCAAGAAAAATTCGAAATCAAATTTTGATGTCACAATGGGCAGCTTTGACGGTGCTGAGACTTGCGAACTCGTCGGTTCCTACCTACTTTCACAGTTACCTCCCCACCTAAGAAACAAGATCGGCTTGTATCGTGACGACGGTCTTGGTGCTTTCGATGACCCACCAAGGACGATCGAAAACATTAAGAAACAAATCTGTAAGATATTTGGTGACCATAACCTAAAACTAACAATCGAAGCGAACAAGAAATGCGTAAATTTTCTCGACTTAACGTTCAACCTGACCACCGGCACCTTCAAACCTTACTCAAAACCCGGCAACACCACCCAGTACATCAACATCAACAGTAACCACCCTCCAACTATCTTACAGAGAATTCCTGAAACGATCAACCGGCGATTGTCCAAAATCTCATCAAACAAGGAAACATTCGACAACAGCTCCCAACCATACCAAGAAGCACTCAAACACAGCGGTTTCAACTACAACTTGCATTACGACCCCCAGCCCACAACCCCAAAACGCCGTAGAAATGTAACCTGGTTCAACCCTCCATATAGCTCGAACGTCGCTACCGACATCGGTCACAAGTTTCTGAAGACAGTTGACGAATGCTTCCCGCGAAACCATCCTCTCCACAAGCTATTTAACCGCAACACCGTGAAGCTGAGTTATAGTTGCATGCCAAACGTGCAGAGCATAATCGCCACGCACAACAAACACATTCTGAAGCAAGAAGAGCAGAAACACAACGAGAGAAATCCAGAATGTAACTGCCGACAAAAGAACAACTGCCCGCTGAACGGAAAGTGCCTTACCAAAGCCGTAGTATACCAAGCCACTGTGACCACCATCGACAACAACGAAAACCATACTTATGTCGGATTGACAGAGACCTCTTTCAAAACTAGATACCTCAATCACACCTCTTCATTCCGTATCAAGCATAAGAAAAATGCTACCGAACTTAGCAAACACATTTGGACACTAAAAGAAACTAACACCCCTTATACTATTAATTGGAAAATCCTAAAACAATGCCAACCCTACTCTAACAAGTCAAAACGATGTAATTTATGCCTACATGAAAAATTTGTAATTATATATCACCCCGAACTAAGCTCTCTTAACAAACGAAATGAACTGATATCCACCTGCCGTCATCGAAAGAAATATCTGTTATGTAAACATCCGTTATGTAAATTTCCCACCTAATCCCTATGTAATTGTAACACTATCCCTATTTGACGCATGCATCTCATATATTCTACTGCACTGTAAGCTATATATCATTCACCTGATGAGTGTGGCAAGCTTCGGATTGTCATACGAAACAAGTTTGTTGTGAATAAACTCCAATGAAGTAATCAGTGTTTTCACTTTGTTTGTTATTTCGCTCTGCGTTTACGTATTGAGCACTCTATCCTATGCATATGACTTTGAACCTGATAATTTTTATCAACATACTTCTATATATATATATATATATTTCTAAAATTCATTAATAATTCATGAGGAAAACACAAAGAAAAATCATGAGCGTATCGGATCTATATATGTGATATAGACTCGCTCTAAGTTTCTCGCTGGTTTTTAACGGCTGAGATAAGCTTAATTTTCAAAATTACTACGCCAATGAACGTATGAAGTGATTCTTTTTAGAAGCCATTTAAAAACCTTGCAGTACGGGCTTTATCGGCTCTAAAACACTCGGCTATCGCCTCGTGTTTTATATCCGATAAAGCCCTCCTGCTTGGTTTATAAATATTACATACAAATGGATCCCCTAAACGGCGACATGGATACAATCTCCGACCGGGCTTACCGCCACTCCGTCGAGATTAGTACCCTCGTGTCGCGATGCCCGCTTCGCCAACCACACGAACACGAGGGGATTACTCGGGCTATCCGTGGTTGGCCGAACCTAGGTTTCGGCTCCGTTTCAGTTTCTGTTTCCTTCTACAACTAAGCTTGTGATAAATCTCCATTTCGTATTCATGAACGTTCGTTGTAGTTTGCAGCCGGAACGATGACACTGAGAGATTAGTTGAACGACGGTATTTGTTTTATTATGATGTTTCGTAACCCGTCTCGGAATCGCCTTCAATCTCCAAACTTCGCGGTGTCATCGATACGTGAATTGAGCATTTGTCAGCGTATTTTCGATGAGTCTACGAGATGGTTGTAAACACACAACGGCTGTTGGAAACATACTTCTAGATAACTAGCCAAACACAGGGAATAATTTCGAACATAAATAAACAAAGGAATACAAGATGGCAGCGTCTACCTCACTCGATCACCTTGTGTGCCTATTGTATTGAGAATTGTGTTTGCGTTTGGCTATTGCACATTGTTTAGACTTTTGTGTGCGGAAAATGTTTTTACACGTTAGTGTATTGCAGCTTGCCATTTTTGCGTTTGTCTTCTCAGGTTGCACATCAGTAGCCCGAGTAAACGCCTGAGCAAGCGTCTTGTTTAAGTAACTTTCGCCCTGCTTTCGCCATTGTGTTCTTACGCGATTCTGTTTGTAATTACTTGTTTTTTCTGATGACGGCCTGCGTCAACAGGTCGAAAGCTCAGCAATAAATAGTAATCGTGGTGTTACCACAAATTCTGGCTTCTATTACAAAATATATTCCTAAATAGGTAATTTCACTTTATAGGATCATCGAGTGCTCCAGAAGGACACACAGCACCTAGAACATCAGCGTTTATATACAAACCGCAAAAAAAACTTGGAGCACCAAGAACGAGGATCAAGGAGACCAGACGTATTGGCAACGCCGACGACAGCGTCGACCTCGAGGATACGAGCGACGGCGACACCACATGGAAGATCAACAGAAGCAGAAAAACCAACAATACGAAGAAGACCAACGGAACCGGGAAGACCAACAGTACCGGAAAGAGGAACAGAACCAGGAATACAAACAAAACCAGGAAGACCAACAGTATCTGAAAAACCAACAGTACCGGAAAGATCAACAGTACCAGAAAGATCATCAGTACCAGAAAGATCAACAGTACCAGAAAGATCAACAGTACCAGAAAGATCAACAGTACCAGGAAGACCAACCGTACCAGGAAGAGGAACAGTACCAGGAAGACAAACAGAACCAGAAAGACCAACAGTGTTAAGAAGACCAACAGTACCAGAAAGAGGGACAGTGTCAGGAAGACAAACAGAACCAGAAAGATCAACGGTGCTAAGAAGACCAACAGTACCAGAAAGCATAACGGTACCAGGAAGACAAACAGAACCAGAAAGATCAACAGTGCCAAGAGAACCAACAGTAGCAGAAAGCGTAACAGTACCAGGAAGACAAACAGAACCAGAAAGATCAACAGTGCTAAGAAGGCCAACAGTAGCAGAGAGCAGAACGGTACCAGGAAGACAAACAGAACCAGAAAGATCAACAGTGCTAAGAAGGCCAACAGTAGCAGAAAGCAGAACGGTACCAGGAAAACAAACAGAACCAGAAAAATCAACAGTGCCGAGAGGACCAACAGTAGCAGAAAGCGAAACAGTACCAGGAAGACAAACAGAAACAGAAACAGAAAGATCAACAGTGCCAAGAGAACCAACAGTAGCAGAAAGCGTAACAGTACCAGGAAGACAAACAGAACCAGAAAGATCTACAGAGCTAAGAAGGCCAACAGTACCAGAAAGCAGAACGGTACCAGGAAGACAAACAGAACCAGAAAGATCAACAGTGCCAAGAGGACCAACAGTAGCAGAAAGCGTAACAGTACCAGGAAGACAAACAGAACCAGAAATATCAACAATGCTAAGAAGGCCAACAGTACCAGAAAGCAGAACGGTACCAGGAAAACAAACAGAACCAGAAAAATCAACAGTGCCAAGAGGACCAACAGTATCAGAAAGCGAAACAGTACCAGGAAGACAAACAGAACCAGGAAGATCAACAGTACCAAAAAGACCAACAGTACTAGAAAGAGGAACAGTACCAGGAAGACAAACAGAACCAGAAAGATCAACAGTGCCAAGAAGACGAACAGTACCAGAAAGAGGGACAGTGACAGGAAGACAAACAGAACCAGAAAGATCAACGGTGCTAAGAAGACCAACAGCACCAGAATGCGGAACAGTACCAGGAAGACAAACAGAACCAGAAAGATCAACAGTGTTAAGAAGACCAACAGTACCAGAAAGCGAAACAGTACCAGGAAGACAAACAGAAACAGAAAGATCAACAGTGCCAAGAGAACCAACAGTAGCAGAAAGCGTAACAGTACCAAGAAGACAAACAGAACCAGAAAGATCTACAGAGCTAAGAAGGCCAACAGTACCAGAAAGCAGAACGGTACCAGGAAGACAAACAGAACCAGAAAGATCAACAGTGCCAAGAGGACCAACAGTAGCAGAAAGCGTAACAGTACCAGGAAGAGAAACAGAACAAGAAAGATCAACAGTGCTAAGAAGACCAACAGTATCAGAAAGCGAAACAGTACCAGGAAGACCAACAGAACCAGAAAGATCAACAGTGCCAGAGAGGCCAACCGCACCAGGAAAAGGAACAGTATCAGGAAAACCAACGTCACCGTGCCAGGAGGAGGAACGGTATCAGGAAAAGGAACAGTGTCAGGTAAAGGAACAGTACCAGGAAGACCAACAGTACAGAGAAGACCAACAGTACCATGAAGACCAACAGTGCGGGGAAGACCAACAGTACAAGGAAGATCAACATTACCATCCGCGATGTAATTTGAACAGCTTAAAAAAGTGTCCTACTGACTCAAAAAAACAGTCAAAGAAATCAAAAATAGATAAGAGTCGAATCCAGATAGAGCAGATTGCGTGCAAAAAATTTAATTTGGCCAACAAAGGTGAAGGAAAAGGTGGACCTTTGGCAGATAATTGTGTTGAGAGCTGTGGTGATGATAATAAAAGTCAAATAAACTCCGTTGCGTTTTATTCTGAAATCAGTGATACAACCAAATCCAGCGGCAGAAAGCGACAATCGAAAGAAAAATTTGTCCTGTTTCTGTACAATTTGCCTGAATCGTTTAAGTATGAAGAGCTTGTTTCTTTATTCAAAGGAAAAGTTGAAGGTTTTAAGAGAGCTTTCCTTACGAAGCAAAAGGGAACTGGTGTTGCTGTATTCTCCAGTGCAAAGGAAACGACCAATTGTGCCCAAACAATGAAAGGAACGAGCATCTCAGGAAGAAAGATTTATGTTCGAGTAAAAATCTCAGAAGGAGCAAATCTTCAGCTGGATGGACATTCATTTGTGGAATCACCTCAAATTAAAGTGAACGAAGACTCTTATCAGAGTAGTGTCAACTTTCAGGAAGGCTACTACGATGTTGAATCTGATGCCGATAATCCGCCAATTTGTCTAAACGAATGGAACCCAACAAATGAAGGCTCGAATGACACCGACAGAGAGCAGACTGTGGTTATCAGAAATATTCCCGACAAAACAACGAATGCATGTTTTCATCAGTTTATTGAAGAAAAGAATTGCCAAGGGGTGATTAAAATGGCAAAAGCAAAAAATAGTCGTGTAGCTGTTTTAACATTTTCAACCAAGTCGGAGGCAGAACGTGCGTTGGAAATGTTTGATGGTTTAAAATGGAAACAAGATACACTGAAGGTAAAAATGGGCGATTCTAAGTTGTCGTCTAAAAAGAAACCAATCGAAAACGAGCCCAAAGAAAAAAACACTGATCAGGTCGAGAATCTAACAGTTAAGCTACACAATGTTCCTCCAACCACGAGCACAGCAGAACTTGAAAGGTTCATAGCAGAAACGTGCAAAGGCGTTGAAATTTCAAAACTTGTTAAAGCAGAAAAAGTGTACATTGTTAAATTCGAAACGGAGAATGATTGCAAAAAAGTGTATGAAACTCTAGGTAAAATTACTTTTAACGGGAAGAACATAAAACCGACTTGGAGAAGTCAATCGGGAAAGCAACGCGAGGGAGAAAAGCCATACGTCGTCGTGAGCCAACTCAACCCGACGTTTCAAGAGAATGCAGTGAGAATTTTTTTCGAAAACAAGGAATGTAAGGGAGTCATCAAAGTTGAGAAGAAACCATATACTTCCAATGCACGAGTCTATTTTGAATCTACAGATTTAGCAGTGAAAGCTGTTAAGGTGATGGATGGATTTATGATAGACGGAAACAAGCTTAAAGTGTCTTTGGGTATTGGGGTGTCACGAGAAACGCGAAACAAAGAGTTGGGTGGCCAGCTAGACAAGTACATCGCAGGTCTGGAGAGAGAAAAAACTGATCTGTTGCACAAGAATAGCAATGAACAGAAAAAGCTTGAGAGTTCAGTTGAAAATTTAAATCAGAGACGTCAGTCACGCCCAAAAAGGCTTCTATTGGACGAGTTTGAACAACTTGAGGAAGAAAGAAAAGCCTATAGACAAAAACAAGAAGAACTAAAGAACCAAAGAAAAGAGTTTGAAAATAAATACAAAGAGCTGTTGGACCGCCTTTTGGTTGAAGCTGAAAATCGCCGAAGTGTTAACGATGACTCTGGTATTACGAAAGTTATTGCTAGTCACAAGAAACCTATGGATCGGGAATTCAAAAGGTTCAGGGCAAGCTTGCCAATTTACGCCAAACGCAACGAAATTATAGAAATTGTTCGGCAAAACCAAGTTCTTGTTCTTGTCGGAGAGACGGGTTCTGGGAAGAGCACGCAATTGGCACAATACCTGGCCGACGATTCATTTGACCAAGCTGGCACGATCGTAGTCACCCAGCCACGAAAGATCGCCGCGGTCAGCTTGGCAAGGCGAGTAGCCCAGGAGTATGGTTGTTCCGTTGGTGAAGAGGTTGGTTACCACGTTGGCTTGGCCCAAAACGTCAGTCGGAAGACTATTATTAAGTTCGTTACAGATCGGATCCTGCTAAATGAGGTACTCAACGGAAGCAAGAATTTGGAGCAGTACTCGTGCATATTGATCGACGAAGCCCATGAAAGGAGTATTCAAACCGATTTACTTCTGGCCATGATCAAACAAAACCTACGGCAGCACCCCAATCTCAAATTAATCGTCACTTCGGCAACCCTAAATACCGAGATATTCCGAAAATACTTCCGAAAGAACAACGTCGACTGTCCGTTGATTAAAGTACAAGGGAGAGCATTTCCAGTCGAACGAGTCTACGCAAAGGTCCACAAGGAGGATTACGTCGAAGAAACGTTCGAGAAAGCGGTGGAGGTGTGTCAAAGCGGCGAGGAGGGAGATATACTGATATTCTTAACGCAACAAAACGAGATCGAGAAAACATGTGGGAAGTTGGAGAAGAAATTGGGCAATGGTAAAAATATTATTCTACCGCTTCATGGCAAACTCCAGCCAGAGGAACAGGAGAAAGTATTCAAGGAAACTCCGAAGGGAAAGAGGAAGGTCGTAGTAGCGACCAACAGTGCCGAGACATCGATCACAATCAATGGTATTCGAGTTGTGATTGATTCGGGAATGGTGAAAGAGCCTTCGTTCGATCCCACGCGCAATATGACCACATTGGATGTCAAGATGGTGAGCCGCAGTTCTGCGGTGCAGCGGTCTGGCCGAGCGGGTCGCACAAGTGCCGGAAAATGTTACTGTCTGTACACGTCGGAAGAGTATGACAACATGGAGCAGGACACAAAACCGGAGATTTTGAAGATGAATCTTGGCATGGCCGTCCTGCAGCTGTTGAGTTTAGGAGTGAGAAATGTAGAGGCATTTGATTTCGTCGAAGCGCCACCGCGCGAAACGTTGGTTCGTGCTTCGGCCAGCCTGAAGCAGTTGGGAGCTCTGGATCAAGACGGAACATTGAGTGACTTGGGAAGAAAGATGCTAGAACTCCCCACCGAACCGAACCTATCTAAGGCGTTACTGGAAGGACTCGAGAGAGGTTGTGGAGACGAAATCGTCACCGTGGCTGCGTTGATGGCGAGTGGACGTGACGTGTTCTACAGGGGAGATACCGCTGAAAAGAAAGACGCGTCTGCGATCCAGAAACAGGAATTCTGCCAAACGAGTGGAGATTTGATGAGTGCACTCGAGGTGTACAAAATGTGGTCAGAGAAAGCCAAGCCAGAACAAAACAAATGGTGCATGGAAAACGCCTTGAATGCTAAAACGCTTCGCTCAACTCGGGAGACCATCGAAGAGATCAAGTACGCTTTACGGAAGATAAAACTTGGTTCCAAGCTAGAAGTAACATCATTGGATGTCGAGCAGGATTTACGTAAAAGTCTGTTATCGGGCTATTCCGAAAACATCGCTTGGTCTCGAGGCCACGAGAAAGTCGGTTACACGGTTGTTTTGTCAAACCAGGATGCTAGAATCCACCCATCATCGGTCCTGTCTAGCCTTGGTAGTCAGCCACAGTGGGTTTTATTCCAGGAAATGAGACGCACGTCCGAGACGTTTCTGCTGAATGTCACTGCGATAGAGATTGATTGGTTGGCCGAGGTGGCGATCCACATGTTGCAGTTTGTTGATGAAGACGAAATCCGCAGGTCCCAAGCTATTCGAGAGAGAATACAACCGCTCGGAGCGGCGTTAGTTAAGTCTGTTATTGGCTTACGAGGCTCGACTCTACGAAAAATAGAGGCTTCTGTGATGAACCACGCGGATGTGTACTCCCCTTTAGTGCCCCACGCAGCCGCCCAAACCAGAGTGTTCTGCTCGATCGAATGCAACGTCGACGAAGGCTTTGTGGATATCTACAGCCCAAGAGATTGCCTAGAGTTTGCAAGAAGTAAAGTCCATACTGTTCTCGACGGAAAGCGACGAGATCTTCTTGATGGTGGTAGGGAGGTGCTGATCTCAAAGGTCGGGTTCCTCAAAGCGTTGGTAGGCAACGATATGAAAACAAGACTGATCCTACAGCCAGGAGAGTTTTGCAGATTTGACGTGTTTGTGACGAAGGAAGATGAGACCTGCGACGTCGATTCAACGGATATCCTTTACACACTGAAAGACGCCGGAGACGTGGTTCACTACAGTCTTGTCCAGGACCCGTACAACGGCAAATGGGGCAATGTGACCTACAGCACTCCCGACGAAGCTAAAGAAGCAAGAAACCTTGTAGAATCCGGCTTTGACGAGACAGAGCTACCCTACAACGTACAAAAGATTCAACTAAGGCCATGTCGGGTGGACCGTCTTCAGCCTCAGAATTCTACATCAGTTACTGGTATCCGCGTTATCTGTACTTGGTTTCCATTCCCGTCTACAAATAAGGCTTACTTAAAGTGCAACCCGGATCTTGCTCAACAATTGTGCAGCGGTCTCGATCGTCATAGCGAGCGTTTTGCTGGTTTGCTTGGAAGATTTAATACCTTAATGAATAAAAGGACTTCTGACGTTGTGTTGCTCGGCATTAGCCTTCTGGAAGACGAATATACTATAGCTAAGAAAATTGAAGCTTGCGGTTTTGAATCCGAAAATATCTCCAAGATTACAGTCCCTTCTCTTCATGGGGGCAAGGAAGTGGAACTCGAAGTAGAAAAACGAAATGTCTTAGAGCGAATGCAAGAGTTCGGGAAGGTTTATGTGTTAAACCATTGGGTGGCTAACTGTCAAAAAGTAAAGGCTCGTCTGGTTTTTCCCAATTTGTCGGAGGCGAAGAAAGCCATCGAAGATTTAGATGGCAAGACTGGCGAACTTGGCGCTCGAGCTGTTTACTTGGAAATGGAGCGGACAACGGAAATCATTTGTAATACACAACTGTACCACAAGATCAAGAAGACGATTGAAAAAATCGTGGAAAAGCATGAAGACGTAGAATTTCAAGCAAAAGACCAGGGTAGGCGAGGAATGAAGATAAGGATTTCGGGAAACAACGCTGAAGTTGTGCAGATGGTTGGAACGCAGGTCGGAGATATGGTGACTGCTGAGTGTATAGCCATTGAAGATCCCGCTGTGGCCAGGGGTTTGTTTAATGGTTATGGCCGTAATAAGCTGAAGAAGATTGAGAAAGATATAAGTGGCGCCGTTGTTCAATCAAGCATGCTAGGTAAATTTAACTTTAGTTCACATTACTTAACCTCACGTCAAGTCACTTCACTTCACTTCACTTCACTTCACTTCACTTCACTTCACTTCACTTCACTTCACTTCACTTCACTTCACTTCACTTCCATTCACTTCACGTCACGTCACGCACGTCACGTCACGCACGTCACGCACGTCACTTCACTTCACCTCACCTCACCTCACCTCACTTCACTTCACTTCACTTCACTTTACTTTACTTTACTTTACTTTAACTTTAGTTCACATTACTTAACCTCACGTCACGTCACGTCACGTCACTTCACGTCACTTCACGTCACTTCACGTCACTTCACTTCGCTTCACTGCACTTCACTTCACTTCACTTCACTTCACTTCACTTCACTTCACTTCACTTCACTTCACTTCACTTTACTTTACTTTACTTCACTTAACTTCACGGCACTGCACTTCACTTCACTTCACTTCACTTCACTTCACTTCCATTCACTTCACTTCACGTTACGTCACTTCACTTCACTTCACTTCACTTCACTTCACTTCACTTCACTTCACTTCACTTCACTTCACTTCACTTCACTTCACTTCACTTCACTTCACTTCACTTCACTTCACTTCACTTCACTTCACTTCACTTCACTTCACTTCACTTCACTTCACTTCACTTCACTTTACTTTACTTTACTTTACTTTACTTTACTTTACTTTACTTTACTTTACATCAGAAAACTCATAAAAAAGGGCTACCGCCCGTTTTGCGCATGTCCATAGGATTGTTTACGTTTTGATTTGAATATCTATAATTTGGATAACATTTTGATAAATTAAAAATTAGTAATATTTGATAAAAGTTTTGGACAAATCACTCAAAGGCTTAATTATTAGTTTCTCCGGTTTCCAGCAGTTCCGTGTTGTACGGTTGTATCTGACGATTTGACCGTCTTGTTTACGAACAAAATCAATATCAACTAATGGTCGCGTAGAATGAGAACGAGCATATCTGATTCCCAGTGGAATCAACAACAACAACAAAATCAAAGAACATGCGCAAACGTAGTGTAGTTCTTCTTTAATAATTCATGAGGAACATTCAAAAGAAGTTCGTATCAAGCAAAAGTTAGGTCTGTCTTGTTTGAAAGAACTCTTCAAAAATAACAGAGTAACATTTTTGCAGGTTTTCGTTTCCTTGCTTTGTTGTCGAGATATTTCAGTTTGTTTGCTTTTATCAAACGAAATTAATTCGAAGGAAGCATGTGGGCGTGTTTCTTCCACAACAGCAAACATGTAGAATTTCAAGTGATTTTGTAATAGCAAAGATATATAACCTTCTGCGATAACTGTAAATCGTCCTGATTTACTTTTCGTTTGATTTTTTCAACTATAACAGTTTGTATTTTTAAAATAATTGATAAAAACTAGAAGTTGCTATCGCAAGTGAAATGCTGCTTCAAATGCCAAGGAAATCCTGACATTTTTTAAAAGTTTTAAAAAATAAGCCCTTTCCCGTTATGCCTTTGTCCCTCATTCACCTCGCGAAGCCAGAATAGAATTAAGTCAGTCAGTCAGTCAGTCAGTCAGTCAGTCAGTCAGTCAGTCAGTCAGTCAGTCAGTCAGTCAGTCAGTCAGTCAGTCAGTCAGTCAGTCAGTCAGTCAGTCAGTCAGTCAGTCAGTCAGAATAGAAATTCGAATTTATCAGATTCGTGGATAGTAATTTCGACAAAAATTGATAGAAATGTCGAAAAAGCGACAGAAATCCAGTCCGTCAACAAAATCTGGACATAAAGCCTTCACAGCTTTAGATGGATTTCCATTCAGTGTATTCATCGATATTTTGCGATCGCTCCCTTTTGTCTTATGGGCTCTGAACTGGATCCGTTCCACCCAACGGCTCATGGGACAAAGAAGGCAATCGCAAAAATCGCTCGCTTGACCAAAAAAAGTTTAGAATAGAAATCCGCCTTTAATCCAGCGGCAAAAATGTGGAATAACTGACGATATCCAGAAATCCGACGACAAAAATGTGAAATAACTGACGATATCCAGAACTCCGACGACAAAAATGTGAAATAACTGACGATATCCAGAAATCCGACGACAAAAATGTGAAATAACTGACGTAATGCCATGTTCGCCTCGGATTCTTTTGTTCTCCGAGGGAATGTAAACCTCGTATTTCCCTCATTGCTCATGCAAGAGGGAAATTTTTCCTTTGTCTTCTAATTTTACCGTGCATGTTGATGAGGGAAAATTACAAGAGAAAGAAATCCTATGTCTTCTTCTAAATTTCCCGCTTGCATATATTTTCCCTCATCAACATGCACGGGAAAATTAGATGCAACTTCTCTGATCAACCGTCTAAATTTCCTGTCGGTAAGATTCTCAAAGTTTTCCTAGGCGATCATAATATTACAGACTAATAACATGACTTTTCGGGAAATTAGCGATTAAATTTCCCCTTTGCCTCGGGAAACTTAATCGCTAATTTCCCTAAAGTCATGTTATTACTTATAAATATCCAGAAATCCGGCGGCAAAAATGGCGGTAAATGTCCAGTTTGTGCTGACGGTGCATCAGTTTAAATACGAATTCGAAAAAGGTCGTGTCTGTTATATATTAGATAAAGATCGGCTGTTCGTCAGATCATGTTATACCGATTACTTTTCTTACTTTATAGCTCGCTCTGTACAAATCACTGGGACACCCGAAGCAAAACAACAAGCATCCAAGCTTATCCAGAAATTGATCAGGGAACTGATAGAGACGAAGAACGAAGAGATTTCACTGAGAGGTTCCGATATACCCGTAGGCGCCATCCGAGAATTGCTAAAGCAATACGGGAAAGATCTAAAAGAATTGGTTATGGAGAACGAGCAATGTCGAGTTGTGATGGACATCCGACGACGCAAGCTGGTGTTGAGCGGGTCAAAGAGCGACGTAGAAAAAGTACGGGTTAAGGTGAAGAACTTCCTTCACGAGCTATGGCTTTCTCGCCACGGCGCTAGTAGCAAAGACAAGGAATTATGCCCAGTTTGTACTGACGACGTTGAACAGCCATATCGTCTCAATGTATGTGGTCATTGCTACTGCTCTGCTTGTATTACGGGGTATATTACTTCGATATTCGACTCGGTCAAGGCGGATACCTTTCCTCAGAAATGCCTGTACGACAGCTGTGAATATCCTCTCACGAAAGACGACTTCCTCGCGTTCTTAAACCAAGATCAAATCGAACAGTTATATCGAGTATCGTTGGAGAGTTTCGTGATTGGCAACGAGCAGTACAAGCCCTGTCCGTCTCCGGATTGTTCTTGGGTGTACAAGTCCACATCGAGTCCGGAAACCTTTGTCTGTCCGGCGTGCAGCGCGCGACTGTGCCAAAGCTGCGGCGATGTACCGCACGAGTTATTTGATACTTGTGAGGCTTACAGAGCAAGTCGAGATCAGTCGAAAGCAGATGAACTTTACGACAATTGGGTTTCCGGAGCAGATACAAGAAAGTGTCCAAACTGTTCGGTAATGATAGAGAAGAATAAAGGATGTTCACATGTACATTGCACCCGCTGCAATGCACACATATGTTGGAAATGTGGAAAGTATTTTTCAACTCCAGATCGGTGTTATGATCATCAAAATGACTGTAAACGCTAACGGATTTGTGGTAGAAATTGAAACCTAAACTGAATCTCAAGAAAAATTTAGAGTATCTTATAAAATCCCATCTCTCCTCCGCAGAGGCTTCTTCGCAATAGGCGCGCGTGGAACGTTGGGAAGATGGAAACGAAAGTAGCCTTTGCCAAATAATTTAAACAATATGGCGCACAATTGCGCGATAGACTGGATAACAATTTTCGGGATTTCAAAACATAATCAAATCTACTACGAAAAAGTTGGAAATCAATGAACTATGAACAAATGACGCATTTAAATCGCTGCCATCATTGATCGCATGCAAAAAGCAAACTGTTGTGAACAAAGATCTTCCCAATATGTCGTAGACATATTGTGCTGAACGCTTCTTCGTCGGCCTTGTTTATCAGGTTCATTTGGAAAACTTCCAGGGCAGTTAACAACGTTCGATTAAAGTTTGTCAGTTTAGTCGCGTTTCGAATTTTTTAATCTGTTCCGCAGGTGATTTCCATGCAAAAATACAGAATAACATCGAGAACACCATTCTCGACTTAGGTCCTGAAGAAAGCATTGCGTTTTGTGCAAATCATCGCTATCTGCCAATAACTCAAAACCGCAGATTTGACTGGAGAACCGCACATTATTTAGCAGAGGCTTCTCTCCTCTTTTCCCGTCTTCTCGTTGTTCCCAGCGCGTGAAAAAAGAGCCTCTTCGAAAGAGAGTAAAATCCCTAAACGTTTACCGACCTTCAGTAGAGTGGTGCGTCGTTCCTCTCGACATATTAGGGACCTTACGATGCTAGGACGACGACGGCAGTTAAAAAGCAACATAACTTTTTGTATTAAAAAGGGTCATGACTAACTTTAGATATTTGAAGCTAGTTTAATGACTTTCAAAACGCCTCAGTACTGCTAAAGTGGTTGTAGTGTCAGTATTGAAGTCAACCTTAAGCAATAGTTCGCACTATTGAGTGGTACTTTGACGTAAATGCTCTAACAAGGACGCTGTTGAGATTACCCTAGGGACAAAAAAATATTCATTCTCTTTGTTTCGCAACTATAATTATTTTGTTTAAGTAACGACGCCGTTGAAATTGCCGTCGTACTTCGTAAAGTCCCTATTGTATGGAGCTGTGCATGTTGCTTCCTAGTATGTCAACGTAATATGACCTTAAACATTTTTCACATACCTTATTAAAATGGAAGAAATTGCATTCGAGTTGTAATAGCATTAAAACTTTTTCTACTGAACAATATGAACAAAAAAATATTACAAATTAGTTACAGAACAATGAGGAGTGATTTACATATTACAGCCTTTTAATGTCTAGAAAAATTAGTGTACTATTTATTCGAAAGAGAGTAAGATTAAATCAATTACGTATAAAAGACAGTATATCTTTTAAAAGCAGAAAACGACCAGAACTATAATTTGTACTAGCTGTTTAATAAGATAACTCATTGTTGAAATATATCGTGCAGGTAGGTTGTAGAAATTGTGTTAAAGTGCCCCTAACTCCAAAAACCTTTTTAGCTATATCAAATTGTGGCATAATTTCTAGTGTTTCTGCAGAAACAAAATTTAATTTCTTAAAAAACTTTATGGCAGTTTGAAATTGGCAAAACTGCGATCTTAGCTGGCACACTTCCGTGAAAATAATTCGTCTGGAGGAAGCTGGAACGAGTGTATTTTGTGACGTCATGCAAGGTACTCGACTAGCGCCTGCATGTATCGTTGGAAAGCTTGTGAAAATCTGTAAACGTGATACAGAACTGATGTTTTATTAATTATCACATTTACAGACACTGGTATCAGTTCTGTACTGGGGTAGACAGACATTGATTAAACCTTATATTTCTATATATATTTAGCAATTATACCATGAGCTCGAGTCGTATATGAGCTGATAGTATGGCTATCAGCCATATACGACGAGAGCGAATGGTATAATTGTTTTATAATATTTTTAATTAATTTTAAAAAATTTACTAACAATTTCATAATAATTTTTAATTAACAACGTAAACAAATGACGTTTCTCCGCCCTTGCCATGGCGCTTCCGTCATGCGTAGTGAAATGTACATTCGTGAAACGAACCACTGTGGAAACGAACAGGGAACGTTGATCGTATGGATGATAAACAGACAAAAAATACAAGATTTGTGAAATTTAACACATCACTACAATGATCAAGAATGAACGATCATGTATATTAACGTTGGTTCGAAAGATTACTGTTCAAAAAACAGTCAGTTGTAGATTTGAACGTTGCAGTTGTGGAAGTTGAATGTGGGGCTGCTTGTCATGTGCGTGCTTTGCCTGTTCACTGTTATTGTGTGGTTGTCGCCGTCTGATCTCATTTCAACCGACGATTGAAGGTTATCATCTTTGTGAACCGCTTTGTCCAAACATTGCAACGATGAGGAGGATTGAGGTGTAGCCGTTTTTGGTTGAAGATATTTGCTCAGCGTGCTCGACATTCGTTCTTGTTCGTTTATCGAAAGACGACTGTTGTATGATTCAATCGACTGATCAGACTTATGGCCGGTGACTGATTTAATAAAACGGGTTTCGACGTGAGCATCAGATAGTGCGGTCACGGAGGTAGCTCGTATGCAGTGGTTGGTTAATGGCGGTGTTATTCCTGCTCGTGAACTCATGTGACGAAGCATGTTTGCCAAGGTTGACTCGCCAACGGGAGAGTTACAGTAGCAAACTTCGCCATTTTTAGAGCTTCTCGGTCGTTGGAAAAGAGCATCGCACTGGGGATTTAGGTGCTTTAAATAATTCTGGATGGTGGCTACAGGACAGAATTTTGAAGCTGGCTGGGCAAAGATTTTCCCGTCGGACTCGTCTTCGACGTCGGCTAAACCGCCTTGGTGGTTTTTTGTTGACAGGATTGAACCTGCGACTTCCCGGTTCAGCTCGAAATATAACTTGCCGTCTGCTGTTGATCTTAAAACCAGGATATTTGGCTTAAGTTTCCTCTGGTTTTCTCTTCCTCGTCGTCCCAAGTAAAAGCCAAGGTAAAACCAAACGGTACAAAGCAATTGTGATGGATCAGTGCTGTCGGCTGGACCTAATTCGCCACTGTCAAACAACAACTTAATTTGCTCCTGGGTTATTGGCTTTTTGTGGACCAAACCGGCGATTTTCCGAGTTTTCCTGAGGTCTTTCACGAACGCATCTAACACTGAATTTGCTTCGGTAAAAGCAGGGTCGCCAATGATAGAAAATGGCTTGTTGTTTAGAGGATTTGTCAAGAATCTGTCAACTGCTGCTCGGATGCTTTTTATCGTATTTTTCCATAGGCAGCCCAGAGAAACGTCTTGAATTTGGCGAACGTCGAGCGATAACAAAACTCGCCCCATTCTCCCTTTGCCTGTGTCGCGCCGCAATGATAATAAAAATGTCTTACATTTAATAAATAGGAAAGGTTGGCAAGTAATTCACGATTTACAAACAAACACCTCAACAAATACGAAGAAAATTTTAAAACTATAAAGAAAACGAACGGGAAAATATCAACATCTTAAACACAGATAACTTTACTACCTTGTCACTAACAAACTGTGTTTCAAAACTGCCGGGAAAGACGAAAAACGGACAAAAGTTTTTGATGTTTTGCCGAAATTTTTCTTGTCGCGATGCTGGATGCAACAGGTTCGTGCTCTCGTCATTTCTCAAGGAAACCCATTGGTCAAAAAAATAAACAAACTATGACGTTTGTCAATGAGGAAAATAAGTGACAGGGGGGTAAATCAACACGAAACAAGCAGTGAAAAAATTTGGCGACCACTACAAAAGTCGGACATTTTTCAAAGAAGACAAGCATGTGAAAAACAAAGTTTAAATATGTGAAAAAGAAAGTTCAAAAAGATTTTGCTCAGGTACGTATAAAATATTCTTCAAAATTATGGTTTTAAAAGGTAAAAGTACATATTAAAATGTTGTCGAAATACTAACTAAAGACAATATAAAAGTACAAAAACAAAAACAAGTTTTCATTGTTTTAAAAAAACAGTTTACGGCTCAAAGACCGTCAGGATCACCATCGGGAATGGAAAATGAAAACCCAAAAGGATTTTGCGTTAATGTTCACGCTTTTCTTTGGTAAGTTTGCATGTACATGGGTATTTTAATTATGTTTTAAAAATAGCGACACAATTGTTAAAATATATTAAAATGTCAAACTCTTGCCAATGTCACCGCATACATTTGAAAACAATATATACAGCTTTGTTATAAGACGCGTAAAAATTTAACCGTTTAGCTTATACCGGCATATAAAACCTATCATATTTGGGATCATTCGACCATACTTTTTCTAAAGCAAAAAGCAGGCTAACTCAACAGGTAAAAAGCTGCAATTTCCGGAACGAAACAACTGTTTTAAAATGTAATTTAAAAAAAATGCAGCATCCAAACATTGTACTGGCAAGAAAAAGATGCAGATATAAAATGAGAAATTGATAATTATTGTGAACTTTGTTTGCTGTAATGAATTTTAAGAGTTATCATATATACGTGAACAAAAAATAAATCGATGTAAAAAAAAACTTACCTGACTATCATCAACATACCATTTCGTTAACATTGTCCCAGCAACAAATTCGTCTATTAGTTGATCGGTTTATACTTTCTGTTTCATACAAAGGAATACCACGCATGCCACATCGGGAAAAAAATCCGAACACGAATTCAAACAAAAATATATGACGAGGTAAAGCTTCCGAAGGCTGTATAGCGGAAAAGATAAGAAACTGAATTCGGAAGAAGAGTTTCAGTACAAATCTTCTATATGTAGTTTATTCAGAAACAACTCCAAAATACAAAATCGACAATGAGTCTGCAACGAACAAAAAAAGAAAGAAAAAGAACAACCCTCGAAAACAAACAACCAGCAGTCGATCAATGACAGACATCAAAGCTCACAAAACATCTTAAAATCAAAAGACACGAAACAAAGTACGATTATTACCTTGTCAACAAATTCATGTAGTCTCATCAGATTTAAAGGAAATTGTGAAAGATCTAAAGCCTATGCTGCTCGAAGCATGATAGCCGTTCCAATGTCAATCCATCAACTGCCAAATATAAACCGGTTTGACAAGTTTTGACCAGAGAAGCCAATGAAAGACGCGCGCATGCGTGCATGGCAATTAATATCCGGTTTTTGATACCACTTCCGGAACATAAATTATGTTGAAAATGCAAACCACTGTTCACGAGGGACCAAGCTAATTTTTTTTGCACCCAACTATTAGCGGTTATTTAATAAATAAAACATTAAAACATAAAGCACAGTGGTAGAAGTTTGCTGTTTTCCCGGCTAGCTGACGCCTTTAAAAAAACAAAAAAATCATATGAACAAAAAAAATCGCGATAAATAAAAAAATCATTACAAATACATTATTACCAAAAAATCGGGGAAATTATAAAAAAATTTTTTTTAAAAACCCATCACAGTAAAATTAAGAAAAATCAGGGAAAATTTATAAATTATCTATAAATTGGGAACTATGTTCAATTAATTAAAATACATTTTTAGATTCTCGGACGTATTGATGGCCAACAACGTGATTCCGGCAGTAAAGCTCACAGAAGAGCAGCAAAACGTTGTAGAGTTTGCAGTAAGCGGGCACAATATGTGCATATTGGGCAGGGCCGGCGTTGGCAAAACAACAGTTGTCGACACTATAAGAAAGATTTTGACATCCAAAGGAAGGAGATGCCAGATTGTGTGCTCCAGTGGAATTTCTTGTGATGCGTTCAGTGGTATGGCAAAAACAGTACACTCCCAATACGGGTTACAAACCGCCGAACTACCTGTACGTTTGTTGCTGGAACGATCTCTCGGAAGAAATAACATTGTTCACCAGATTGCTGACGCAGATATTTTAATATGGGACGAGATATCTATGTCAAGCCGGCGCATTCTCGAGCTCGTAAATATGATACACCACAAGATGTCAGACAACGCCTTCCCATTTGGTGGTATACAAGTTATATTGGTTGGTGATTTTTGGCAGCTAAAGCCAGTACCTAGTCCATTAGATGCGGGAAGGCCAATGTACGAGTCAACGCTTTTCGAGAAAGTATTTCCTCGCCGATACGAGCTGCAGCAAGTTATGCGACAAGGGGAATCAGAAAGTCGTCTGAAGGAAGCCCTTGACCAATTACGAATGGGGGAGTGCGATGATGAAACAGCGAGATATTTTGGTTCTCTGTCCAGAGAATGTGCCAACGACAACACCACCCAAGAACCGGTTCACATCTATTTCAAGAAACTGCCTGTGGAAATACATAACCTCGACGTGATAACAAGTCTTCCTGGACAACTGGCCGTGTTTGAGAGCAGGGATACTGGGTATTCTCAATACCTTCACAATACGGTGTGCAAGGTCCTAGCGTTGAAACCTGGCTGCAGCGTCATGTTGCTGTTCAATATTAACAGCCAACTAAGGAATGGGTACCGGGGACAGTTTGTTGGGATTGATCAAGAAAATCCTGATGGAGGTCTTCTTGTGAATTTTCCAAAAGTTGGGATCGTACCAATAGAGCGAAAAACCTGGTATAAATACGACAGGAATGGTGGAATAAAGGCTACTCGCACGCAGTTTCCGCTCGCTCCATATTACGCTATAACAGTCCACAAATCGCAAAGTTTAAATATGGACGGTGTTATAGTGCATTGTTCCCAAGAGTTTACACCTGGTCAAACTTACGTTGCGCTGTCGAGAGTTAGAGAAGAAAAAGCTCTTCAGGTCATCGGATTTCAACGTAGATTTTTATTACCTCCGCCAGCTGAATTAACAACCTTGATCAAGAACAAATCACAAAGTTGCGATCCTACATTTGAATGCTGCAAGAACATGCAACTAGAAGAGGGCCTTTTCCGGTGTATGGAACTAGAATGCGACAACGAGTTAGAAGAAGAAAGTGACGAATTGGTTAGCGATGTCGATGACGCCAATGTTGAAACCAACGCAAAGCAGTTCTTTGAATTTAGTGCTGGAGTTCCCGTCAACCTGGAAGATGTTCTCTTGTGCATGTGTAATTTCGAGGATAGGTTATCCACACCTCCATCACAGTTCTCTCTGAAAGCTTTCTTGGAAAAAATTGCCAACGAGGTTCACGAAGATCCTTTCAGTCGGTCAATCAAATCGGCAGCTAAGTATGGAACTGATAATTTGGAACTTTTTGAATTACTAGTTCGAATACTTTGGTGCAGAATTTTAAGTTTGTTCCAGGATTATCTGTCGGAGAATGGGGAAGAGGTACACATGACCAACTGCAACTTTACCTGCGCCACCGCGAAGCTTCATCAACTTTTTCTGACTGAGGAGTACCGAAGTGATCTGATAAGCGCTTTTAGCGTTCGAAGTTGGTTTGACCTAAACGACGGTCAAAGAAGTTTGGGTGCACAGTTGGTTTTCTGTAAATACCAGTTGTTCACAAGAGAGTTTGCGAGTCTAATCCGTAAACAAGAAGAAACCGAGCCCCTCGCATTTAATGTGCACGAAATGGGACCTGATGGACGAGGAAAAGTGCGATATGTTGGCGGCTGGGCTATAAGAAAATCACTAGAAAAATCACGAAGGTATATGATCACTTTAAACATTTAATAATACAATTTAATTATATGTTTATTTAAAATATATGTAATAGACTTTACTGAAACTTTTTGCTCCGCGCAGCTGGGCGCAGGATTTGTGCGCAACAATTTTTTTTCTCCGCGCCGTATAAACTTTCCAGTCTTGTGGCCATACAAATCTTTAATAATATAAATGTATACGTTTAATTTTATTATTTTAACAGATATGTGGTTGAAAATAAGATGTCGCAAACTTCGCGCGTGCGAAGGAAGCTAAGGGATGAATTGAAGAAAATAGAGCTGCTTGAAAACAACGTTGTAGTTCACCACGCAGTTCTGCAAGGTTCCTCCACAAGTCCGGAAACTCTCCACGTCATTGAGTCGCGGCAATACCGTGAAAGAGGTTTGCTACATATCAGCGACGGTGCATATGCATTCTTTTTGTTGCTCGAGCAAGAGCGTGTTGACAAAATTAATATTAAGAAATTGTCAATCCTGCAGACGAACATGGTCGACCATTCGATACAAGAAGTAACAAACAACCAAGTGCTTCAAAGCAATTTTATTGAATTGTTTAACATGGAAGCAGCTGTTAACAACGTATGTTATTTTAACTTAGATGTATCAATACCTTGATTATATGGCCAATGTTTCCGATTTTAACTATATAGGCGTACTTTGTTGGACTACTATATATTGAGGAAATTCAAACTTTTTATCGGTGTCTTTACAATATGTTATAGACCTGATTTATTATATTGCAATGTATATTTTTTCAGAAATTAGTTATGGAGATATACAACGACGTGATAACAAGATATTTGAAAATGGGAGCAGGTCAGTTCTTACGTGTTTTTCGTAGGGACTATCACATCAGAAAATCACTGGCTCAACGAAAGTCGTTAATGATAAGGAAAGAAAAGGCGCAGAAGAAACAATTGAAAGTCCATCTTGCCCAGATCCAGCAAGACAGAAGCCCAGGAAAGAAGGTGTCACACATTCGTTTATTGGCACTAGTCAATGAAGTGAAAGAGGAAGGTGTTGTGTACCTCTACAAGAAAAATGAGATGCAACACCTATGCAATGCCTACAAGGTGCGTTACCTTTCAAGCTGGAATAAAGCACAACTAGCAGCGCTACTGGTACAGACAATCCATCAACACGACCATATCCCATGTCATCAAATAACTTCGACATACGCAGTGGATGTGGTGGAGGGAACTGGCGATGAGTCCAACCAAATTCCCGTACTGAGATTGCGTCGGCTATGAAAGTTTTCAATTTTCATGAGAAAATTACATACCGTGTTTAGTCGATCAAGCGCCGCTATCATTTAAGTGCCGCTCTCGATTAAGCACATGATTTGGAACAAGAATATTAAAGCGTGCCGCAAAACGTCTATAACTCTAAACTGATTTAAAGGCACCTCGGCGCTTAATCGAGTAAATACGGTACTTGTTACAAAATGTTTAACGTTTATATACAGTGACATGGATATTGCATATATGTACGGTAGCGTTATAGTCCAAGTATAGGCTTGATATCGATCACCGCTTGCACTGTTGTTTGCTATTTCTGCCAAAGAGGTTTTGTTTTGGTAAATCAGCAAAAGAATGATTTTTTGCAGTGCCAGTGTTACACTTTTTGCTAATGGTTGTTTGTCCAAACACGATGGAGTTTTGTGTTCCTTGAATCATTCGGTACGTTGGATTATCATTTTGTCCATTTGCGCCTCGTGGTATATGACGTGCTTGTCCGAGAACAATTCAACCATCAAGCTGGTATGCTTGAGAAAAGTGATTGTCTCGCCAAGTCTGCTCGGACTCTCTCCAACAACAGTCACGAGATGATCTTTATAAGCCTATAAAATGTTTAATTATATCTCATAATTGGAAAAAATAATATGTTTTTATTATATATATATATAACACGAATGACGTCATTTCAACCAAAAATGCCAAGTGGAAACACGAGGCGAAGCCGAGTGTTTTCACACATTTTTCCGGTTGAAATTGCGTCATTCGTGTTTGTACACAGTACAGAGTCACAAAAGCCATTTTCTATTTGTTTTATAAAATAACTAACCATTTTACGATGTAAAAAACCAAGGAGAAGCCACTGAAGTGAAGTGACCGAGACTCTGCTGACGAATAATGGCGCAATCAAATAACTATACGCCAGTGATTACGTGAGATTTAACGAAGCAGAGCATGCGTTGTACATATATATATATATATATAAGTGAGTTTTGGTTCACGAAATGTTAGAGAGTGCTCAATACCATATATAGATAGAGCAAAATACAAAGTATAAAGTATAGTTTTACCTTAAAGTCTTCGCTACCAGAGGTTTCACCCTAAAGGGTGAAACCTCTGGTAGCGAAGACTTTAAGGTAAAACTATACTTTATACTTTGTATATATATATATATATATATATATATATATATATATATATATATATATATATATATATAGAAATAGAAAATGGCCGCCCGTGTTTATAGCTATAGCCTGATGCAAACACGAGAGTGAGTTGGGAGAATTCGAAAGATTATGTACTTTAAGTACTTTCGAATTCTCCCAACTCACTCGAGTGTTTGCATCAGGTTTTATAAACACAGGGCATCCATTTTCTATTTCTTTTATGAAATAAGGCTAAAAAATGTGCCGTGACATCACAGCCGTGTTTACATATCCTGATATAAACACGGTAATTGACCAATCACAGCGTGCGTAAGACGCAAGTAAGACGCAACCTATTTTATAAATATATATATATATATATATAATAGATTGGTATATCACTATGAAAACATTGTTTTATTTAAAGTTATACCTTCATTAGCAGTAACATATTTCTATCTAATACGTCCTCTGCCAAACTGTTCCTCATTCTGGAGCTCGGAGTTAGCTGAAAATGATCCTCTTTCAGTTTCTCGTGGAAGTGACAAGAATTATCCTTTTGGTCCCAAGAGTATGCTTCTTTCGAATGGGACCAAAAGATATTCTTTCCATTTGTAGTTAGGTTTCTCGACGTCCCATATGCAGCACTTTTCTCTACATTATTTCGCAGTTTCTTGAAGTTGTGCTAAATAATTATAGAAACAAATGGCGTAAATGATAAATTTAAGTTTGCCTTTGTTATTTCAGTTGTTTGTATTAGTCTGGCTCAACCTGTTCTTGACATTTGTACTTGGTGTATTATTTGTCTCGAGTAATAACGGCTATCTTGGAATATTGTGGACTTTTTTGGCGTTATTAATGTTTTGACATGTCAAAGAGTTTTAAGTTTTATAGTTATATTGTTTTTTGTTGTTGTATATATAAAAATATCTAAAAATTATATCAAAATTTATATGTATTAGTATAATTACACACCTTCATAATAAACACCATTGGATCTTCTGTCATCATGTTATATCCAATAAACTGTAGATCCAAAGGATTACAATTTGCGAAGTGTATTTTTATGAATTGTCTGTTAGGATCTCCACCGTCACAAACAACAAAATAGATTCTAGATTAAACAAAAGGAAGTTGAAAGCTATTAGAGTGAGCAATGTTAAACGGTTTGTGAAACAGGATATTGAATGTATATCAATAGCATATCAAGGTCCAAGGAACTACATCAGACACGCATCAGAAAAAAGTAAGAAACGCACCTAAATCCAGCTCTTTTCATTTGTAATACACCATCCCAAAATTGTAGATATAATACAGCTGGTGGACACTGCGCGGTTGGGAAATGAGCTAATGGGAACCTAAATCCTCCATCGCTTAGGAACACAAACTGCAAGAGATGCGTTGCTATTGAGATATTTGACTCGTTTCCTATAAAGAGAGACATATATTAATCCATGGACAATTTTAATCATATGTTATGTAATTCCAGGGTCAAAGTGGCAAACGATAATATTTTTGTCAATAATCTTATTCACTGTGATTCTTACGATTTGTTCAGGTAACTTAATATAAACCATAAACTATAAATAGGAATTTTGATCTACTTGATTCTATTCTTTGCATATCATTATAAAACCCTCCAAGTGATACCATCCCTGTGAGTTGATGACGTCCACCCTTTACAGTCATCTGCAAATCTTCCTGATATAGAAAATATATAAAGTATAACCAGATTATATTATTAATTACAAAGACTAAGTAGTCATATATGATACACATTATCATGATGGTGATTGATGCTTGAAAATAATTATCAAGTGTATCTGATATACCTGAATCTTCATTTCATCTAGAATTAAGCCACCCCAGTACTCTTCCGGTTTGAGGTTATGCCGTTGTGCCTCCCTCTGACACCATGCGATGATTTCTTCGTTCCAGCCCGGTTCTTGGTTGACAGAGTTTTTGTAGTACCTATACCAAACGGAAATAATGCATGTATTTTTGTTACTTCAATCTGTAATGATTGCATTCCTTAGTTTGTATACGTGTTAATGTCTACCCAGTTTTATTAGACGCAAAATATATAAGCATGTTTAACATGGCCCATGCAGTAGGGTTTCTAATTCGGTCAGACCTTTGTAAAAGTATGGTGAATAGTAAAACAGTATAGTAAAATAGTCGACGCAAGAATAGGAATTCTAAACAACATAAATTATTAATTAAGCTAAGCACCTACCTTATAAGACGGTTACTCGGAAGAACAAGAAATTCGCGCATGGCACTCAAAGCTTTTGGGTTTTTACAGTATACGTCCAAGGCAAATCTCACAATCCTTGAGTAAAGAACAATGGATTAAAACTTTTTGTAGTTAAAGACGAAAATTCATTTATATGGAATTATGGATCAAATGATGTTATTGCGATGGTTATTGAAGACTGATAAGACAAACGCTATCGTTGGACAACACCATTCCTGAATAGACTGGTTTTTGCATTATCCTCGGTTTGAAATTTAATACAAATTTAAGAATTCTGGAAAAATTTTAAGATTTTTTGGCAAAGATTTTTAGGAATTTTAGCAAAAGTGTATACGAGATGTTTTGGAGTGATACAAACTTCTCGTTATAACAGTGGTTACTAACACATCCTTACTAAAAGAATATACTTATAATATACTGAACCTTGGATCCCATCGGTAACCTTTCGGCGACTTCGCGGAAAGCTGCTTTATTTGTAGATCCCAAAGTAATCTCATTTCAGGTGGTATTTCCTTAACGTTGGTCGTTTCAAGTATTTTCAGTAGATCCAAACTATCTTCTTCTACAAACTCTATCATTTCTTCTTCCTTTACACGTCGATATTCTTTCTTATATTTTACATCATTCTTGTCCTTGATTTCTTTACTTTGGATGACGATTCTCTCTTCAAGGCCCACTCGATCTAAGAATCTAACATTGCACTTTTTAGGTGGAATGTATGATACTGAATTCGTTGCTTTTCTTTTGATTGCTCTATTCTTGAAGAGTCTGGCAGTATAAGAACAACACCGGCATGACTTACCACGACATTTGACAAGGAAACAAGAAGTAGAAATTATTCTCTTGTGTTTTCCAAGATCATTCGTTGTCACGCTTAGAACCTTTGAGGAAGATACGGGCAACTTAAGAAATGGAGAGTCATCTTCGCAGGAGATTTGTCCTATGCATGGCGACGTCAACTCTACAAGACAAATGGCTTTTTCAATTGCACGAAGAGAGATTTCAACTTCATCTAATCTCATGATGTCTTTGAAAGAGACTTCGTGGCCATATGTGCTCAACGTCATAGTAGGCTGTGGAGTCAAGCTTACGGAAATTGTGGACATTAGACGGTGATCATCTACTATTATATCGGCTACTCCATTTGTTTCAGGCTCTGGACAATTCAATAAAGTCACCGATTGTTTGCTAATACGGGATGGATCGATAAACCAACCGGAATGAGCCGCGCAAAGTAGTTTTATATCTTCCAAGGCCTCTTCGTTGAATTCACTAATTATTTTTCTACTGGCTTCGTCAGTTGACCGCTTCAAGTGTCGATAACCAGGAGCATTCATTGTTGACGACGTTCTCTTAACTTTTCCAAACCAATTGGGATAAACATTCCCAATGATTGTGAATTCAATTCTTGCTCGGCTTTTAAGGCAGAGTCTATTATGGATTTGGTCAGCACAAAGGCATCTTCACAATACTCGTAATTTGAAATAATCCTAAACAAGTATATCACGTAGGCTACAATAAGATTTTTTTATAATCAATAGCCCACTCTTGCCAATATTTTTGTTTAAATTTTAGTGATCCTTTTTATTTTTTATTTATCATAGCCGTAACAACCCATTGGGACGAGGCAACTGCTCCGGCCCCCATTTTTACCGATTGCTATTAGTATATATATATATATTAGGGTGCCTAGTATACGCACATGCGCACGGGCGTACACTTGAAATTAAAGAAAAAGAAAAAAGAATATTTAAGAAAATTAAAAAAAATAATTTTTTTAAATCTAAGTAAGAAAAAGTAAGAAAGAAAGGCGTCAGCTAGCCGGGAAAACAGCAAACTTCTACCACTGTGCTTTATGTTTTAATGTTTTATTTATTAAATAACCGCTAATAGTTGGGTGCAAAAAAAATTAGCTTGGTCCCTCGTGAACAGTGGTTTGCATTTTCAACATAATTTATGTTCCGGAAGTGGTATCAATAACCGGATATTAATTGCCATGCACGCATGCGCGCGTCTTTCATTGGCTTCTCTGGTCAAAACTTGTCAAACCGGTTTATATTTGGCAGTTGATGGATTGACATTGGAACGGCTATCATGCTTCGAGCAGCATAGGCTTTAGATCTTTCACAATTTCCTTTAAATCTGATGAGACTACATGAATTTGTTGACAAGGTAATAATCGTACTTTGGGTCGTGTCTTTTGTTTTTAAGATGTTTTGTGAGCTTTGATGTCTGTCATTGATCGACTGCTGGTTGCTTGTTTCCGAGGGTTGTTCTTTTTCTTTCTTTTTTTGTTCGTTGCAGACTCATTGTCGATTTTGTATTTTGGAGTTGTTTCTGAATAAACTACATATAGAAGATTTGTACTGAAATTCTTCTTCCGAATTCAGTTTCCTATCTTTTCCGCTATACAGCCTTCGGAAGCTTTACCTCGTCATATATTTTTGTTTGAATTCGTGTTCGGATTTTTTTCCCGATGTGGCATGCGTGGTATTCCTTTGTATGAAACAGAAAGTATAAACCGATCAACTAATAGACGAATTTGTTGCTGGGACAATGTTAACGAAATGGTATGTTGATGATAGTCAGGTAAGCCAAATTTTTCGCCAAATTTTTTCACTGCTTGTTTCGTGTTGATTTACCCCCCTGTCGCTTATTTTCCTCATTGACACATATCAAACTTTCACTTAACAAAAAGTCGTATCCTATTTCGCGTAGACACACCCCCAACATTTGCTTATTCAAATGATGGCCAAATTTGATGTTTTTTCGCTTTTATTCTTTACTCGTCGATAATCGACTTTAGGTACCTTCGAAATAGGAAAGTTGAAGTCCTGAGACGTGTTTTGAATGTGTTTTCGTTGGAAAATATTGCGATTTAGGAAGGGCACTTTTCGTTTGTTTAGGCGCTCTTTGTTATGATTTGCGCTGAATATACGCCTCGCGCGCGGCCACTGTTGAATAGGAATGGCCCTAGAGGCTATTGCGCATGTCTAACACGTTAGGTACCGCCAAAATTGAAATCTTCGAATAATTGCGCGTATTTTGGTAGCAAGCTTGTCCATATTCATGAGTGTTTGGGAAGGGCAAAATGGCTGTAAAGTTGTCGATTTTTCTACTGTTTACCTCATTAATAATTCAGTTGGTTGTGGCCGCAGGAGATGATGCAGAACAAGCCTTTGTGACTCAATCTATACCGTCGTATGTACACGAAATAAGCAAGTAAGAATTATTCACTATTATGATTATATTTATCTCAGTATTTATTGTATAGTATGTTTTAGACTTATTTCGCTTAATTGTGGTGCACGTTTAGCTTAAGAATCGTTGTGAAGTCATATATATTTATCTTATTGTTGTGTAGTTTCTTGATTTACTCGTTGTCGAATGAATACAAACGACAAGATGGTCAAAGCTACGAGTCGTGGTTAACAATTGTTGTTAATCGAATTCTTCTTGATTCGGGAATACGTGGCATTACTGTTGGTACCAGGTTACTAAATGTGTTTAAGAAAAAGATTCTCAGCCTTCTCTCTGCTTTAAAGCGCACAAAAGGTGGAGAACCGAGAAACAGACTGTTCAATACATGGAAAACGTCAACATATAGCTTGACAGTATATTATACTGAGATTGAAATACTGGATTTGAAAAAAGAAAATACACAGCTGAAAGGTGAAAAAAGAGCTCTAGAACAATCATGTGAAATAGAAACTGCTAAAAGGATGAAAATCGAAGAGAAATTGAATTCCTTGAAAGATACAGTGCAGACAAACCATAATGTCTACAAAAGCAAATTCAAACAGTTGGTAAAGAAAATAGCCCAGCTCAGATCAAATAAAAAGACTAGGGGTCCAACCAAGAAAAAATATTTTAAAGAGTACACTAAGCAGCACCAAACAAGAATAAGAAAACAGTTGAAAGATAAATGTGAAACGGCCTTGTCCTTCCTTGGACACTATGATTTTATACCATCAAGGGTTGAGTTATGTAACATTGGGACTGGAGAAGTTGAAACATTTAGCTTTGTGGAAGACAATGAGCTAAATCCAGGTGGTGAGGAAAAAGAAATTTCAGAAGATGAAGTCAACAATTTGAATATGTGGCTCTATTTAAAAGATCGCTTTAACATATCCAATGATGCCTGGCATGAGTTCTCAATTAAATCAGAGGGGCCCCCATGTTTAAATAAATTGGTAAAACATATGAACAATCTAAACAGTAAGTGGAGCTTAAAATCAACCCCAGGAGATACTGAAGGAATCCAGATGAGTTTTACTGAAAGTATCATAGAAAATATCAAACGTCTAAGGAACACAGGTATTGTAAAGGCTGGAGAGACAATAAGAGTGAACACGGGACGAAAAAATTGATTCGCACATTTGCAAATTTAAAGTTGTTGCAAAAATCAACTTTGCAGCGTTTGGCCAGATTTGCACATATGCAAAGTTGGAAATTGCCGTCAACTTTGCAATAGGTGCGGATTTGGCGATTGCCGTAGAGCCGCCGGTGCAAAGTCATTGCAAATTTGTTTCAAAGTTCAAACTTTGCACAAATGTTTGCAAAGTTTGCAAATTTATTGCAAAGGCGGAATTTGCTAACGTTTTTGCGCTACGTGCAAATCTTATGTAATTGATCATGTTTTCCATAGATGCAAATTTATAGCGGATTTAACTTTGCTTATGTAAAAAACCTATAGACCTTATTCCAAAATGGCCGTCAAATTAAAATTCTTTTATATACATATAAAATAGCCCTTATCAACTCGTTTTCATGTGGGAAATTCAAAATAATTTTTACTTTAAACCGAGGTCATAAGGGCTAATTTATATGCACATAAAGGAATAATAATTCGGCGGCCATTTTGGAATAAGGTCTATGTAGTTCAAATAATTTTTTTTGCATTTATAACACTATTAATTTATTGAATTATTGAGAGCAAACATCAAGCCCGGTTTTCAATTGGACGCAACAATGTCGTAGCGACCGCGGAGAGTGAAGCTAAGTATTATAAGGGTCCTTCCGACAAGAGAAAAGAAGATTTTAAAATTCTTGTCATCACTTGTCTTTGCTGGTCGCAAAAATCCTTGAGCGGCCGCAGGGATAGATCCCGCGCCTCTGTCTTTGTTGTCACAAAATAGAAACCAGGCGACCGCGTTACCTACAGGATATAGAATTCCTATAAATATAAACATATAAATACCCTAACAAATGTTTATTATATATATAAAAACTTTAATAAGATAAATAACAAACTGTAACGGTAACATATAGAAACATTTACGGTATTTAAACAAATTGAGAATTGTTATTTTTTTCGCGAGGTCTATTGATGCTAACCTACATACTCACGGACAAATTAACATTAACTCATTCCTGTTCGAGGGCTTCCCTAAGGTGAATAAAATCGTCTCGCGTTAGCCAGAATAAAATACTAAACACCAATTCCGACAGGAAAGAGTTAAATTTTTAAACTAATTTCAATTAACAGTTCATTGTTATGTATTGGATTGAAAGCATTTCCTTTTTTTTTTTATTTTTCTTTTGCCAAGTTGTCCATTAGTTTCTGAACTACAGTAGGTCTATTCAATCTGATAAGAAACATATTCTCCGTCACATAGTTGTTTAGACGTCATTTCTATGTAATATTAGCTATATCTAAACAGAGATTATTGATTTTTGCGAATGACATTGTATGAACATCAATAAAGATTTTTATATTTTGAAGAATGTTGTGAAGTGAAAAAATATGGTCCATCCGATTGAATGAAATAATTAAAAAGCTACTGAACAAGATAACTATCTGAACAACTTGGCTATGAGGCTCCACCAGACATTTTTTCCCGTAATTTGTTGTCCGGATATTTAACGATGTTGAAGTTTCTATACAACAAAGGAAAAGAAGACATTTTTAAAATTTTTATTTAAAATTATGATTAACATACACTGCACATAAAAATACAACACTTGTTAATGTGCATGCTCACAACAGACTAGACGCAGGACAAGATGCAAGACAAGACGCAAGACAAGACGCAAGATAAGACGCAAGACAAGACGCAAGACAAGATGCAAGACAAGATGCAAGACAAGACGCAAGACGAGATGCAAGACAAGATGCAAGTCAAGACGCAAGACAAGACGCAAGATAAGACGCAAGACAAGAGTGAGACGCAAGACGATAGGCAAGACAAGATGCAAGACGAGACGAGACGCATGACAAGACGCAAGACGAGATGCAACACGAGATGCAACACGAGATACAAGACGAGATACAAGACAAAAGCAAGATAAGATGCAAGGGAAGATGCAAGGGAAGATGCAAGGCAAGATACAAGACAAGATGCAAGACAAAACAAAACAAGACAAGACAAGACAAGACAAGACAAGACAAGACAAGACAAGACAAGACAAGACAAGACAAGACAAGACAAGACAAGACAAGACAAGTCAAGTCAAGTCAAGACAAGACAAGACAAGACAAGACAAGACAAGACAAGACAAGACAAGACAAGACAAGACAAGACAAGACAAGACAAGACAAGACAAGACAAGACAAGACAAGACAAGACAAGACAAGACAAGACAAGACAAGACAAGACAAGACAAGACAAGACAAGACAAGACAAGACAAGACAAGACAAGACAAGACAAGACAAGACAAGACAAGACAAGACAAGACAAGACAAGACAAGACAAGACAAGACAAGACAAGACAAGGTGCAAGACAAGACAAGGTGCAAGACAAGACAAGGTGCAAGACAAGACAAGGTGCAAGACAAGACAAGGTGCAAGACAAGGTGCAAGACAAGACAAGGTGCAAGACAAGACAAGACAAGGTGCAAGACAAGGTGCAAGACAAGGTGCAAGACAAGATGCAAGACAAGATGCAAGACAAGATGCAAGACAAGATGCAAGACAAGATGCAAGACAAGATGCAAGACAAGATGCAAGACAAGATGCAAGACAAGATGCAAGACAAGATGCAAGACAAGACAAGACAAGATGCAAGACAAGACAATATATAGATATCTATTTATACATAGGTATAGTATATAGCAGTGCATAAAATAGGTATAAATTGTTGTTTTCTACAGTACTTACTTGTCTATACTTGTAAATATCTTTCTGTCTCTATGTTTGGTGGAATATAGTTAAACTCTGGTCTAGAAATAACACATGAAAAGTTATGATACAAAATAAATTTACTTGCAAAATTACAATGCAGTAATTCGAATCAATCCAAATTACAATGCAAATGCATAACAATACCTGAGAAGTAAATTAGGCAAAGTGAGGCAAAACAAAATAATTAAGGCAAGGGAAGGGAGGCAGTCCTTTAAAACTATAAACTGTTTTACCGAATACCAGACACTGCCAGATAGCAGAATTTTACTGGATACTGCCCACTGGGCACCAATACCCAGATCTGGCACATCTCTAAAAACTTTACAATATACTTATACAGAACAACATTATATAAAAATCATCTTTAATAATTTATAAATAAGTCACATTTAAAGTAAACATATTTTTCTACTTACTTGTTAAATATTTAGTAGAATAAAATTATATCTTTTTTTTTTTTTGTTTGGTTCTAACCTAAAAAATTACATGAAAATTTAAGATATTGAAATAGAGAGACTTGCAAAGTTACAGTAATATTTTCAAAATAATGTATTTCAATGCAATGCACTCCAATACAATGCATGTAATACATTGCAATGCAATGCAATGCAATGTAATGCAAAACAATGCAAAACAATGCAACGCAATACAATGCAATGTGACACAGTCTTCATTACAATGCAATAAATGTTAATACACTGGAAAACTATACAATACAGAACTTTACAACACTCCAATACAATGCAATAACAATAAAAAACAATGCAGTACAAGTACAAATAAAATACAGTGTAGTGAAGTACTGTGTAGTGCAGTGCAATACAGTGCAGTAGAGTAGAGTACAATACAATACAGTGCAGTGCAGTACAGTACAGTGCAGTACGTGCAGTACAATACAATACAGTACAATACAATACAGTGCAGTACAATACAGTGCAGTACAATACAGTGCAGTGCAGTGCAGTGCAGTAGAGTACAATACAGTGCAGTGCAGTACAGTGCAGTGCAGTACAATACAGTGCAGTACAGTATTAGTACAATATTATAAAAATGATTTACTCAATTATAAATAGGTATTAAATAGGTATGATATAAGCAGCACTTAAAAGATAAATGCTTGAAAATGTACTATATAATACAATATTACAATGCAATGGAATGCAATGAATTGCATTGCAATGCAATGAGCAATACAATACAATGAGCAATACAATACAATACAATACAGTACAACATAACACAACACAACACAACACAACACAACACAACACAACACAACACAACACAACACAACACAACACAACACAATACAATACAATACAATACAATACAATACAACACAACACAACACAACACAACACAACACAATACACTATACAATACAGCACTCTGCAATACAATGGAAAGAGAATGTTTATACCTTTTAAGACACTGCAAAACTATACAAAATAATAAAATAAATATTTTCAATACTGCAATACATTCAAGCAAAACATTGGAATATAATTCAATACAGTACAATAGTATAAACACTATCTTAAATAATGCATCACCTATAAAAAGTATTATATAGGTATGAGATTAGCTGCACTTAAAAATAAACAAATTGTTTCTTTCTACTTACTTACTTGTCTTATTTAGTTGGTAGAATATCTTTCTGTCTTTATGTTTGGTGTTCTATAGTTAAGTTCTGGCCAAAAAAAGGAATTGAGAAAGTCTTGATAATTAAGCTTATATAAACTTTTATTTATAAAACAAAGGGTTGCAAAGAGTAACCACAAAAAGTTTTAACTTACAAAATACATTTATAAAATACAAAAACTAGTAACGATTTAACTTGTTTTTACATGCCAAACTTAGATATTTGATGTATGGGTCAAACGTCAAAATTTATATTTTTCGAAGACTTCGAAGATACAAACGCTATTTATCCCGCTGTAGAATACTGGACTTTAATCCAAGATACAGAATATTATTACTAATAGTTCACACTCCTTCAGTTTACTAACCTCTTTTTATCAAAGTAACGTGATTTCTTCAACTTTTGGGCGTCGTTTGTCGTGATCAATCTTCGTTTTCAGTTTTTGTTTGTACAGTGCCGTCACTGCAGTGTTTAACAAGCTTTTTTGACGTCAAAAATCCATATATTCAGACAGATAGTACGGGATAAACAACAGAGGTTTCCTAAGGTACCACTTTGGTGACAAATGATGGCGTTTTTTGTAGTTGTTCACTATAAAAAGATGGATTTTTTCCTTGTGTCCATTCGACTTAACCAACCCGCCATCTTCTTGCTTGAATTAGTGTGTTTTAGCGGGAAATTTCTTGAGATATGATTGGCCAATAAAACTATGAACAAGGCTCCGACGTTAATCCGACGACTTCCGATGACGCATCGATAAAAACATCGAATTATGAAAGCACTGCCGCAAAACGTATTTATGTTTTTTAGCATACTTTTCATATTTAGGCAAATGCCTTTCTGTAGAAGCTTGTGTATAAGCATGTTTTAAGCATTCGTGTTGTTTCTCGTTGAGCGCGGGTGCTCTAGGATACAGGTTATATAGGGTATCCTCTTGGTAGGATACGTTACAATTTTTGTCATTCTAAGTCTAGAACATAGGGTTATATTTTTTTGGTCGAACAAAAAGCATGTTTTCGGTTTTTGTTATCTGAATGAACAAGGCACTGTCGATTAATTGTTACTGATTAATTAATTAATTAGTTAGTTTGATTGATCAATTATTGATTGATCGATTGATTGATTGATTGACTAATTGTTTAATTAATTGATTGTTTGAATGATTGATTGATTGATTAATTGATTGATTGATTGATTGATTGATTGAGTTTTATTCAATTTTACGCTATATATTTGCAACGGTGGGAAAGTTGTGCAAATTTAACTACAAATTTACTTTTTAAATTGACATGAGCAAATTCATTAGTAAAATTTCGCAAAGTTACAAAACAGCAAAATGTAATTAGCACTTATAATAGCTAATAATGGTTGAACTGATTATACAGGCAGGTAATTACTCGTTTTTCTAATTTTTACTTCTTTCAGACAGGATCGAGATTGGTGAAAGACCTGCTCGTATTATATGTAAAAAAAATCACATAATTCAGTTAAATCTCTATTTAGCCGACGTTGCAATACGTTTAAATTTGGGACCTAGTTTCAGTATCTGCTTACCGATGTTCACGCTTAAAAAAGCGCCATTAAACTGTGGTGAACTGTAGTGCATGCAAGTAGTAGAGAAAGGCCGGTTCTGACGCACTTTTGGTTTTATCATTTTGGCAACGCCTTGGCGCCATTTTTTCACCTTACCCATGTGCGTCATCCTGAACCTTTTTAGCTAACATTATTATTAATTTTTTAATAATAATATCCGTCCACCCCAGGGGCTAATCCTAATCACTGCGTTTTATTTTTCCGTTTAACAATGGCCGATTGCCAATGTCTGAATTCCGTCTGGTAAAATTATTCTTTTGTCGTCGTTTGCCGAAAGTGCTATCTTGTTAATGTGTTCCGTATATATTTCGTGTTGCCGGCTTCGGAATGTGTTCATTCCTTTCATTAAGTGTTTTTTACTGAACACACAATTCTTGTAATCCTGAAAGGTGATCTCATTCTTAACTACTCCTTTCTTTACTCCCTTGCATTTCTTTTCTTCAGATCCGGAGTTCATTTTGTAAGCGTACAGCTTACTCCGCAATCCTACAAATTCTGTAATTTGTTTTCCTCCCGCCTCATCCTTAAACATACCGATAACCTTTTTGTTGACTCCGGTTTGGATACCACTAGGGTTACCCGCGCTATCGCTGTGTTCCTTAGGGAAGTTACTGGTGTCGAACCAACTACTTACATCATTGCTGATATCCTTGTAGAAGTCCTCGGTTTGGATTTCATAGCATAAGCTATCTGTATCCGTAAACAGCAGACTGGCCTTCTTCCCATACTTGGATTTAATGTAATTATAATGGAAATCGTACATTAACGTTTTGCTGATATCCAGAATACTCATACCTAAGTATATGGGTTTGTTAAGTTTTACCGTGGTCTTTTTCATATGAACGGCAACTAGGTTTTCTGTGAAGATATTGACCCTATCGAAGTTAGATTTTTTAGCTAATTTTTCGAGCTGGCCTTCATTTGTTACTAGTTTGACATCAACCCGGTTTCTTACATTTTCCATCGTTTTACCAAATACCGAGTTATTCATTAACTTAAAGAAATCTTTTTCAAAATCTGAAGTTGCCTTGGTTCTTAAATCTGTGTTAAGTTTGATGTACGGTTTTAGCCAGGCTTCTTCAACAAACGTAATTCCGCGGTGAATTTTAGTTAACTTTAATCCTAGTTTTAAGCATTGTTTTAGTGCCTCGTGGTGAATGACGTACTTTTCCTTGTTCATTAAGTTAGGCATTAGCTTGTTTACTCCATTAACACTTAACCTTTCCGCAGCTAATGGGTATTCGTTATGTAGGTCGTGTAATTCTTGTGGATATTCTAAATTTACTTCTAGAATACACGGTACGGATTTCCATGTTTCAAGTTGTTTTTGTTCCAATCACCGGAAGTCCCTAACAGGAAGTTTTTTACTCATAGCCCAACCGTACAGGTTGTTAGCATCTAAATACGCTAGAAAAACATTTAATTCATTAAGTTTAAAGTTAGGCATGTACTTATTGTTAGCTTTGGCGTACCTCTTGGTGATAGTTGAGATACCACCTCGGATTCCTTTCTCGATCATAAGGTACATGTCGGGATCAGTTATTAGTTCTAGCTTAACTTTTGTTAGTTTTAGGGCTGCATCCCATGCCAAACCTGGACTGGTATAATACCAAAGCGGATCTAATCCATAGTTTTTTTTACAAACATCTCTAAAACCTTCCATTACATCGGCAAGGAGTAACACATCGGTTTTTAAATACAGATTGTGGTAATCCCGCATAGTTTGACAACCAAAGGCAATCCAAACATTTTGGGCATGTTTGTAATCCTCGTTTGAAATGTGTGTGTTGTTTAACTTGGAAAAGAACTCAGATTTGTTAGGTAGCTGAGGATAACTTAGTTTTTCAAATCCGGACATGAACTCATAGGGGAAAACTCCCTTTTTCTTAAGTAAGTTAACTTGGGTTTCACTATAACCGTTAAATCCTTGTTCCACAGATTTAAACTGATCAGAACCTAAGTTTTTAACTAACCCATCTAACGAACTCAGGGTAAACTTTAATGAATCTAAGAACCTTAGCTCATACTTAACATTTCTTGTTTTTTCGTTTTCTGTTATTGTCTCCATAACCACTTCCTTACTAAAACTGATGTACTTTTCGTCTGTCTTAGGTATACAGTTAATTTTTCCTTCTGAAAGTCCTAGACTTTTAATGAACAGATGGGCATCATAACCTTCCAGGTTGTGGAACAAAACAGGAACAAATTTTGGGGTTTTCATTTTTAAATTACACTTGTTGTGGGCGGCACCACGATACTTTCCTGTTAGATGACAGTGGTCCCGGACTCGATCAGCGTTCAATGTTTCACTACAAACATAGCAGTTCTTTACACACCGAAATTCTTTTTCTTGTGTTTTACTCATTTGAATAGGTTTAATTTGTTTTGTAATTTCATAGATTTCTTTCATCTCCAGTTCTACACTTTCAACAAATTTTTTGCCTATATCCTCGTCTTCGTTTTCCATTGTATACAGCACAGTTTTGTCTTGGAATATGGTTTTGTCTTTACATTTAACAGTGTAACAATATCCTGATGGTTGATGGTGCTGGTATGCGGTGGTATGGCTTTTGTCATTATTTTTCTGTACGGTGTCAACAGGAATGATGAAGCTTTCGAAATCCGCGTAAATGACAAACGGAACATCTGTTGTTTTTTGAAACTGTTTAAAATATGTTTCCGACCCTTTTTTAGGGTATTCATGGATTTGACAGTCATGTGTGCTACAGATGGATAAGTGGGTGTTTAGGATATTTTGTGTTCCAAATGCATTTAAACAGCGAGGACAAATATATGTTTGGTGTTCCTTTTTTGAGAGCTGTGAACTTAGTAGTCTACTTATATCACTAATAACGCTGTAATGTTCGTCATGGAAAAATAAGTTAATGTTTTTCTTATGATAGTTTTTAGATATTTTTAGCGGAAACACCTTTTTAATTTCCTCATCAAATCCGTAAACATTAATACTAAGCTCATTTAAATTTTCAAACTTGGTTATATCTTTTAACTTCATAGGAAACACAACTTTATTCCAGTTAAGTTTTTCTGCTTGAAGTTTTAGAACTTTGGTTACTCTTCCACCATCTTTTTCCACAGGATTTAATGCTCTTGTTACAGCATATTTAAAACACTGATTGCCGTCATTTTCTATGTTGATAATAGCTTTTTTCCTACTAAGAAATTTTGGCAAAGGCTTATAGCTTTTTCCGTTTACCGGTTTATATTTTGTTATGAAAATTTCCAAACTTTTAACGTAAAGTAACCTCCATCCAGATCCTTTTCTCTGAAATGCTGCCAGACTTTCTAACATTTTTCCACACATTTTTCTGTATTCTTCACTAGCATCTTCTTTTGAAATAATTGAATGAGTTTTACTTTTGAAGTAGCTCATTTCTTCGTTGTTATTAGCATCTTTTAACAAACAAACAAGGATTGTATTTACCTTTTTTCCAACACTTGCGGTGTTGTTAATTAATTTTTCAACGTTTTCTGCAACGCCATAAACAAACGCTCTTGGGTCTTTGACTCCATCGCCATTAATTTCCCATTTTTCTGTGTTTTTACGTATAGCTCTTGAAACAATTGTTGGTAGAAAGCTGTTGTTGTTGGATTTTTCTACCATTTTTGCTTTTGCGTTGGCGCTGTTCCACAGCTTGTTGCTAAGCTTTTCGCGAATATTGGCGAGTTTTTTGGATCCTTTCCATTTCTTTCCTTCGATGATGTTGAATTGACGTTTGGACTCCTGTTTGATTTCTTTTCGCCACTTGATGGTTTCCTTGTGTTGTTTCTTTTTCAGAGCTTTGAGTTCTTGCTTGTTCCATTGTTTTTTCGCTTTTTCCAAAACGACGTTCATTTTTTGCTGTAATTTTTGTTTGACTTTTTCTTGTTGACGCTTGACTTTTTCTTGTTGACGTTTTTCTTCTTGCTGTTGTCGTTGAATTTGTCGCTGAAGTCTTGTTTTTTCTTGTTGATGTTTTTCTTCTTGTTTTTGAACTTGACGTTTGTTTTTAAGTTCAAGTTTTTTAATATATTCAGTAATATTAGTATTCCACATTTTATCCCTTTATTATAGTAAGATTTTGCAAAAAAAAAATCGATTTAATTTCATATATATTATATATGAAATTTTTTAAAAAAGGAAGTGTGGAATTGAAAAACTGACTATTTGGTGACGGAGTACAAACACCCCTTTATTAGTACAGTTTTTTCTTTTAGAAATTTGTAAATGTAATTTGGATTTACATTAAGGTGTTTTGCTGTTTTGTATATGCTTGGAAATTGTAAAATTTCGCCGTTTCCCATATTTTTGATTGTAATTGGAACTGGTGTCCCAATTTTGTTTTTGTTATGTGTATCAAATGCTTGGTTTCTCACTAACGTAAGACCAAGTTTTTCGCATAAGGTTTTACTATTCATTTTTGAAAAGTATTTGATTCCTCTTTCTTTACCCATTTGTCTTAGTTGTCTTATTGTATACATTGTTATTTATTATATATCTTTTTTGAAAGTTGTCCCACTTTAAATACTTATTTTTAACTTTAAAGTTAAAGTTAACTTTAACTTTAACTTTAGTACATTTCTTTATTATACTAAAAAGTGAAAAGTTGTCCCACCAAAAATGGTTCCAAAAAATGGTTCCTAAAAATGGTTCCAAAAAAGAGTCCCACTTTAAAAATTACTATAATAAAATGGTTTACAAAATATTTAACTTCAATCATGTCTCAAAAGATTTAACTGAAGACCAAATAACGAGATTTAAGGAAATGTATACACACTACCACAGGCTAACAAAATGTTATGAAAGAATGTATAAAAAAAGCAAGTACAAAGACAACATTTTTATGTTTTTGAAAGTACTTTTAATATCTGGTAGCACTGGTGGAACTGTTTTGGGTTGTATCACACTTAATCCATTGATTTTAGGTGCGATGTCGGGGCTAGGTCTTTTGATAGCTGGTTATATGCGAAAAGCTAATTTGTCAAAAGCGGTGGATAGAAACAGGTTTGCCTTCAAAAATTATAGAAAGGTGTTGAATAATCTTAGAGAGTTTATGCGAGGGGTTCACTTTGATCAGGTTCAGTTTGATGGAAAGCTGATGGTGATTGACGATTTGGTTCGGGAGATGTGTTCTGAGATTTCGGACAGTGTTGACAAGTGGTATGCTCAGGAATATGAGAGTAGTTCTTGACTGTTTTGTTTGTCCAACCCATTTGCATGTTTCCTTCTATTGTTTCAGAATCTTTTCCGAAACTGATGCCAAGCTGAAACCCTTTTCGGGTGTTGTAACTTTTATTAAGTTTTTCTTTTGATTTACTTTTTGAGTTTCCCATTTTATTTAAAAATGGGAAATTAAAATAATAATGTTTTAATCAGTATTAACTCCACCGTTATCGGAATTAATAGTATTGCTACTATTGTTGCTTGCGCTAGAACTCTGATTACTTTGTACTTCATCTTGTGTTTCTTTATCTACTTCGTTTTCGGGTTTGTCCCACATATGTTTTGCTAGTATTAGTCCACCTGAAAACAAACCAATCATAGGGATGTAGGGGGATACCTTCATAACCATTGTTTTAACATCATTGTGGAAAAGTTTGTTTTCCGATAGTTCTTTGTCTAGGTTACCGTTGTTTTCAACCATATTTAGTTGTTCCATTAGTTTTGAAAACTTTGAAATAAGGTTTTCAGTTAGTTGTGTGTTAACCTTATCCATTTGTTCGCGTTGGTGGTTTTCCTTGATTTTTTCTAATGCGGATTGACTCGCCTTTTTGATATATTTTTCTGAGTATTTAATTTCTTTTGCGGCAGACAAGCGGATCAGTTCATCTCTAAGGTTGTTGTTTGTAACAGATGTTTCTGGTTGCGTGTTTTCAAAGTTAAGTTCTTCTGTGTTCATTTATTACTATCTTTTTTTTGGTGAAAGTGCTTTTACGTTTTTGAAAAGAATATAAGCAAAAGCAATAGCTAATACCCACAAATTTTTTGATAACCACAGAAATCCTTTGGAGCCAAGTAACAACATTTTGGTGAGTAACTTAAATAACGTCATCACTACAGGTAGAGCGGCTTGTAACATCTTTAACTGCATTTTTGCTAGTTTTACCGTAGTTTTTGCAAGTTTGGCCGCAAGTTTGGCCGCAAGTTTTGCAGCTTTGGTTAAACCTTTTTTTCCAGCTATGACCACAGTTGTTATAATTCCACCAATAGTTATAGCCACTGCTGACAAACTTGTAAGGTTTTCTTTAACGTATTTTTTAAACTTTTCGTATTTTGTTATTTCATCGTCAGCTATCCTATCTAAGGTTTCTTCCCTTTCAGGTTTTAAGTTATTTTTTAATCTTAGTTCTTCGGCTTTTAACTTAGCAACATCTGAGATGTCTTTGTAAACAGCTTTTTTTCGGATATCAGCTTCAGCTTTTGCTTTGTCATCCCAGTACTTAACAGCTATGTCAACAGCGTCTAAATTTTCTATGTCATCCGTTGCTAGTATTCCACCAAGTTCTCTTAGTTCTTCATCTGTAAGTTGTGTTCTATCAACCGAATTATTACCTATTTCTATTTCAGCTTGGATGTTATCGATAACATTTGCTCTGATCCCATTAACATTTGGTGTACCAGGAAGACTACCAACAGTTTCCTCAATAGCCCCGTTTGCGGTTTTACTATGTTCAAAACGCGCATTTTCCATAAGTTGGATGTATTTTTGCACAGTCGGTTGCGCTTTTTCACTTGTGCTTAAAACAAATCCTTTTCCTTTTTGAACAACAACTCTTGTTCCGTCATAAAGAATTCCGTTTACCTTTCCAGTTTTTTCACTTATTGAAATTAAACTTTTGTTAATTAGCTTTTTTGACTCAGATCCATCTTTCATTACAACTTCCTGGTTAAAGTTGTTTTTTAAAAATGCTTGTCGCGTTCTTGTAATTCTTCTTTTCTCAAAGGTTTCCCATCGCTTATATTTGTTTTGTATTGTATTTTCTTCAACGTTTTCTTCAACTGTTACGTTAGGGTCTTGTGCTTTTACCCACGCATCCGAATCAAACGGCTCTAAATCTGGTCTTCCTTCCAGATCAATGTTTTCATCATAGTCATCATCATCGTAACCGCCAAAGTCGTCATTATCATTGTCCATAAAGCTTGTTTCTTCTTTGCCACGCATTTCCGCTTCACTGTTATCATTAAAAGTATCAAATTCAAATCCTTCCATTTTATTTATTGTAAAACTTGAACCAACTCTTCATTGTAAAACTTACCAATAACATTTTCACCTGTGTTGTCCTCAATGTTGTACATTACTGGATCACCGCGGAACACAGCTGATATTTTAAAAACTTCACTTGTAAAATTAGGGTCATACCCCTTTGCAAAGTTCTTTTTGTATTTGTATATTCTTACATGGTCGCCGACCTTAAATTTGGGTGTTGGAAATTTTGTCGGTGGTAAACCGTATAAAGTTAAAAATACCTCATCTTGGTTATTAAAATTAACGCTATTAGGTTTTCTTTTAATGGTTGAGTGAAATGTGTTGTTATAACTTTTGGTGAGTTTGTCTAAAACTGGTAACCAAGTTTTAGTTTGTTCAGCGGTAAAATATTTCCACATCCTTGTTTTTAATGTTCTGTTAAATCTTTCTACAATAGCTGCCTTACGTTCTGAAAGTGTTGAAAAGTATTCTATGTTATAAGATTTTAAAAGGGATTTCACTCCAACATTATAAAATTCATTACCATTATCAAACTGAACAACCTCGGGATACTTTTGGAAGTGATGTTTAAATTCCTTTAACATTTTACCAACTCCTTCTACCATACTTTCTGTATTTTTTCTGTGCACAGGAACGGTAAAAGCAAACCTACTTAAAATTTCAACTCCTGTTAATATCCAGTTAAATCTTTTGTTTACAAAACTAAACTTAGCCATATCCACTAAGTCCATTTGAAGCTGGTCGGCTAAATTTTTAACAAAAGTCCTTTGCGTTTTACGTGGTTTTCTTAGCGGTTTGTGTAGTGTGTATGTACTTTGCGAAGATAACCACTCCTTAACTAACTTTCTTGTAACTCCTTCCACATTTTCTTCAACCGCCTTTCGGTAAAGCTTTTCCGCACTTTGGTAACCGGTTACAGGATTGTAATATATGTTTCTTAACTCAAGGTCAAGTAGCGTTAAAATCGAAGAGTCGTCTGCGACTTCGCTTCGCTTTTCGCGGTGAAAACCGTTTGGTTTTTGTGTTAAAGCAGTCATTTTATTTATAAATAAAAATGATGACTAATGTTTACTCACCAAAAGAACTACAACGTCTTAAGACATTATATGAAAAAGACTACAAAGGTGTAGTTAAAGGTGGACCGTCAGAAAAAGCCAAACTTCGTAATGAGTTTTTAGAAAAATATCCAAATGCTGATGTAAGCAGGTTTATTTTCTCTATTTGGCTTAATAACAAAGGAGAGGTTGACTCTAGGGAGGTGCTTTTTAAACTAAATGACTCCTCAACTATCAACATCGCATCAGACACCTTTAAAAACAACCCTGATTGGGTTAACTATTTATACTGGCCAAGAGAATGGTCCGTTACCCAAGATTTACCAAATCTCAAACTTAATGAAAAATTTACATTAAACTTAAATGTCTTTGCTATTTTTGTAACTGAAAAGAAAAAGTTTACAGCACATTTTGAAGAACTAAATACAACTTACATAAAACCAGCCAACGAACCAGAGAAACCATATTCAAAAGAAGACTTTGATTACTTAAATAATCCATACTTTACAGCAATAGCAGCTACTTATGTTGCTACCAATTTGTGTGGAATTTCAGAAAAACACCTTTTAAACAAAATTCCAAGAGCAAGATCAAATATAATTACAAGTATAACCCAGTACCACCTTGCCTACCATTTAAGGAGGTTTTTACGAAACCCAAAAAAACTTTAAAAATATATGTCAGGAAAACATTTAGATTTTTTACAAGAACACACACCAGTTAGAAAAATTTGGAGGACACAATACAGTGACACGACAACGAAACTAGAAGATTTCTTAAAACAGCAAGAAAGTCTAGGTTATATTATAAGAAACATGAGGTATGTAAAAAACCATGCAAATTACGTTAATTACGGAGCAAATTTAAAATATGAAAAATATATGGGAGGCAAACCAAAAGAAGGTAATGATTACCAGCTTTTTATCCCAAAAACCTCAAATGGAATAACACCATTAGGACAAAAACTATTTCAACAATCCATAGAGAGCTATGTTTACTGTATTTTAGGTGCACAGGCAAGAACCAGATGGAGTATCATAGATCAGGGAGCCAAAAGTACACAAACGCAGGATGTTTTCTTAAAACTTGTTAAAGACACAATAGCTCAAGATGAAACAACTGTTGCCATTTCAAATATGCGTACAGCTATCAAAAGTACCAATGTAATTCTAAATTTTGCAATTTCACCGGGTTTAATTCTAATACCTTCAGATATGAGAATTCTTATTAAACCATTGGATGGGTTCAACAATGTTCTTACATTAGCTACAAACAAAATGATGTTTGGTGGAAACAAAAATGTAAACAAAGTTATTTCTCAACAAGAAAAAACAAGTTCTCAACAAATTAAACCCCTTCCATTACCAGTAAACCATAACAAAACGAACCCAATACATAGTGGAAATTCGTCACTTGTATTACCATTAGTTTTTGGAGCTTTTCTTACTGGCACCTTTCTCACATTCTATAAGTTTTTCTAATTAACCATACTTTCTGTACATCCAGCTAAGACTCATCAACAAACAGTCTGCCATATCATCCGCTTTTTTAACACTAAGTAAAAGTAAGGTTTCTTGATCTCCACGTTCTTCCATTATTTTTTTAGCGTGTTGTACAGCCCACTTTTTACGTGATCTGTGATCGCCAAGCTTAACCCCAAACACACTTGTTTTAAATTTTGGGGAGTACAGTTCTAATTCCACGTTAGGAAACAGCAATGAAACTAAGGTCCAAACGTGCTGCATTAACCGAACACAGTTTGTGTTTTGTCTAACTTGTTTTTCTATTAAAACATTAGTAACCGCAAATGTTTTAAAAACATTTTGAATGATACCAGAAACGCTATTGAGAACCGCAGTTGAAACCTCCTTTCTCCCATTTTTTGCCAAACATGAATTTTTTAGTTCTTTCACACAACCAGAAAGCGGATCCTTTGTATATTCTTCCACACTGTAACAAAAATTTTTAATTCCAATGTCTATGGATAATATTAACATTTATTTTGTATGTTTTTACAGCTAGCTATTACATACAAAATAGCAAAATTATAATACAAAATAGCTAGCTGTATAACTAGCTGTATAACTAGCTATTACATACAAAATAACAAATTTATAATACAAAATAGCTAGCTGTATAACTAGCTATTACATACAAAATAACAAATTTATAATACAAAATAGCTAGCTGTATAGCTAGCTATTACATACAAAATAACAAATTTATAATACAAAATAGCTAGCTGTATAACTAGCTATTACATACAAAATAACAAATTTATAATACAAAATAGCAAAAAATAGCAAATGTGTTAATTTCGTCATAATAAATGAGTGAACAACGAACTATTACAAAACATGAAGAAGTAACAAGGGTAAAAAACCCAAAAAGAGTTGCACAAGGATACAGACTAGCTGAACTAAGTAAGAACGCAAAAGCTAAGAAAAAGGAAGCCCGTCAACAGCAAAACGAAGAGCAAAGCGGTGAAGGCGAATCTTTAATGTTACCTGGGCTATCAACATCATTAAGTATAGTTGGTGCTGTAACTGGTATAATAGGAACATACATTGTATGGAAGCAGTACACTGGGACAAAAAAAAAAGAAAAAGTAGAACCTAAAAAAGTATCAAAAGAAGTGGTGTTTAACAATCTTGATAACGATGATATATAATTTTATTTGAATTTCGTGACTTTAATTTTGTTATAAAAATTACACTATAATAAATGAATAAGGAACGACAAACTAAGTTAAAACCAGGTTATAAACGTTTACAAAAAAGCGAAATAACCGGTGAACGTACAAGACATGTCACAACATTTAATCCTAACAAAGCCAATCCAGGAGAAGAAATTTATATTCAGATTCCAAAACTTAAACCTGGGACAACTCTTGTTCCACACAAAATGTTTTTGGTTTTTGACTTTAAAAATGCAAACACCAAGTCGTGGTTTAACAACAACCTTGCAAAACAACTTCAAAAGCAACTAAAAGTTAAATTTGCAGGTGAAATTATTTACGACAACACAGGTGAAAGCTTACTTAGAACCTACGAAGATCTGTGGTTAAATAGCGACGAGCGTGCCAATATGTTGGAAGACGGTATTGCCACCGAAAACCAACGTAAGGTAATTTCAAAGTCGGACGATGCTTCATCTGATGCGTACGCCTCAGTTTACGGCAACAAGCAAAGAATTCAACTAGGAAAAATTCTTATGGATCATGGTTTATACGCTCCTTACAACATGAGCAACGATTTACAGTATATTATTACTCTTCCACAAGCCAGCGAAATTATGCAAGCACAAAACAACCAAGCAGTTGAAGGATATAGCTTAGAAAACATTGAACTGGAATTCGAAACCATCACCAACAACGACCTTGTTCGCGAAGTCGAAAGTGGATACAACGCAGGGAGAAGTCTTAGTTTTGAACACGCTACCCTTTTGAAAAAGGTGGAATGGAACAAAACAACAACTCTTGTTAACGAAACCATTAATTTACCACGAAAGAGTATGAAAGCTGTTGTAATGCTTTTCACAAAGGGAACCCGTGGTGGATCCGAAGAGTTTGTTTTCCCAAACATTGAAAACGTGAAAGTTACCATTGAAGGCATTCCTAACAGTGTTTACTCGCAGGGAATAATCAAAAGAAGACTGTTCGAAGAAGCAGAAAGACTTTTCAAACAGGACACCAGTGCTGTTACCGCAAGTAGCTTCTTCACCGGCGACAAGTTTGCTTTGGTAGTCGATCTTAGAACCATTGACGACAACGAATTATACGGACACGGAACAAAACTTTTGTCAACGCAATCTGGTATTATGCTGGAAATCACAAAGAAAGCAACAACTGTAAACCTTAACTGTTATATTTTTATACTTTCAGATGGTGTTCTAAAGGTACAAGCAGGAGATTTCCGAGGAGTTACTTACTAAGCAGAGTAAACAAAGTAAATAAATGAATTCATTTAACATGATAATAGTTGGAATGACGGGATGTGGAAAAACACATTACCTTCTTGAAATGTTAGAAGAAAAATGTTATAAACAGTTTGAAAACATATTTTTAATTTGTCCAACTTTTGAGTGGAACAAAACCTACCTAAACTGGAAACATTTAAACGATCCAAATTTCTTTGTTATACCCTGTAACCAGGATCAAACAGATGAACTTCTGAAATTTGTTGTGGAATATTGTAAAGGAAGTCCATCGTTAATCATACTTGATGACTGCGCTGCCGGACAGTCGGTAAAAAACCGAACTAGTGAGTTGGTAAAACTTGGATTTGGTGCAAGGCATATGCATATCAGCACAATAGTGATTACACAACAACTAACAAGTATTGCGAAACCGTATAGAGAAAACATATCAAAACTAGTGTCTTTTTACAATCCAAACAAAAAGGATATGCAGGTTATCCTAGATGATTATTTAGACGTTTCAAAAGATGAAGAAAAAAAAATCAAAGAAACATTAAAAGAAAAAAAATATAGTAGGTTAGAGATCAACCTAAAACACCCATACAATCATGAAATAGTATAAAAAGTGTAAAAATCATATGTTTTGTTGGCATATGATTTTTTTTTAAAATAAATGAGTCTTTTAAGAATCTTCATGGAAAAAAACAATGAAATGGAAACCATTGTTAAATTTGATGAACCTTTAGTCATCGAAAACAAAACAATGACAGTAAAGTGTGCAAGTGTGTTTTGGGATTTTAATAACATTACAGATCCTATTTTTATAGCAAATGGTAGTAAAAAATTATGGTTTAAACCTGGTTATTGGACCGCCAACATGATTGTTGAAAAATTAGCGGAAGTAAACGCAAAAGCAGAGCTAGTACATTATTCGCAAAAAATTAAAATTACACCAACAGAAATCCTTTCATTAGAAAAACTGGCTCCAATTCTTGGTTTCTCTAAAACACGGATGGTTATTCCAAAAGGAAGTGGTTGGACTTCTAACACATCTGTTAATGTTAACCTTGGTTTAAAATATATTAACATTAAGTGTAGTGCTGTTAACAAAAACGAAACATCATTTCAAGGTCAACGGGATGGTTCCATCGCAATTCTTCCAATTACAACCACCCAGTCATTAAAGGGCACCGTTACACACTACGACAACATCAACAGTGAAACCAAACTAAACGACGGAATTTATAACGAACTAAAGTTTTCGGTAAGCCATGAGATTGGTGACATATTGTTAGAAATAACGATAAAATAAAATGGTACTAAATTATGGTTTTGAAAAAGCAAGTGTAACATGCAACAAAAATCTGGAGTGTTATCTAACGACACGTCTGAATTAGAACTTTGTAAAATTCTACTATAATAAATGATTGAAACAAAACGTGAAGTAATGCAAGATTTATACGATGCCGCACTAGTTACCGCTGGAGCCGTAGTTGTAAGTATGGTTTCTAAAAAAGTGGCTGGTCAGCCTTTAGCCGCACCAGCCAGTCTAAAGGATGCCGCAAAGTTAGCTGTTGCTGTTGCAGTTGGTAGCTTCTTGGTGAAAAAAGGACAAACCGCGGGGTACATCCCTCTTAAGGTTTAAAGTATAAATAAATGGTATCAATGATAGCAGGAGGATTATTTAATGCGGTTGCCTTTGCAGGAGCTGGTTACTTATTCTCAACGTTCAACAAAAAAGGTTACCAAGAAGAAGCGAAAAGACACAACCACGCAATGGAAGAACAGCAAAAGGCTAACGAAGCCTTCCGTGAGCAAGAGACAGCAGCAAGAAACAAGGAAAAAAAACTTCAAGAAGAACTTTACCATGCAAAAGGTGACATTAAAGACACCAACAAAGCACTTGCAGAATTACAACAAGTTCGGAACATAAGAAATATTCCGCCACCAAAATTAGAAGACTATTACCAACCATCGCCTGAAATGAAAAAATATCAAATTATGGCTGTTGGACTAGCAGGTGCTGGTGGTGGGTGGTTGTTACACAAGTTGATATAAGCTTTCAAATTCCTATTTTTAAAAATAGGAATTTTTTTTTTTTAATTAAAGTTCATCAGTAGCTGTAGATTCTGGTAAATCTTTTTCATCCAACCAATTACTTAATTCTTCATCAACTTCAAAGTTTTCATTTGGTATGATGTAAACTTCGTTTTCAAAATCCCATTCTACACGATCACCAAATGTGTCAAAAAGCTCAGTTAAATTACTAAACCAATACAGTTCTTGGTTTGAAACAACTATGTAACCTTCTGGATCTTCGTATTGTAATTCGTTATTCATCTCTCTTTTATTATAATAAAAAAATCAATTTTAAGCGTTGTTCATAAGGTAAACCCAGTATTCAATACAACAAGATTCGTTAAAATTTTTTTGGTCGTATTTGCTATACATCACCCAAAGGTTGTATCCTTCATCGCTACCATTTGTAAGATTAAAAATAAGTTTACCAATATCAAACCAAGTTTTAGATTTGAAATCACACTTTGCAACATTGGTGTTGTTTTTAACTAGCATCTTTATTTAAAAGGCTATTAGCTATGTTAAAACATCCTGCGTTACACAATTCGTTTAAAAGTTTTTTCTTTTTTACTTTAGGTTCTAGTTTTTTTCGTTCTTCTACAGTTATTTTAAAATATCTTGGTGTGTAACCAGCGTTGTCAAATGATTTTAAATAGCTGGTTGTTCTTTCTAACCAAAGTCGGTCGTTGTTAATGTAAGGTTTAATGTTTGTGGCTTTTGGGTTTGGTTTTTCTTTTTCATCGCTGTTGTGCCAGCTAATAATGTTGTTAATATCGCAACTAAACCTAAAACGTTTGTACTTCCATGTTAAGGTAAAAGTTTTTTTTAATTCTCTGTCTTTAATTCTTTTACAAATTTCTGCTAAAATGTGTTCGTCTTTTCCTTCTGACATGGTAAATACCGCAGAACAAAGGTTGTTAAGAGCTTTCTGATTTCGCATTCTTCGGATTGATAACTTAGGAATAATGATGTTGTAAACAAAGTTTCTCACTTCTACATCTAAAACTATTTGTGTTTCACTTGGGTTATAGGTTGTTCCACCGTCTTCGTAAATCATGGAAACTAATAGTCTTATTGCGTAAAATTTAACTTGTTTTTTAAAGTAAAGCCATTTTTTGTCGCAAACCTCTTTGCTGTAATTTTCGTGACGTTGGGAAAACTGTTGCCAAACTTTGAGACCTTCTTTGGATCCATTGGAACAGTTATAAATAACACATCCGGTTGTGTACCAGGATTCGGAATAAGGCTTGGCACGCTTTACTGAAAGTTGAGTTAAGTAAAAGTTTAAAGTATTCATCTCTTTATTATAGTAAGATTCTAAAGTGGGACACTTTTTTGGAACCATTTTTTGGAACCATTTTTTGGAACCGTTTAAAAAGATATATAATAAAGAAATAATGGATTACATTAAAAAAGATGCGTTAGTTTCAAAGTTTCAAAAACTAATTTATCAGGACGAAATGCCGTTGCTAAAAACGTTTGAAATTGAAGTTAATTTTAATTTCATAATATTTCCGGTTGGTGAACTCGAAAAAATTTACGTGTTCATCGAAATAATGCAAAACAAGAAAAATCGAGGTCGTCTTTCAGATGCGCTAAAAAATATGTTTAAAATGCTTATTGACCATATAATTGGTCACGATACCGTTACAATCTTAAACGAAAGGAATAACAAAAAATACTATATGTTATACAAAAACATCTTTAAAGAATTTAACAGAAAAAAAATCTACCAACAAGAATACGGACTTTACACCATCCCGTACAAGCCCACCGGAACCAAAAGAAGAAACGCACATCCTGAAAAACACGGACTAGAATCATACAATGCGTACGAATTAGAAAACTATATGCTAGATGATTCGGATGATGAGGATGGAAAAGATTTTGCAGAAAGTCTATACGATATGGTCACTTTTAAACCAAGAAGATGTAGAAGGTGCTAACAAAAAAATTTAATTTCATATATTTTAAATATATGAAATATTTTTAAAAAAATAGGAATTGTAACTTCTTTATGCCTTTTCAAGCTGTTTAATATAATCCCTTTTAAGTCTTTCATCAACCATAGTAATGTTAAAGTTATATAACTCTATCTTTTTTTCTTTACGAATTCCGTTAATTCGAATAATTTCCTCGTTAAGTTCGCTTTCTTTTTCGTTCTCAAAATTTGTGCTTACAATTGATTTCAGTGGTTTTAACACCCTTCTATTGGCTTTTATGTAATTTTCAATTGTTCCTTTTTTGTACTCTTTTGTGTACGCAGTAAAGTTGTAGTTATCGTTCGCAGCAAGAGTAAACCCGTTGCTGAAAAAGTGATGAGATATTTCCTCGTTTCGAAAATATTTAAGGTATATGGGTTTCTTTTTGGACCAGGTAGGTGTAGAATAGTTCTCCCACATCTCAATGGAGAAACGTAACGAAAAGGTGCTATCCTGTTTTTTGGTAAAGTCTAACCAAAGGTTGTGAAGAGATGGACAGCCATCTGACAGTCTGTGTAAAAGATGACCATCATCCATCCATAACCTTTTGCCAAATGAATAAGGTGTTAGTGATGCTGCGGAAACACACCCTTTGTTCCACATTTCCCTAACACAGTCATGGCTATAGTTTTCACCGCACATTTTTAGTGAAAACTTTTTCCATAGGTAAAACAGTCTTTCTTTTATGTTGTTGTTCTCATTAACCGCCATTCTACTTAAAATTTGGCTGCACCTTACCCAATCCTTAAGGTTGTAATTAGCGTTAAAAACGCTTTTTCTGTTGGTCTGAATTGATGAGTAATCTGGATCACCCTCTTTTCTTTCTCCTTTTTTAAGTTTCACTGGTTTGCGTCGTGGTGGCATAGGGCAGCCTTCAAAAACTAATCCACAGTTTATACAAAAATAGTTGTCGCCCTCCTCTTCCTTAATTAAGTGAAAGCAGTTGTCGCTAATGTCTCTGGGACTGTGTTCTTTGCAAAACTTTTGGTCGCATTTCCTTTCACAGTAGTCACCCTTAAAAGAGTGTAAACAATAGTTTTGGAAGTTGCAACCTTTTACTGGTAAAAATGGTTGTTTAAAATCGTAGTTTGGTGGAAATGTTTGTGGTTTTTCTCGTTGTTTTTTGATTGCATGTAGCATTTGACTAAACATTAGTGATGTTTCACTACTAAAATAACCAGGCTTGGTTCCTAAAAGTTTTGCTCTTGGTGCTGACAACCTTATCACTCCTGGTATGCCTGAATCTTCAATAGACGGTAACTCGTCAGCAAGTTTTTCAAAACACTCTTTTTCACGTTTTTGTTCCAAAGTTAAAGGTGGTTTTTCTTTTTTCGGTTTTATCGGTTTTACTGGTTTTACTGGTTTTTTAACTAGTCTTTGTTTAACTTTCCTTAGTTGTTCCTTTTTGCGCGTTTTCTCTGGCGGGGTAGACACCTTTGCCGGTTTGACGATTTTTTTAGCTAGTCTTTGATTAGCTTTCTTTAGTTTCTTTAGTTTTATTTCTTCTTCTGTTGCCGCCGGTTTGACGATTTTTTTAGCTAGTCTTTGATTAGCTTTCTTTAGTTTCTTTAGTTTTATTTCTTCTTCTGTTGCCGCCGGTTTGACGATTTTTTTAGCTAGTCTTTGATTAGCTTTCTTTAGTTTCTTTAGTTTTATTTCTTCTTCTGTTGCCGCCGGTTTGACGATTTTTTTAGCTAGTCTTTGATTAGCTTTTCTTAATCTTTCTTTTTCACGTTTTTGTTCCATTATTTCTTTATTATATATCTTTTTAAACGGTTCCTAAAAATGGTTCCTAAAAATGGTTCCAAAAAAGTGTCCCACTTTAGGCGGAAACACTTTTTTTAATATTATGCTGGTCCATTATTTTTTTGTTTATGCTTACAATATCATTTGTTTCTAAAAATCCGCTAATTACCTTAATATCGTAAATCTCTCCTTTAAATGGTTTTGATAACGGTCCTGTGGTTCCTGTAAACCTATCGTTCATAAATATTGTGCAACATGTTTCACCAATGGTTTTTGGATTTGCATAAAAATCTGAATCCGCTGACTTTACTCCATTAATGTATACACAACTTCCGCTTAATAGCCAATGACAAGAAATTATATGTTTTTCAAAAATATTAACATCACTTTGAATTGTACAGTTGTACTCCTTTGTTGGAAAACCTCCGCCATATGAAAGTTGGTTTGTTGTTCCAGTTTTATATCCAATGAATTTATCGTAACCACCATTATCGTTGCCAACAATGTACGCCCACAAACCGGAATTGTTGGTATCGTCAATAACACGCACCACGATAAAAACTGAAACATTAATACTAACCATTTCCGGACATTTAAATATCATAAAACACTTTCTGGTATTTTGTATAAAATCTAATCCGGGTATTGGCCCTCTGTTGTACACACTTTGAAAAAGTGAATATTTATTGTCTTGCACTCTTCCAACTCTAACACCTTTATCGGCTTGTCCAGTTTTTACAGCTTTTTGTAAATTAACGTCAAAAACAGTTTTGTAAGCGTAGCCGTACTGTTGATGTTCTAATATTTTGTTTTCATAACCATAGTGTATACTCATTTTTTATTTAAAGTAAAAACGACGACAAAAGAATAATTTTACCAGACGGAATTCAGACATTGGCAATCGGCCATTGTTAAACGGAAAAATAAAACGCAGTGATTAGGATTAGCCCCTGGGGTGGACGGATATTATTATTAAAAAATTAATAATAATGTTAGCTAAAAAGGTTCAGGATGACGCACATGGGTAAGGTGAAAAAATGGCGCCAAGGCGTTGCCAAAATGATAAAACCAAAAGTGCGTCAGAACCGGCCTTATACTACTACTCATGCAAACAGGTTTTCGCTTGTATGAGAATGTCCATCAATAGAGGTTCCTAACAAACAACTATACAAGAGATGCCCATGTTTTAATTGTTGACAAAATATTCTTATACAGGTGTATCGTTTTTATCTCAAAAGAACGCGCTGAGCCTAATCAGATTCTGATCATTTACTAAGTTTGTCAAGCTTTGATCAAAACATCCTAAAAATTGTACTTTTATAGAAGACGGTCCAAACTTCAGTTTTACAATAAATTTGCAACGGCGTCAAAGTTGGCAAATTTAATGACGAATTTGCATTAAAAATTGACGTGAGCAAATTCATTAGTAAAATTTTGCAAAGTTACAAACAGTAAAGTTGAATAAACTATTGTGCAAAGTCGTGCAAATTTCTTCTCAAATTTGCTTTAAATTTACCCTCGTAGGCAAATTTATTTGCAAATTTGGTAACTAATTTGCAAATGCGCAAATTCATATGCAAAGTCGTTGCAAATTTATCGGAATGCAAATTCAAAACACGCCATTAGCAAATTACATGCAAATTTAGTTTAACAAATTTGCAAATTATTTGCAAATGTGCAAATTTATCGCAATTTCATTTTTTCGTCCCGTGGAAAGTAAGTGGAGATGGCACTAACATTGGTAAGAGACTATCTGTAATTAATGTAACTTATACCATACTTAATGAGAAGCACCTGGCCATGAGCGAAAAAGGGAATTACCTCCTAGCAGTCATTAGAACAAAAGAAAGTTACGAAACATTATCCACAAGCCTTTCCGATTTAATTAAAGAGATGGAACTGCTGAAAGAGATCTTTGTAGGTGATAACAAATATTGTCTTGAATATTTCCTTGGAGGGGATTGGAAATTTTTAGCTTCTGTTTGTGGAATTGGGGCTGCTAATGCTGACTATGCCTGTATTTGGTGCAAATGTCCTAAATTGAAAAGGTTTGACACAAAAAAAACCTGGTCAGTTTTAGATCCGGAGTCTGGAGCAAGAACTTTAGATGAGATAAGAAAATATGCTAAATCAAATAAATTTAATTGTAAACATGTACCCTTATTTTCATTTATTTCCCTCAGTCATGTAATTATCGATACACTTCATCTTTACCTTAGGATATGTGATAACCTTATAGGGCTACTCATCAGAGAATTAAAAGTCTGTGATCAAATTGTCAAACAAAAACCATTTTCAGACTTTTCTAGAGATAAATATAAGCATTTGGCAGGGTACGAGGCTTACCTTCAAAGCTTAGGGATTCAATTTCATTGGTATATCAACAAAGAATCCAAACAATTGGACTATAGAGATTTGACTGGCCCAGAAAAATTAAAACTATTTAACAATATCAAAATATCATCACTTTTACCAAATTCACAAAACAATGAAATTACCCAACAAATTTGGGATGATTTTAGTGCTATTGCAAAAGATCTAAAACATGATTTTAAATTGGATGAGGTGAAAAGTTTCAAATTAAAGGTGACCAATTGGCTGACAAAATTTCTCGTTCTATATCAAAAGAAAGATGTCACACCTTATATGCATGCACTCTGTTCACATGTTCCTGAATTTCTTTCCTTGTATGGAAACATTGAGTGTTTTACTCAACAGGGTTTGGAAAAGTATAATGACATAACATCAAAGAATTATTTCAGATCTACTAATCATAGAGGTGTTTCTGCCATTAAACAACTTTTTCTGAAAAAAAATCGGGTACAATATCTAGAAGCAGTTGGTTGTGCTAGAAAGAAAAGAAATTATACCTGTTCGAACTGTAAATGTACTGGGCACACAATTAAGACTTGCACTGCTGAATGTGCTAACTGTATGTATAAAACTTATTGTGCACATCTTGTGAAAGTTTTGGGTAAATATCACCCCACTTGCACTGTATAAGTTAATGTTAAAAGAGGAATGTGAAGATTTTCAGAAGCTGCACTAATAATTTAAGTAATTGCTGTTTGATTTACAGTAAACCCTGAAGAATAAGAACCATTATCATACAAAAATATGAATTTCACTCCCAGTAATTATCAATATTTTTAATATAAATTTGTAATTTGGATACATATACTAAACTGAGTGATATACTGTAGGTGTGCATACTGTAAATCAAGTAAATGGAAAAGTGGCTTTCTAAAACATCACTAAATATGCTATTTTTGAAAAATATTGGTTCTTGTTCAAGGGTTTTTAATGTAAATTAATGTAGTCTTAGGGCCTGTTCATATGAGCCAGGCCAGCTCAGCTGGGTGGGATAATTATCAATTTGGTTTCATATGGGAAGAAATTCATCTCACTTCGCTGGGATAGCGCTCCAAAGTACTGGAGCAAGTGCATTTTAGTGAATCAGACATGCCATGCAGAATATTCATCCTGGTTAACCGGGCCAGCCCAGCAAATTGTGTTCATATGGGAAATTTTCATCCCACCTTACCGAGATCCCACATACCTCACAGTGCGATATCGCTTTACAGGGCTGGCTCATTTACCATATGAACACAAAATGGTTTCTAATATAAAATAATAAGAACATACAGATCTGACTCAGGTGAGACAGCCCGGCTCATATGAACAGGCCCTTACAATTCATTTCATCAATTTACCAAAAATTCAAATCAACAAATGTAAAATACTAGAAAATTTATTCAATTATATACAATGTAAACAAATAGCTTATTAAATACAAAACTAAATTTTTAATGTCTTTGTTCGTATTGTATGCTGTTTCCATCACCTCTTACAAACGTAAACACTACATGCCAACAATCCTCAATCTCTGATCTTACATATTTTCCTTTGCCAACAACCTTGTATTCCACAATAGGTGATTTCTTTGAGTGCCAAAACTTAACAGTACCTTCAATAACATATGCGAAATCACCGCAGATGTTGATTATCCGTTCCTCCCAGTTTAGGCCAAGAACGTTGTTGAGTAATCTGTTCAATTTCAGATTATACACCAACCTTCCCCTCTCCATGACACCATGACATAAGTTCCCAAGTACCTTGGTAAACACATCTTCAGATACGTCAACCTCCACTCGCACATACGGATCATCCCGTTTGGACGAATAAAGTTTTTTCTTGATTTCCCTATAAAGTTTACCAGTGAAAGACGCCACTCTTTCATCGAGAGATTCTTCTGACAGTCCTGCCATATTCTCCTGACGAATAAACGGGAAATATCCATCCTCAGAACCGTAAGGTCTCCACTCGTCAAAGCTTTCGCTATAACCTTTGTAGTGGATACGCACCAAGTTTTTTTCTCGATCCACATCCTTTACTTCAATCTCGTAGAGATTATTGTCTTTCACGGCTTTTTTACGTTGTGGGTAAGAAGGAATAGAGCATTCTTCGATAAAACGTTTCGGCTGGCGCAGTGTCCGCTTAGGTCTTTCCGCCATTTTATCAGATATAAATAATCAGAGAATCAGATATCGCATGTCAAAATACGTCATTTATCTGTCCGGGAGGCCCTGGATACTAGTTAACTCAAATGTTCACCTTAATAGGCGAAAGTTTGATATGAAACGTCATAGTTTGTTTATTTTTTTGACCAATGGGTTTCCTTGAGAAATGACGAGAGCACGAACCTGTTGCATCCAGCATCGCGACAAGAAAAATTTCGGCAAAACATCAAAAACTTTTGTCCGTTTTTCGTCTTTCCCGGCAGTTTTGAAACACAGTTGTTAGTGACAAGGTAGTAAAGTTATCTGTGTTTAAGATGTTGATATTTTCCCGTTCGTTTTCTTTATAGTTTTAAAATTTTCTTCGTATTTGTTGAGGTGTTTGTTTGTAAATCGTGAATTACTTGCCAACCTTTCCTATTTATTAAATGTAAGACATTTTTATTATCATTGCGGCGCGACACAGGCAAAGGGAGAATGGGGCGAGTTTTGTTATCGCTCGACGTTCGCCAAATTCAAGACGTTTCTCTGGGCTGCCTATGATTTTTCTTGTAATACGAGCCGTCAACTTGCCTAGCAGATGTATAAAACACCTTCAAGCAAGTGTTTAACTCTGCTTTTGTCATCTCTGTGATGTACAAACCGCCAGAAAAATTGGAAGAGGTAAACCAATCTAAAATTCAATGTAATTAATTTAATTTCTACCTTTCTCTCTTGTCTTTTAAAACTTTGCACTCCTTTTCAGTCGTTTCATGTCAAATTTAACTTCAAAACCACCCCTTATTTTGAAAAAGGCTAGTTTTTTAGTTTGCTTTACTTACCATTAAATATTTTCATTCCATATCTTGTTGTTTTTTTGGTATTATCTGGTGTTGCATTCTCAAGAAGGGTTTTTATTTCTTGTTCATCAAGCTGAGCAAAACGGTCAGCCATTTTGATTTTTTATTGCTTTCATTACTCACCGTATATGAGCTGATATACAGTGAGTAGCTGAACCAATCAAATTGCGGAACAGCTCATATACCATTAGTAGCTATATTATAAATATATATATATATATATATATATATATATATATATATATATATATATATATATATATATACAAAGTATGAAGTATGAAGTATAGTTTTACCTTAAAGTCTTCGCTACCAGAGGTTTCACCCTAAACGGGATCATCAGTCGCCTGATGATCCCGTTTAGGGTGAAACCTCTGGTAGCGAAGACTTTAAGGTAAAACTATACTTCATACTTTGTATTTTGCTCTATCTATTATCGTATTGAGCACTCTCTAACATTTCGTGAACCAAAACTCACATATATATATATATATATATAGTATAAATTTACAAGTTTATAATGTAAATCCTCGAATTTCATTGGCTATTGCAGGAGTTTATAATTAACAATTAGACAACGAGCACGAGTTTTCTATGAGCGAATAGTCAACGAGGCGAAGCCGAGTTGACTATCGCTCATAGAAAACGAGGGCGAGTTGTCTAATTGTTTTAGTATAAATTTACCAACAACAGTTAAATAAATTCTCGACCATAACATATTCTTTGAAGCTCGTTTAATACATTTTTTAACAGCCAACAACAAACGTTCAACAGTCATTTCGGACATCTGCTTGGCCCGTACAGTAATTGATGGAAAATAAATGTTTTCTTGCATAATTTAGCATGGATTTTCATGTACAATATTGAAACAATATATATCCACTCATTTGTTTTGTAAAAGTGACAAAAAGTTGAAAGAAACATTCAATTTAGCATATGGTTTTACATAACGAAATTTTGTCAACAGCTAGCGTAATTTTGAAATGTGTTTTGTTTGCAGTTATTTCGTTTTAAACGAACCCAGATAAACAATTTAACGATCTTACCATTAATAATTTCCATTCTAACCATTTTGTAGCCGTTTTTGTTTTCTGTAGAACGTATTGCTTCGCCTAAATGTTCAATTTTTCTTTCATTTGCCCACTCCGTTATAATTTCGGCGCCATTGTTGCTTAACAGAACAACCGCTGGCTCTAATGATCACTGTTCGTGCTATACTACGCATTTTGTCATTGGTCAATTGTTTTAAAAGAATGACTTTCATTGGTTTATCCCAGAGGTTTATATCACCAGTTATAAACTCCTGCAATAGCCAATGAAATTCGAGGATTTGCATTATAAACTTGTAAATTTATACTAATTGGTGATATAAAACTCTGGGATAAACCAATGAAAGTCATTCTTTTAAAAAAATTGACCAAGGACAAAATGCGTAGTATAGCACGAACAGTGATCATTAGAGCCAGCGGTTGTTCTGTTAAGCAACAATGGCCCCGAAATTATAACGGAGTGGGCAAATGAAAGAAGAAATTGAACATTTAGGCGAAGCAGTACGTTCTACAGAAAACAAAACCAGCTACAAAATGGTTAGAATGGAAATTATTAATGGTAAGATCGTTAAATTGTTTATCTGTGGTCGTTTGAAACGAAATAACTGGAAACAAAACACATTTCAAAATTACGCTTGCTGTTGACAAGATTTCGTGATGTAAACTATATGCTAAATTGAATGTTTCTTTCAACTTTTTGTCACTTTTACAAAACAAATGAGTGGATATATATTGTTTCGATATTGTACATGAAAATCCATGCTAAATTATGCAAGAAATCTTTTCTTTTCCATCAATTCCTGTACGGGCCAAGGAGATGTCCGAAATGACTGTTGAACGTTTGTTGTTGGCTGTTAAAAAATGTTTTAAATGAGCCTCAAAGAATATGTTATGGTCGAGAATTTATTTAACTTTTGTTGGTAAATTTATACTAAAACAATTAGACAACTCGCCCTCGTTTTCTATGAGCGATAGTCAACTCGGCTTCGCCTCGTAGACTATTCGCTCATAGAAAACTCGGGCTCAATTGTTATATATATATATATATATATATATATATATATATATATATATATATATATATATATATATATATATATATATATTTCTAAAATTCATTAATAATTCATGAGGAAAACACAAAGAAAAATCATGAGCGTATCGGATCTATATATGTGATATAGACTCGCTCTAAGTTTCTCGCTGGTTTTTAACGGCTGAGATAAGCTTAATTTTCAAAATTACTACGCCAATGAACGTATGAAGTGATTCTTTTTAGAAGTTATTTAAAAACCTTGCAGTACGGGCTTTATCGGCTCTAAAACACTCGGCTATCGCCTCGTGTTTTATATCCGATAAAGCCCTCCTGCGCGGTTTATAAATAGTACATATATATATATATATATATATGAGCGTTTGTAATGTTTTCCAAGAGTGCTCAATACTTATACGTATAGAGCAGATAATATTTAATTTGAGAATAGTTGCTACTCAGAGTTTCACGCCTGTTGCGATCTTCAGGCAACAATGAATTTTCGGATCCGGTTTCGCTTCTATTTATGCTGTGTACGGCGTCATCTCAATGCGTGGGGTGACTGGTGAGTCGTCACTTTTTTCTGACGCGGTGGAGGTTTGAAATGGTGATTTGTTTTTGTGTCGGCATTTCGAAAGAAGTTCTGATTTTTTGTTTAGTAGAGTTTTTTTGTTGGCTTTAATAATGTAATAACTTTAGTCTTTAATTTATAGAGGGTAACAGATGACAGTCCTTATAAACTGATAAACTACTGGCCCTATCTAAAATCGTTTCTTTAAAGTATTCTTAAAAGAGAGGAAAGAAGGTTTTTTTGCGTAGTTCTGTTGGCAAATTGTTCCAAGTTTTAATCCCCGAGACCGTAAAGGATCTTCCACCTTCATGCTCACGTTTATAGCGCAGACAGGCTACATTAATATGTCCATGTCTAGTAACTCTAGAATGTACATCAGTGTTACGAAGAAACATATCGCTAATATAATCAGGACTATTCCCGTTTATTCTATTATACATAAATTATTGAACATTTCATGATTTCGGCGTCATCATAGAATGGGATCCAATTAAGTTTTCTAAGTTTTTCCAATTAAGTACTACCATAAAGCATCACCGGTTTTGTCATAACGTTATAAAATTGTTCCGTTCACGAATGGAATATGATCTAATCTTTTTTAATACACCAATCCTCTGGGCCAGCTTTTTACACAAATGATCTACATGGTCATCAAAGGTAAGCTGGTCATCTATCATAAGGCCGAGTAATTTCTTGGTGTAGACCTGTTCAATTTGTACTCCATTTGCTGTTATCTCTAATTTGCAATCTGCCAACTTAGAGGGTAGACGTCTGCCTGTAACTAGCATCGACTGTGTTTTGGAGGCGTTGAGGATCATATTGTTTTCGTCCGACCATTTCACTAGTTGGTTGGTATCATGCTGTAACTGACTCTAAATTAAAGCCGACCCTAGCTGTTGAAATTCCTGCTGAGGTACTTAAGGTTGTATCTGCATAAATATCGGCAAATGAATGTTGAATTTGTGATGATAAGTCGTTGATAAAAATTAAAAATAATAATGGCCCCAAAACGAAGCCTTGTGGGACGCCGTTAGTGGTTGGTAGAACAGAAGATGATTTACAACCATCTATATCAACAAACTGCCAGTGGTTAGTCAAGTAAGATTGTATTAGTTCAAGATCTCTAGATTTAATTCCATAGGCGTCTAACTTAGAAAGAAGGATCTTATGGTCAACAAGATCAAATGCCTTCTTATAGTCCACAAGCATAAGTCCGCTGATACGATTTCTATCGAGATCTAGAAGCAACTGATCAATTAAACGAATTAGAGCTGTTTCGGTAGAGTGGGCTTTACGAAAACCTGATTGTATTTTGTAAAGTAAATTGCTTTCTTTTAAGTGGTTATATAAAGCATCATGGACATGTTTCTCAAATATCTTGGATAATATCGGAAGGATTTATATCGGGTGATAACTTTTGACGTCATCTTTACTGGCTTGTCCTTTATAAATAGGCTTCACTCTTGCTTTCTTCCAAGCAGTGGGAAAGGTGGAATGGTCAATGCAATGGTTGATTAGTCGACTGATGGATTCCGAAACAGCTGGTGCAGCAATCTTCAAGATCTCAATGCTTAGACAATCTGCTCCTGTGGCTTTATCCGAGGGCATAGAATTATTTATTACCTTGCTAACTCCCAGGGGCGCCGGAAGCTACTTAAGGCGGCGGGGGCAGCCATATAAAAAGGGCACTTTTTCTCAGCATTAATTTTTGCACGTTGTAAATAATGTTCGGGCCAATTTTGCTCTATAGCATAAAATAACTAAAAAGCATAACGGTATAATATAATGAATGACAATGTATTGAGAAAGAAAATTCAACGACTGAATTGTACATATTGATGCTCCATCCCTACTAGACTTTCTCAAAGTCCTTTTCAAACATTTTTGACCTTTCACATTTTTGACCTTTCGGTTCCTCGTTGAAAGGGACTTTTCCCACCTGCAGCGCGCCAAAATTCACCGGTCAATTTTTCGACCGGTGACGTAATTCGGATCCACAGTATCTAATAGCCGTGATTTAACATTCTTTGGAAGTTGGAGTTGAACAACTCTTGAAAACGTTTTAGTAGGGGTAGAACCACTTTCCATTGCATGTACGACAACCCGAAACACGTCAAAACAGGGCGATGTACGTTTCAGCGATTTCCCGCCAGAATATTTAATTAGATTAAAAAACCGGCCTTTCCACCGGCCCGCAAAAACTAGCGCTAAGAGGCGGACTTGGAGCAAGTCTACATCCCTACTTACATTTAAGAAAACATGGCAACTTTAATGAATCAGAAAACACCTGCCAAGTGAAAAAAGTCAGAACGAGTTTGAGCTGTGTCTTGTGCCCAGGGTCTGGCATCGGCTGTTGGATTCGGCATTTTCATTGGTTGCTTGCTTTTTTAAACATTCCTCGTGAAACATATTTATGCATAGTTTTGTGCCAGTTATGATAAAAAAGATTCAACGGGACCGCCAACCGGACTGAATAGGACTGCCATTACTATGAACTTCTCCCACGGGGCTGCATTACTCAAGATGATTTTGCATACTAAACTAAATTGCTAATTTATTACACCCAGTATTTTTGGGTGCTGTAACTAGCCGATGCCAGGGCTTTTTCCCACCCTCCAAATCTCAAAAACGCCCTGAGAACGAGGTTGGACCAGAGTCGGACTGGCCCTATGTGCCATTGTGCCTTTCCCATTGTATAATATTATATTTACTATGTAGTGCAATTCCTATTTCAAAACCCGATTTTGGATTTATAGTCGTTTTACGTTTTAATCAGTATGGTACAGTTAATAGTATATTACGATTAAATAATATTTTAGTACGCTTCACGCAGCTGACAGCCTGACCTGAAGTAGTCACCTAATTAATGGTTGACATCTCCTCATGATGTATGCATGCCTTGCATGTTATGGTGTATTCCTATATAAAATGAGTATATTTGAATATTTTGTTTGGTATTTTCTATCCTTCAAAACTCTTTCAAACCCCCCTCAAAATGCAGGAAATGCTATTTCAGAGACTCAAAAATCCAAAATTTTCAGGGGGAGCATGCCCCCGGACCCCCATAGAAGTTGGTCGCGCCTTCGGCGCTCCTTGCCCCACACGTAGTAAGTATTGCCTGTTTTGCCCCCTTGTTAAATATTCTGAAAGAAACCCTGACGGCGCCCCTCTCCCTAATGGCACCGCCCCTAATACGGAGCCAGTCGACTCTGGGTTGGACACAGCTAACCTAAAGCAAAATTAGTTTGCTGCTTCTGCATGGTCTGCAGTAATAAGTTAGCTTGTGAGACATTTGAGGTATTAATACAAAAGTCATTTAATACGATAATAGAAATGGCAATTCCTGAAGATAACATTCCTCGATCTTACGTGAAAGGGCAATTGGTTGCCCCCGTGCTGCCCCCGCGCTGTGGGGGCAAGGGGGGCAGCTGCCCCCGCTGCCCCCGTGGCTCCGGCGCCCCTGCTAACTCCTTCAGGGGTGATGTATGGAAAACGTAAAGTGGGAATCTCTGTCCGCGATAAAGATGTAAGTAGTTGTGATGATATACGGCTCATGTCGTGCATCATAGACCCAATTGAATGAAGTAACTCAGAAGGTTGTTTAACGAAAAATGAATTAAAAAGTTTAGCAATCCTGTTCTTATCCGTTACTGTTTCTGTCCCCACTTTGATTTGACAACACGACTTTTTTCCCTGGCTCTTTGTCTGTCCTTGTCAAGTTCTTCATAATTATGTTGCCAAAGCTTCTTTGGATTTGATCTGTTTTCGCTAATCGTTGTTTTTAAATAGGAATTTTTAGCTTGTCTAATCAGCTTCGTGACCTTGTTTTTGACTTTCTTAAGCCTGGTTTCCATATAGCCGTATAAGAGCCGGTGGCATGGCTGCGGCAAGGGGCAATGGTCCAATCACATACAGCTTTTTATTGCTGGCTAATTCAACACTGTCTGTGATTGGACCATTGCCCCGCAGCCATGCCGCCGACTCTTACGACTATATGGAAACCAGGCTTTAAACACAGACCAATCTTCAACCAGTTGTGTTTTGACTGCTTTCTTTAATAAACTATCTCTGTTTTTGATTTCTTTATTCAAATCATCTGAGAACCACTTAGGTTGGAATTTCACGTTTAATTCGTTTTTCTTTCAGCGGCACTTGGGTATTTAGAATATTGTTAAATATTTGGTTCCTACGATATCATCGGTATCTTCAAAAATGAAAGCTGTATCCCAAGGGGCTTCATTTAATGCATGAATAAAGCTTTAAGAATATAATGCTTTCATAATGAAAGCTTTTCTTCCATGCAGACATAAGTTACAGCCTTTTGCTCCTTCCGTGTATGATATACCTACTGTTCTTTTGAGGATTGACAAATTGATTGTGAAAGTTTTAGATTTCAAATCCCAGACATGTTTTGATAGTTCTGTGTCTTTGGCGTACTTCGCGTCCTTAAAAGATTTCGTATGGTTTCGGTAGCGTTCTTTGAATGTGTTTGATGTCACACCAATGTAATGTTTTGTGTTGTCGTTTCAGTTGTCGTTATGTTGGCTTGGTTTACGATGTTGTCCGTTTGGCGGCAGTTGCAGGGGTTGTTATCGAGAGGTTGTTTCTTAGACAGGACCCGGAAATTGTGCTTGGAGATGGTACTTCGGATGTTGTCCATGCAGCTGTAACTGATCTTCACAATGTTGCGGTTAACTTGTGTAGTTTGTGCGTTGCGGGAAAATGTTTGTCGATTAGTTTAAGGAACTTGAGGCCGACGTTTGTTGTTACGTTTTTATTGTAAGGAGGGTACGTTGTACCAGATTACGTTTCGTTGTCTCTTATGTCGTTGTGATGTGCCCGATTGGGTTTGTGTTTCAGGAATGTTGTTTACTTTGGCATTAAAATGGCTTCGTTTCAAGGCGTCTTCGTACAACGGTCATGCGTTTTTAAAGGATTCTTGGTCGGATGATAGCAGTTTTATATTCGTTTGTTGATTGCTTGTGGAAGTTGCTTTAAGATGGATGGTGGGTGGTTAGAGTGGTTGCTGATAACCTGTGGGTGGTCGTTTGGTTTAGGAGTCACTAGACCACAAACTTGCGTGGAAGACTATATTTTTGGCAAAGTAAACACGGCAAACAAAATTTTGAGAGTAATAAAACGTACTGTTCGTGGAACAGACAACAAAGATGTCATCAAAAAATTATACATTCATATGGTCCGGCCACATCTCGAATATGCTTGTGAACTCTGATCTCCACACGGCCACACTAGGAATATTTGAAAGATGTTATGGAGGCTGTACAACGTGCAACCAAGTTAATGATAAAAAATAAATCATATAAGGACCAACTCAAGGAACTTAATCTATTAACATTGGCATCTCGAAGAACATTAATCGACTTGACTTTTTTCTGTAAATGTCTTATGGCTATTGTAACATGAACATACTCGACTCTGTGGCCGTTTACATGGACTAAAAGTTGACTCGGGTAAGAGGGACACCCTACCCCCCGAGACAACTTTGTTGTGTGTTTACATGAGGAATTAGATTATGACTTCTGAATCGGTTTAAGCCTGGAGGACTGGGTATAGTTTAATGCATCTAATTTAAGATGGCCGATCGTCGAGAAGAAAGTGTAACTGTACTGTTAGAATTAAACGATAGAATTAAACTCACAGAAGCTTTTATAATTCTTCAGGCCAATTATCAGGTTTTCAACTATTGTTGGAGACCAAGACCATTATTTTCGCTTCGTATTTGCTGCTCTATCATTGTTTCACTTTCTGCCGCCATTTTCTTTCGCAGTTTTGCCTCGGGTAGGCGAGTCAACTTTATCTCGCCCCCTAGGGTAACCCTACCTCGCAAAGTTTGTGACACTACTACCCGAGACAAGTATGAAATTCCCCATGTAAACGCTCGCTGTCGAGACTAAGTAAAATGAACACAAAGTTGGCTCCCCCAGGGTAGCTCGGGGGGCAGGGTGACCCTTCAGGGACAACGTTTGTCCATGTAAACGCCCCCTTAGTTGATGAAGTAAAATCTCCTTATAATTTGAGGAATTCTGAAATTTCTTTTAAACCTCGTTTCGCCAGAAAAAATATTCTTAAGTTTTCATATTTTCATAGAACTGCTGAAACATGGAACAATTTGCCTTTGTTTATACATAAGGTAGTTTCAATAGACTCTTTCAAAAATTGTGTTTTTTCTTATTTATTCGATCAATCTGTAGCCTCGTAGATTTTACTATCTGTAATAATGCGTAGTTATTTTAATTTTAATACTTCTCTGTAAATTTTAATTCTATTAATATTAATTGGGTGATTTCCCTGAACATGTAATTTTTGTTGTTAAATCTAGTAATAATAATAATCATCATCATCATCATCATCATCATCATCATCATCATAATAATAATAATAATAATAATAATAATAATAATAATAATAATAATAAATACATACTAATAAACTCCATGATATGCGAGATTTGGCCCGCCTTGTAAAGCGCGTATAAGATTAGACCTTAATCGTTTAACATGAAAAAGTTAGGGAATTCAGACCAGGCCAAACCGATATCTCCTAGTCTGACTATTGAAAACAGAGACAGCTTCGGGTTATAAAGCGCATATAAGATTAGACCTTAATTGTTTAACTTATTATGAAAAAGTTAGGGAATTCAGACCAGACCAAACCGATATTTCCTACTCTGACCATTGTAAACATAGACATCTTGGGGTTATCACATGGCAATGGTGACCCACATGAACAAGCAAATGAGGTTGAAAAGAACACTTACCGACAAAGCTCCGGCAGATCTCGATACAAGTATATAATCTTCAAACATTATTGATGCTTTTCAAAACACAATTTACAGTAACAATGGGGAAATATGCGATATTTCAATGTCCAATCAAAATTTTCTAGTTAAGCGGGTTCTCCCAGATTGAGTTCGAGAAAATAGCGCCAGTTCATTTGTCGAGATACCTGCGTGAGCGAGATGTCCGGCCTCATGTGGGTCACAGGTTGCTCGCCAACAATCACAGGCGTATTGCGCGCGTTCATAAGCTAGAATTCGTTTGACCAATTTAAAACCTGACTGACTCGTCAAAAACTTAGGACGAAGAAATATCGAGTTTGTTGGCAGAGGTCGAGGTTAAAAGGGATAACTCAAAAAGACCCATCCAGTCCTTACGCGGCTTTTTCAAAATATTTCGTGAAATATTTTTTTCCAATTACAGAACCATCCTCAGAGAAACATGAGTAAATTTTTCATGATTTCTTACACGGCTGAAGTCAACCGAAACATTTCGGCTGACTAAAGCGGGATTTGAACTCGCACCTTCAGGATACTGGTCCGCCGCTCTACCTGTTGAGCTATCGAGCCGAACAGGGATTGGAGGCGAGTAAGAAATCATGAAAAATTTTCTTATGTTTCTCTGAGGATGGTTCTGTAATAGAATTGAAACACTGCACTTCCTCACGGATTAGCGTTTAAGTTGTCGCGAGAATATCTCGTGCTCTTAAGTTGGACAAGACTCCTCTCCAGTCCCCGTGCGGCTCGATCGATAGCTCAACAAGTAGAGCGGCGGACCAGTATCCCGAAGTTGCGAGTTCAAATCCCGCTCGAGTCAGCCGAAATTTTGTTTTTCCAGGTTTGTCGTCAAGCTTCAATGAGTCTCAGGATTTTAGCAATCTTTTTGATACCTTAACCACAACATAAGCCCTAACCCTAATCAGAAATCTGGTTTACCGCCTAGCTTTTTGGGAAAACATATTTGACGACATATTTTGGAAAAGCCGCGAAAGGACTGGACGGGTCCTTTTAGCTAAAACCGTTGGGAGAGCCCACTTTCCCCGAAGCTTGCGTAGGTCGGAAATGGGCTCTGACTCGCAGGGTCACTCCAGACCAACTTTCCATTTAGACACGTTACAGAATCTAAGTCTAATTCGAACCGATTCGCGCCACGAAAAAAAGCTTCTAATAAGCATACTTTTACCTCTCAAACTCAATAGGTTGTTTTAAATGGGATTGGTCTCAACAGCGGAACCAAGACTATGTAATTTCAAGGCCGGCGGTCTCATGTAAACAAAAACCGAAATGCAAAATTCAGGCCGGTCCGAGTTTAGGCCGACCCCAGCATGTAACACCCCCTAATTATGATGTCCAGAAGTGCTGTAAGTTCAAAGATGTTCAATCGCTTTTACCATTCCTCTGAAGAGGGTTAAGCAAAAATCAATATAGAAAAATCAAAAGTAAGTATTTCAAATTTTGCCCTCAAATTTTAATGCGCCTAAATTGGGATGTATATCTCAGACACCGGTTTCTGAGTGCCAGATTTTGATAACAATGCCTAACTCCTATGTGCTCTACCCAGTAAGGGCCGGGGGCGGCCTCAGAGGGCTTTTTATTCTCCTTTAAAGGGCAATAGCACTAAAAATTAAGTTTGTTCAATTTGAAAGAACTCATAAAATTGTAATAGAACATCCTTTACAACTTTTTCGTAACTCTCTTCGTTTTCAAGATATTTCAATTTGTTTGATATGTAAATGAGATGGTCTCTGACGTCAGGTGTGGGGTAAAATATTTTCACATGTAGCAAAACCAGTTATATCTCTAAGTTTGTTCAGCGAAATCATTTGAAACTGTGCGCATAAAAACTCCTTGCGACGCTGAACATTTCATGTTAGATATGTAAGTGATTTTGCTCTGTATGAAAATATTTTACCCCACTCCTGACGTCAGAGACCATCTCATTTCATTTACATATCAAACAAATTGAAATATCTTGAAAACGCAGAAAGATACGAAAAAGTTGTAAAGGATCTTCTATTACAATTTTATGAGTTCTTTCAAATTAGACAAACTTAATTTTTAGTGCTATTGCCCTTTAAAGGAGAATAAATAGCCCTCTGAGGCTGCCCCCGGCCCTTACTGGGTAGAGCACATAGGAGTTAGGCATTGTTATCAAAATCTGGCACTCAGAAACCGGTGTCTGAGATAACAATCCACTTTAAAACGAATTTTTGTCCATTCCACCACAATTTAACGTATTTCCGTTTCGAAAAACAACAAAGAATTTTCCGAATTAAGATTTTTTGTATCTGCTTGTACCTCACAAGGGGGACTAAGCATTGCGAGCACCTACTCCAGTTTGGACCAGGGGCACCCAAGCTGGCCCAAACTCACCGACCACTGTTTGATAATCAAAAGATATATACAGGAATTTTTAGTTAAGCATTATGCAATGTGACGTCAAAGCGAAGATCATTTAACCATTTCTCGGTTATATCGTCTTTTGGAACAATGCAGCCTTTAGTTTACTCTGGCTAATGCCACGGTTACCGAACATATTGTGTTCAGGCTCGCACATAGACTTTAGGGGGCCTTTACACGAGCCTGGAGTGAGTTCCAGCCTGGGTCAGCTCGCCATCCCTGCTCGTAAAAGAAAATATTTTCAACGGCTGCAAATCCAGGTGAGTAATTTTTATTTGTTTTATTACTTGTTCCGACCTAATAACTAAGAACCTGCTTGACCTCGATCTGCAAACACGAATTATCGATTAAGCACAGCGTCATTAATACTCAATTTCAGGTCAAGTGGTGTAAATATCAAATTAAATAATAAGCTTCATTTAATCACAGAATGCTGTGATTTTAATTGTTGTATTTCGCATTGTGTAAAGTCATTGGTACTTACCAATGTTAACGATTCAATTTTAAATGCCCATACAACAATTAAAATCACAGCATTATGTGATTAAATGAAGCTTATTATTTAATTTGATATTTACACCACTTGACCTGAATTTGAGTATTAATGACGCTGTGCTTAATCGATAATTCGTGTTTGCAGATCGAGGTCAAGCAGGTTCTTAGTTATTAGGTCGGAAAATATTCGTTGTAATAACTTATTACAACGAATATTTTTACGAAGTACAGAAAATAATGAAGGTGATGAACTCATTAAACTTTTAGGTGAACTGCTGAACGTCGAAGAACGAATTTACTGACTTATCGGCCGGTTTAATCAAAGCCCTTATTTTAGAATTTCTTAGTTATTGAAACGTGCATGTTTAAGACGTACATATGGTTTACTATTTATGTCCTATTGAAGTTGTCAAGCGCAAGCAATTTGTGTTTGTCAAGTGTAAATACTCATACTGTCATCTTGAAAATACTGAAATCTGCTAGGCGTTCTAGAGCACCTTGAGCCCTGACGTCATGCCTAGGTACATGTAGCAGTCTCATCAAATACGCGCGTGCTTTAGAACGACGGGACCAGGCTGGGCGCCTTCCATTTGTAAAGCAAAAATGTTTATTTTCTCCATAAAACAATACATAGTGCAATACATTGACATGAATATTTGTAGACACACAGATTGTATTTACAATGTTTCAATATCATATTCTTCGGAAAGGAAACATTTTTAGTAAAAAGGCTCGTGTTTCTAAACGGTTTCCGTAGCAACAACATGATGCGCACACCGGAGCGTACTTTTATAACTATACTTGTGCAAAATTTGAATTGTTTCTTCCTGCTGTTTGCATCGATATCATACCAAACTATTTCGCCCAATTTGTCAGATTTGCTAATCGGCGCGCCTTCTGTGTGATCGGTCAGCGTAAAATCCAATTATCACCAATAAACACTAATATGATATCCCGCATGGCGGCCGCAAAGCGTGCCAGGCCAAACATTTTGTATTGTTAATCAAAGGCGAAGCTCTACCAGAAATATTCTTACAAAGTAAAGAAAGATAAAAACTGAAGCAGATCCGAATTGGCTTTACGAGATTGAGGTATGTACTGTCACTTCTGTTTTAAATACTGTATATTTTAGACTATATCACGATAATCACGAATATATCTGAAGGTCTAAGGGACAGACGGTCAGTATTGAAGTCATTATTAAAACGTATGCGTCAACTTGTTTTTTGCCACTTAATACATGCACTTCTCACTTCTAACTCCCACATAAAAAGTCAGGTAATTGTTAAATCTATATTAACAATAATCTTCCACCGACTTCTGAATATTGGCATTTCATACAGTTAAACAAATATTATTACAACACCCTACTACAAGGGGAAATCTTAAAATATCTTTTATTTCTCTGTGAAACATTTTCAAAGTCATAAGTACACGTACATGTAATATACTCATAATATACTGAGCATCGTAACAAGCTAGCTTGCTGCTAGGCTTGTGAATTGAGTGCTATTTAATAGTTTATTAGTATTAGTATCAGTACAGTACTATACATAATTATTACCATTCAAGTAACAGTAGCAAGCTAGTTGATCACTAAAAAATAAAAAGTCTAGTAAAATTCCACCAATGACAACACATTTAAAATTGCTGCTCAATTTCTCTTTAAAACAGATAACTGTTCGTGACCTGGAGAACAATAAAGTTAAATATAAATTCCATTATGTTGGATATGCAGAGGAATTTGACGAATGGCAAACTGCACATATTTGTTGAGTCACAGCGACATATTTGTTGAGTCACAGTGACATATTTGTTGAGTCTTTGCCTGAAAGATCACCTGTTTTTGTTTTAACATTTGTAAGAGGAGATGGCACTTTGTATGATTACAGTCATGGTAGTTGGAAAGCGAAAAAATAAGAGATCTGTCAAAATTCTTTGGTAGCCATGCACAAACTAAACTAACATTTATTTAAATTGGATAACCCTATCGGTTATACTAAACTGTTCTCCCTAGAGGTCCAGGAAGGACCATCCCTCATTGGTCCAGTAGCAATGTTACTACAGGAGGAAGCAGGAGTATCCAGAGGAAAACTGTAGTGTTTGGTGGAGTCAAACTGGAAGCACTCTTCTCGCATGCCTTAGTTTATATAGTATAGACAAAACTATAAAATAAAATACAACATAATAGACTCAGTCATTACTTGTACTATACTGTAAGTTCAATCACACAGTTACATAAACAACAATAAAAAACATAAGCTGTTTGTAAAGCAACTAGTTTATACTGTGAGAAAATTATGTAACAAGGCACCTAATTTACATGTTTCAGAAACCTGAATATCTCGAGAAAGAGACAATATATTGAGAAACTGAGAACGCCAGTATTCCTCATTTGGAAATTATATTTTACTGAAATAAAAATTAGATAGAGGATTTTCTCGCCATAGTGCCACTTTAAATTTAAAAATCAGACTACGGCCTACGACTACGGTGGTAGAAACTGGTGTTATAGTTATACATTCAAATTTCGAGATAAACAATTGCGTTGTTTTGTGGAATTCTCGAAGAAAACGACTTGCTCAATCAATGTTGGTCACGAGGATAAGATTAAGCTTTCCTAAGGTTTCCGTAGTGACTCAGGTTCTGCGTTGCTTTTAAAATGTAAAAATACAAGTTCCGAAGGGCAAATTACTTCAAAAATTTCGTACAAGTCGTCAAAAAATCCTTAAAAATCCCAATCCTTAAAAAACCATAAAATTATTGAAAAATCAATGAAGTTCTCTAGAAAATCCATAAAATCCTTGGTAAATCAATAATATCCGTAAAATATGAAAATTCATGAAATCTTTGAAAAATTAATAACTACTCACAAAAAATCCCCCAAACGATCATTTAAAAATGCAAAGACTTAATTTTGAAAATCCAAAAATCTCGTACAGTTTTCATAAAGTGATTTGCCTCTCGGCAAGTTCTACGCTGTCAACGGAGTCACGACGGCGTGAAGGCTACTCTTGGGACCGTCATTTGCAAACGTTCTTTGTATTTCACATAAAATTCTATTGTTTAAACACGTTGCCGTAGTCGTAGTTTGTTGCCTAAAACAAAGGATTCGTGCACATTTTACTTTTAGAGGTACCGTTCAACATGAATCGTAGTTCGATTGTTAACCGCTTTGAAGTTTGCGGGTTTCCACTCTCTCCTCCGCAGAGGTCCTTTTAGAGATCGGAGATTTCGGGGAATGTCGGAGACGTGTCGGAATCGTCCGCTGGACAAAGTTCAATAGATATAGGAGGTATTCTGGGTTTTCATCTGCCGTCACGGCGGCTATATTGGTCCACAGAAACAATGAAATGGCGGCCATATTGGTGCACAGTCTTTATTCTGTGGGAATTTAACTCTATTATTATTCAAACATTTCGTATTGTTTCACAACCCCAACGAAGCCACCGATCACGTGAGTAAAAACGACCCATAGATCGCCGACTCACAACAGGATCACTGTTTCGATAGTGGTCCCACTTTTGAGGTCCAAAATTAAATGGCGGCTCAAAATGGGCAAATTAAAGATGGCAGCTGAAGTGACCAAATTAACGAAAACCAAGAAAGAGCTAGCTTCTCCTGGAAAATTACTGCCGCTTCAAAACAATTTACTGCCGCCATCTTGAATCCCCCATAGTGGGCCCGTCTTTAGAACCGAGTCGGCAGTATACACCTCCGATATCTATGCAAAATTTAGCTGAAGATTCCGACACATCCTCGACGATCCCCGAAATCTCCGATCTCCGAAAGAACCTCTGCGGAGGATAGGGGTTTCCAAACCATTGGAAACATAGTCTTTCCCTTCGATACGTACATGTTTGTGCTATTAGCCAATCACGTCTTCCCAACCCCACGGTGTCAATTTCAAAACGGTTAACTTTTGAACATGTTTTGAACATGTTTTGACGGGCGGTGTATCCACTTAGGTGCAAACGACAGTACCTTACTATATATATTTGTAAATAAAAAAAATCGCTTCATCTTATAACGTACGTCGCTCAGCTAGAAACCTAGAAACCAAGTAATATTTATATATATATATATATAATATATATATTATATATATATATATATATATATATATATATATATATATATATATAATATCATACGCGAGGAGGAGTGTTTCATCAGTATATCCAAACGCCGAGACGTTTGTTGAAAACCGAGGCGAAGCCGAGGTGAATAAGTAAAGAATAAGTGGAGAATAAGTGGAGAATTATCAAGCAAGCCAAGCCCTACAATAACACCTCAAACAGATGTAGCTTATGCCTGTGGGAGAAATATTTTATCATCTGCAAACCTTCTCTGGCCACACTAAACAAACGTAACGAACTTGTTTCATCATGTAGACATGCTAATAAATTTATTTTAAGAAACTCTGTAACATAACCTCACAATGTATATTTATAACATACGGCTATAACCCTATTTACTAATGTTAATCCTTCCGGGATCTTTTCCATGTTCATTTTTGACAACCACCTACCAACCACAAGTGGATATATTCATGTACATACTATATCACTAAAAAAAGTGGTTAAAACCTTTGAATATTCAAACTAACGAATGAACGTTAAGAATTTCCAAATAATCCCTAATCTAGACACTTATATAATCATCTCTGTTATACATTTTAGTCATTAGACCATTTTATCTGAAGAGTACCACACAAGATTTGTGGCACGAAACTAAATAGTAATAAAATGTCTAATCAAACCTCTTGAGTCTTAACTATAATATGCTCTGGATTCCCATGGAGCACTCTGCCAAAGGTTTTTACAACATCTTCTACAGTGTATATATATAGGTCACAAATCAGATAAAAAAAGAAGAGAGAGAGAGAGAGAGAGAGAGAGAGAGAGAGAGAGAGAGAGAGAGAGAGAGAGAGAGAGAGAGAGAGAGAGAGAGAGAGAGTGAGAGAGAGAGTACGGTACGTATTCCTGGAGGAACTTTATCAAAATAATCTCATTAGCACCTATTGTATTTGGAGTATGTTCTCCTTCAACATGGCCGCCGTATCTTTGTCTTCTAAATCTCAAGGGATTGACTGCAAGCCACCAATTATTAAAGACACACCAAAGTGTTAACAAAGCAAAATCGATCATCTTTATTACGTTTCCCTCCCAAAGATAGACACAAAGGGGGACATATTTCCTGTGACACCGGCATGAAGATGGAATCTACATAATTTTGTTGCTTTTGTTATGTCAGTCTCGTTGATGATAGCAACTGATGATCCAAACGGGTATCTATATAAATATATAGGATACTAATAACTATACAACTATATGCGAGGTGAGAGGTATCGGAAAAAGGGATAAAGTAACAGGAGGTGAGATATCAGAAGAGAGAAAGTGGGAAAGAGCTGATGTTTGCTGAAGTAAGCTTTCCTTAATTAGCAGATCAGTGACAGAAGTGCCAGAAGATAAAATGTGAGAGTCCTCGAGATCGAGAGATAGTATGGCGGGTTTCACAATAGTATGAAAGAATACTTGAGGGCGAAGGATTAGTGCGTTTATTTCCAGCAATGCTTACACCTAAAAAATTGGTTTACTTTTCTCTTCCTTTCACTGGACAGCACGGTCTCCAACTCCGTACTCAAATTTTAAAATTATTTTCATCTAGTTTTCGGCATATCAGTCTTCGTATTGATTTTCACCCGACCGTTCGATTATCACACTTTTATCGTTTCAAGGATATGTTACCGAAAGGTCTTAAATCTCGCGTTGTTTATCAATTTTGTGTCAACATTGTAGCATGCTGTATATCGGCCAAACTAGCCGACTTCCCCACACTCGAGTTTCTGACCATATGGGTGTTTCTGCCATTACTGGCAATAAACGCAATAATACTTCGCCCTTAAGTATTCTTTCACACCATTGTGAAATCGGTGCAAAACAATTGTGCAAACATCAACTCTTTCCCACTTTCTCTCTTCTGATATCTCACCTGTACCTCTAACCTCGTATATAATTGTGATATATATTATTAGTAACCTATTTATATATTCCCTCATTCATTCTCTGAAGATGTTGCGAGAAATAACAAAACGTTAGATCTCGTTGATGATAATCATCTCACTTATACTACAACTTGCCAGTAACTCGCTTTCAATATAAACAGACCCTAAGATGATTTCTGATTGGTTTAGATCGCCTAGCCCAAACAAAAATCTTAACCCTAATCATTAACGAACGTGGGAACAAACGAAGAGCGAACTGGTAATTGACCATACATGTTTAATTGATTGTTACTTATAGCCTATCAGAAATCTCACTCATCTTAGGCAGGACTTGCCGTGAAAGAAACCGCTCCTAACTTTGCCCGTGGACAACTGTTCTTCGAAAAGGGAAGGAAAAAAATTTGTTTTGTAGTAAAAACCGACGTTTCCATAACAGTTCAATTGCGTTTGCACCAAAACCTCTCACCATACAACTGTCAAGCATGAAATTAATACAACAGGTTCTATTCGTGTTTTTTTCCCCTATAAAATTTATTGGTCAACAGATATATTTCTAATTTCTCTAATATTTCTAAAAAAAAATTAAGATTTGTGACATATATATATACATATATATATATATATATATATATATATATATATATATATATATATAATGCAGCCGGGGGGGGGACTTTTCTTAAAGGCGGTGTTACACTGATGTAATTTTCATTGCAACTTGTCTCGCAATTATCTCACAGCAAGCGTTACACAAAGTAGAATCAAGTTCTACTTTATGCAACCATCGCGGCAACGCTTCATCGGATCATTAAAGCATTGCACAGTGTAACACCCTCTTGTAACTTGTCTCGCAACAAGTTGCGCGATCAGCCAATAAATACATGCTTTGTAAACCGCTCCAGCCCTGTTTGGACTTTGATCACCTTTGGGAGGCAAGTCGCAAGAAACATTGCATAGAGCAACACCTCTGCTAGTGCAACGGCAATGCAAGAGATAAGGCCGTTGAAATAGTGCATGTAACCCCGCCATTACACTTTCATTCAAGTTTTTTTTAATTCGCACTATTCACATAATAATTGAGACAATAATTACAAATATACAATTCAGACAGAAAATACGTAGTACATAGTTCAACATTTCAATTGTGCATAGAGGTTGAAGGAGCCGAAGCTTTCGAGCTAAACCACTGCAACTTTCATATAAAAAATGAGTAAACGAGGTTAAACTAAATATTGTTGAAATTCCTTCGCATTGTTGTTGTGGAACACCGTTATCCTTTTACTCTGTTTATCGCCAGACGATTTTACTCGTCAAGCAGATACGTATCGGAAAGCCATGCATGAAACGGTTACGGGACTTAGGCCTAGTTCAAACGTCTAACTTTTCATCAACCTCGTACCCAGGCTCTTTGCTCGGCGCCCTCTAACACGTGGCTGGAGCAAAGACCCTGGTTCGTTGTGGTCATGTGACAATCATGAAACAGCAATTCATGGTGGGGGAGGTGTGAATTTTGCGCTATGGCTGAATCGCTTTATGTAGTGTTGACTAGCTGGTTTAATAATAACACAAAAAGACTGTAAAGAGCTCTGGCACTTTGCAGTAAAGTAAGTGAACTTGGTCTGATATTCTGACCCTGCAAAAGATGGTTCAGGAGCGCTAGCTCTAATATATGAGTATATATAACAACGGGAACAAGTTTACATAATATTGAAATGGGCGAAAGTAAAGTATTTTTTACTTTACATTGCTTTTTGATTACGACTCCCACAGCTAACAGTCCAAGCAAAGTGAGTCTATGGATTAAGAGAGCGAAATATATAAGGTATGTAGTTTCACGTTCGATATACACAAAAGTTGTTGACACGAAGCCAAGCGTACTTTGTTACGTAAATATTTTCTCTATTCTGATTTCCTAGGCGGTGAAGCCGAGCGTTTTGAGGTACCTGATTTGATTCTGTTCAATTGACATTGTCGAATAATTCTGAATATTTTCTTCATACATACATGTATTGGATTATTCTATAGCAAAGCAAAAAGATGGTAAACTCCCAAAATATATTTTTAATGAACAGACGTTTTGTGCGGAGCCTTTCATCAGAGTATTAAAGCGCTCCGCTCAAAACGTGAGTATTTCATTATTAAAAATCTCAACTGTTTACCACCTTTTCGATTTTCTACATTCAGAACACTGCCTATATGCAACACTATAATTTGTAACACTATTGGATTATTCCGTTTGATAATAAATTGTCAAAGTTTCAATGAAGTTTGACATGCATGAATAGCATTGAACTCTGAAGCAACCGACAAATAATAAATGATGCGCGAATTATGCTCTATTTTATCCGGACCAGTTCACTATCCAGTTGACATTGGCTTACATTTTTATACATATATTCCAATTGCAAAACGGTTAGAAATTGTATGCTCTAACATTAACACGGCTGGCGGTCTCAGTGTCGTGAGACATTTTTTTTTCCTGACATTGTTTACACAACGGCTCAATAACAAGACTTGTTTTATTCCGGAGAACCGGACCACAATGCCAGTGATTATATAAGTTGGAGATAACTTCGCTAAATTATTCGCTATCCATATTAAAGTTGATATTCACGGCAATATAAACATAAACTGTACGACAAGAACGGACTCGGGCGACATTTACAGCAGAATCAAGTTGGATCAAAACGCAACTTCATGCACCGAAGGAAATCAAAATTTAAAAAAAATATTTACCTTTATTTTCGATTAGCTTTGCGTTGACAACTTCATCTAACCATAGTTAATAGAACATATACATGGTTTGGAAGCTCTATTGTCTTTCAACATGAAGCATGGTCATGTTGAACCGTGGTTGAACTGACAATGGAGTTACTTATATGGAAGTAAATTCTATGGACACGTGATGATGAAGCACCACAACACGTGATGATGAAGCAACTCACTAATTAAACCCGATCGTTGCTATTGGATGACTGCTTCATTATACAGAAAATACAATACCGTAAAATTGCACAAATTTCCATACACTTGAACAAAAACATAGAACAATCACTTTGGACGAGTTTCCAAACCATGTATATGTTCTATTAACTATGATCTAACACAATGCTTCTCACTCTAAATAATTCAAAGGTTACTTTGTTGGAATTGTTGGCCATACTCTTCGGTAAAAACAACGTCATCGAAGAAACGACCTGCGGCTGTGATCCTACAGCTTATTAATACTAGGTACGCTCTGCCTCTGCTTTCAGTTTTGAAGCAAAGTGAACATATTACAGTGTTCTTGACATCTTTCATGAGGTTGTGAAATCAGGTCAGTATTTTTCGAGTAACTTTCTTTCAATTAGCCATTGCAAAATATTGGTCGACGGCAGTTTGTGTTTTGTTTTCTTTTGACATCAACGACATGACCACAACGAAACGGCACTGTCTCACCCTTCTCTCATTAATAATTATTTTACTGCCCATATTCTGGGCAATCACATGACCACAACGAACCAGGGTCTTTGCTCCAGCCACGTGTTAGGGGGCGCCGAGCAAAGAGCCTGGGTACGAGGTTGACTTTTCATGTGCCGAATTTAATGTAAGTCAGCACAAACAAAGCATTTTGCTCATTTGCATTAGATTCGGTACGTGAAATGTTCGACGTTTGAACTGGGCCTTAAACACACTCTTGCATTTTATTCGCATTGTTGTTGTGGAACAACTTTATCTTTTTACTCGGTCTAACGCCAGACGATTTTACTCGTCAAGAAGAGATGTGTCAAAAAGCCATGCGCGAAAGAGTTAAGTTCTAAAAGTTTTGTTCAGAAATTTCGTGTAGTTCAAGAATTATAAGCTTTTAAAAACTTCAAAAATCATCTTCCGACGCAGCTAGATATTTTCCTGATTTTACTTCGATTAATTCTGACTATTTTTGGTTCATTAAAAAGTAGAAAAACTTAATTTTTAGATCTAGCTTTATATTTAAACGGAAATATGCCATTTTTAAGTGATAAGAAGAAGCGTCTACAAAGCGTATTTCATCACAACATTGGTGCAATGTCATCTTTGACGTCACACGTAACAGTCACGACAATGCGCCATTTTGATTTTGAAGGATTTCCAAACATCAATATTTCCAAAACTTTGATCCTTTAATTAACGCTCAGTGTCCGATATCGGACACCAAGAACTAATGGATAAACGAGAGAATAAGGCAAAAACAATGGGGGAACAAAGAACAAATGAAAACATTTTAAAGTGCTTATGAAACGAAAATTAAGTCTGTCTTATTTCAAAGAACATTTAAAATGACAGAGTAACATCTTTTGCATTTTCTTGTTTCCTTGCTTCGTTCTTGAGATATTTCAGTTTGTTTGATATGCAAATAAAACATTTTGACGTTATGACGTACATAATGAGTTGTCGAAAAAAGTTATACAGCTTTGCTATTGTCAAACCAGATAAATTCGAAGGAAGCATGGTTGTTTTTCGCCCAGAACACTGAACATGTGGATTTTCAAGTAATTACCTGTATATGTGACAATATCTTTTCTTGATAACTCATTATGCACGTCATGACGTCAAAATGATTAATTTGCATACCAAACAAACTGAAATATCTCAAGAACGAAGCAAGGAAACGAAAAACTGCAAAAGACGTTACTCCATCATTTTAAGTGTTAAAGGATAAAGTAATTCTTTCGTCGAAATTTCGTCAGTGGCTTTGCACAATCGTGTAGTTTAATTTAACAAAGTTCTATTTTCTATGTTCCATTTTACCTTTAATGTAAGATTTTCCATCCTGTCATTAATTCCGATTTTCACAACTTCTGTCTCTAATTCCTCCAGTTTGTCATAATCTCTGCCCCATTAAAAGTCTTTCCATTTAATGTGTCACATATTATTTCACAATCCTTTTCAGTTTCTAATTTAACAATGAAAATTTCACCAGCTTGTTCAAGCTCAAAAGAGTCGACATCCGGACACACTTTTGTTACAAAGTACTCGAGTTCTGCAATACTTGTCAGTTTAGGAACGTTGTGGAGCTTAACTGATAAATTATTGTTCTCCTTTGTAAAATCCTCTTTGGTCTTTAACACCGTTGGGTCTTTCGCTGACGATTTCACCCGATGCCCCCTTTTTAACTACTTATTTTTTGGAGTTGCTCTTTTAGAAGATTTATCGGAATCTACACTATCATTATCAGAACTATCATTCTTGTCATATAAGTTAGCATTGGTATTCGAAGTTACATTTTCTTCCACGTAATAATTACATATTCCCCAACCACCATCCTCTGATGAACTACTGTTGCTATTTAGGTTTCTAAACGCATTGTTGTTTCTTCCCAAATTTTGGTTGACATGTAATGAACGTTTGTTATTTTCTAGAGAGAAAGTTGTTTCGTTCTGAGAGCGTCCTCGTCCTCCTCTTCTTCACCGTCGTTTTCGCTGGCCTTGTATCTGCTTCTGTTGTTGTTGTTGATGGTGCTGTTGCTGTGGAAGCTGCTGTTGCTGTTGTTGCTGTTGATGATGTTGCTGCTGCTGCTGTTGCTGCTGCTGCTGTTGCTGCTGCTGCTGTTGCTGTTGCTGTTGATATTGTTGTTGTTGATAGTGTTGTTGTGGCAGTTGATGCTGCTGTTGTTGTTGCTGCCGCTGCTGTTGTTGCTGCTGCTGCTGCTGCTGCGGTTGTCGATAGTGTCGTTGTGACAGTTGCTGTTGTTGATATTGTTGTTGTGGTAGTTGCTGCTGCTGATGTTGTTGCTGCTGCTGTAGTTCCTTCTGCTGTAGTTCCTTCTGCTGCTGTTGTTGCTGCTCTTGCTGCTTCTGTTGTTGTTGCTGCTGCTGCTGCTGCTGTTGTTGCTGCTGCTGCTGTTGTTGCTGCTGCTGTTGTTGCTGCTGCTGTTGTTGCTGCTGCTGCTGTTGTTGCTGCTGCTGTTGTTGCTGCTGCTTTTGTTGCTGTTGTTGTTGTTGTTGTTGTTGTTGTTATTGCTGCTGTTGACAGTGTTGTTGTTGCTGGTTCTCTTGTTGTAGTTTTTCCCCATCATTTTCTTTCTTTTTTTGTTCTTTAGCAAAAACATCTATCTTGGAGCCAAACTGAATGGTCTCATCCATTTTCTCAATACATCTTTCTCTTTGCTCCAAAGTTTTAAACTCAACTTCGCCCTTATTAGAATCTGTCCGATACGCTTTTCTAACGCCCTCGCATTTTCTGTTGAAGCAGTCATAAAGTCTTTTATCGTAAACAAAATAAGGCAAATTACATACAACAACAGTAAGAACTTCACTTTGCACTTTTGTAAGGCTAGAACTTTCCAATTTTCCATCTGTTGTCACACTGATTGAATCGATTTGCTCGTTGGCTGAGTCAGAGTCATCTAAGTATGACGATGGCGTACTACCATATGATACGTCTAGATTTTGAGTGGCAATACAATTTTTAACTGCTTCCTTTTGTGCACATACTTTCAATGTTTTATAATTTTTTCTCAAATCGTTTATCCGTTGTCCAACCACTTGTTCTATTTTCCCCCTGGTCTTGTATGCACAATTGTTGCTCTGCCGATTCTTGATTCCGGTGCTCTCTAAGAAATAGCTTTTCCGATATCTGCTCTTTCTGCTGTTGTTCCAGTAACTCCTGTTTCTGCTGTTGTTTGTTGCTGTTCTAGTAATTCCTGTTCCTTCTGTGCTTGTGATTCCTGTTCCCTTAGTTGTCTGAATAAACACACCTGCTGTTTCCGAAATTTGTGCTTGTGTTGCTCTTCTAATAGTTTTTTCATGAGATGTGATCCTGACTGTTCCATTAATTCTCTTCCATCCTGATTTTCTAACATACTGAATCTCAACTCACTATCATTATCCCTTTGTTGTTGGACATCCAGTACTGCTTGTTCGACCATTACTCGCTCTTCACTCTGCTTCAACATCCTCTCTATCGCAATTTGGTCCAAAAGCATTTGTTGTTCAGCAATTGTGCTAGTAGATATTGCACTTGGCTGAAATTAACAAAAAAGTATTAGAATTGAAATTACTGAACTGTACGTGTGTACGTACACAAAAAAATAAATTCTAATTAACATAGAAAAACATTTACTGAAAATAAACTGACACAATGCGACATGTATTCCAACAAGTAATTGTGACACACGTACGGTTTGACTAGTTTCCCGGTATAAATATCGAAAACAATCTCCGTCTAATGGTGAGAGCGTCCGGCTGGCATTCGGAAGATTGTGTGTTCGAGTCCCATCTGGAGCACAGAGTTTTCCTATAAGTGTAATTAAAGTTTCTCTTGTTTGAAAGAACGCTTAAAATGGCAACGCAAAACAGTTTGCAGTTTATCGTAGCCTGCGAATACAGCCGCCTCACATCGGGGCCTCCCGAGAGAGACGTCTGCGTTTTAAGAGTTAACATTCCGTACTGATGACGTAATATACAGTAGAGTTAATCGTCCTGAACCAGGACAAAGCTGCTGATTGGCGTAGAAGCTTAGAAAGGCTCAGACGCTCACACCAAGACCAACGTCAAAGCTCACTTTCTGTCTTAAATTCTGCAGTGAAAGCTTAGTTTTTGCCAAACAAAGGAAAACGGGTAGCTATTCTTTTCACAACGAGTTCAATTTGCGATTAAAATTGCAAGACTCCTATCGAAATCGAACGATTTTCCAGTCACAATTTATCGCAAATCGAACTCGCTGTAAAAAGAATATCTATCCGTTTTCTTTTGTTTGGTAAAAACTAAGCTTTCGCTGCGGAATTTAAGACAGAAACTTAGCAATGACGTTGATCTTGGTGTGAGCGTCTGTGCCTTTCTAAGCTTCTAAGCCAATCCGCAGCATCGTCCAGATTCAGGAAGAACTCTATAGTACGTCATCAGTACGGAATGTTTACTTTCATAACGCAAAGTCTCTCTCGGGAGGCCCGATGTGAGGCGGCTGTATTCGCAGGTTAAGTTTTTCGTTGCCTTGCTTTGCTGTTGAGATAATTCAGGTTATTTGAAAGTAATTTAAACATTTCGACGACACATGTGCATAATACTTTTTAGAGAAAGTTATATATTGTACGTTATTAGTGTTTTCAGCTTGAGTTGGTAAAGTTTTTTCGTATGTTTTTGCTGTATACAAGTTAAACTCTGAGCTTCAGACGGGACTCGAACCTGTTATCAGACCAAATCAATTAGAAGGAAGCGTGTGAGTGTGTTGCTCCCACAACACCAAACCTGCATATAGAATTTTCAAGTAACAAGACACCTACTTAGGCGTTCACTCGGGCTACTGATAGCAATGCAGCTTGACATAAGCTTATGCACGAAACAGCGCAACTGAGTGCGCACATTAAGCGTTTGTTAAAAAGTACAACATTTTCAGACACAATGTAGTTTAATATGCAATGTACTTCTGAGACTCCGAAAGCTAAAAGTATCTTTAACTGTACAATGAAAATAACCACAGCTGCGCATTAAGCCTTTGATTTTACTTTAACAAAATGGATCGATATCCGGCTAAATTTTTAGATCAATTTTTTCGAATCTTTTTGGATAAAATATTTAATCCTCCGGTTAAATCCTTACAGCTCCTAAACTATCACTCTCGTTTACAAATTTACGTGCCGATGCTGCCAGGCATCGCATGTTGGCGAAAGATGCCGAATTCTACACACTAGGATATCGGAACATATGAGTATTTCGGCTTATACTGGAAATTAAAGCACTTTCTCTGTCTTGTCCAGCATTCTGGCACACAAGATAAAAACTGGTCACGATGTTTCTTTCGATGACTTTCCAATTATATCATCAGGTTCTAACCAATTAGATGTTCTTCTTCGAGAAAGCTTGTTTCTTTACCGCGTCGGTGTCTTCTCAGCAGTTTGACAATTCACTTGTCTGCGGTTTCACCTTTTCCATCACCTTTTCTGTCACCTTGTCACTTTCTATTTATGTAACTACCTAAGCTATTTAAGTCACCTTCATGTCACCTTGTCACTTTCTACTTATGTAACTACCTAAGCTATTTAAGTCACCTTCATGTATATATATATATATATAAGTGAGTTATGGTTCACGAAATGTTAGAGAGTGCTCAATACCATATATAGATAGAGCAAAATACAAAGTATAAAGTATAGTTTTACCTTAAAGTCTTCGCTACCAGAGGTTTCATCCCTAAACGGGATCATCAGGCGACTGAAAAATATCGGTTAGTGGGCTGCTTAAATGCGTTAGTTGGGGCGTGGGTGTGGGCGTCGAAACGTCCGGCGGATTCATTTGGAGCGTGGGTGTGGGCGTCGAAACGTTGCGCGCATTCCTTTGATTGTTTAGGTTGTTGATCCGAAATCTATTTTTGTGCCGACACGTCGAAACTATTTCTGATCTTTTGTTTAGTAAGAGTTGTTTGTCTGCCTTCATGATGAAAAGTTTTTCGTCCAAACATAAATTGCATCTTTTTGATCCTCCCGTGTAGGAAATTGAGTGTTTTAGTATACACCAGGTTATGTCGAAACTTTGGGTTTTTTCTATTAGATTCCAAATGTATTTCGAAAGTTCCGTCTCATTTGAATACTTTTTATTCTGGAAAGATTTAGTATGGTTACGATATCGCTCTTTAAATGTACTTGCTGTCATGCCAATGTATTGCTTAGTGATGTTCGTGTTGCTTATGGAAATAGATGCCTTGTATACTATGTTGTTTGTCATGCATTGCCCACGTAGGGGGCAATTGTCCTTAATCCTGCAATTGCAACTGCTTGTAACTATGCTTCGTGGCTTGCTTTTCCTGATTGTGCGTGAATTATGTTTCGTGATAATGGACTTGACGTTGTTCATGCAACTATAGCTAATCTTGACTGTGTTTCTGTTAAAAAGTTTGTGAAGCTTGTGTCCTGTTGGAAAGTGCTTGTCAATAAGGCTAAGAAAATTGCGTCCTATGTTTGTTTTGACATTTTTGTCAAATGGAGGGAGGGTTGAACCAGATGATATTGCGGTGTCTATTTCTGCGTGTTTGCTGTGGTGTTTCTTGTGTGTAGTTTGGCTCATGGTTGAAATGCATCTTTACCAAGATGCATTAAGGCGCAGCAATTTCAACCATGAGCTAAACTATGCATGACAAACAACATAGTATACAAGGCATCTATTTCCATAAGCAACACGAACATCACTAAGCAATACATTGGCATGACAGCAAGTACATTTAAAGAGCGATATCGTAACCATACTAAATCTTTCCAGAATAACAAGTATTCAAATGAGACGGAACTTTCGAAATACATTTGGAATCTAAAAGAAAAAAACCAAAGTTTCGACATAACCTGGTGTATACTAAAACACTCAATTTCCTACACGGGAGGATCAAAAAGATGCAATTTATGTTTGGACGAAAAACTTTTCATCATGAAGGCAGACAAACAACTCTTACTAAACAAAAGATCAGAAATAGTTTCGACGTGTCGGCACAAAAATAGATTTCGGATCAACAACCTAAACAATCAAAGGAATGCGCGCAACGTTTCGACGCCCACACCCACGCTCCAAATGAATCCGCCGGACGTTTCGACGCCCACACCCACGCCCCAACTAACGCATTTAAGCAGCCCACTAACCGATATTTTTCAGTCGCCTGATGATCCCGTTTAGGGTGAAACCTCTGGTAGCGAAGACTTTAAGGTAAAACTATACTTTATACTTTGTATATATATATATATATATATATAAGGAGTTTCTTCGTCGTTTGTTAGTGTTAAGTCTGGTGTGTGTGATAGGTCCTCTTCTTTTTATTCTCTATGTTAATGATCTTCCGGAGGTAACCAGCAACAGTACTGTTGCTCTTTTTGCTGACGACAGCAAGTGCTTCCGCTCAATTGAGTCACCAGCGGATAGAGATCTCCTCCAGCTTGATCTCGATGCTATGAGCAACTGGTCACAGTCCTGGCAAACGAAATTTAATGTGTCTAAAACTCTCTTACTAAGGATATCCCGAAAACGTACTCAATCTAGTCATTCCTATCACCTCAACAACGAATTAATTAACAAATTACATCAGTTAGTGTAACAAATCAAACCGACTTGGGTGTGGTAATCAGCAATGATCTTAAGTGGTCCCCCCATATTGAAATGTGTTGCTAAAGCTAATCGTATGTTTGGGTTTCTCCGCAGGAACTGTATTCAAATGTCAAATGTCCCTTGCCGTCGTCTACTCTATTTAGCGTTCGTCCGTTCTCACTTGTCTTACGGTAGTGAAATCTGGGCTCCTCAGGACAAGTCGCGTGAACTTTCACTTCTTGAGGGTGTTCAGAGACGAGCCACGAAATTCATACTCCAAGATTATGAATCATCTTACACCGAGCATCTCAAATAGCTTAACTTATTACCTATATCATATTGGCTTGAAATTAAGGATCTTCTCTTCTTTTTTAAGTGTAAACAAGGTCTCTACGATCTAGATATCTCCCGTTTTGTTACTTTTTCTTCTATCCGCTCGTCTCGCACTCGTTCAAGTCAACACAACTTGCTTCAAGCCAATCCTTGTAGGACTTCTCTATTTAGAAATTCTTTTTTCAACAGAATTGTCTTTCTATGGAACAATCTCTCTCCGATAGTTCGTAATAGTACTTCTGTTTCCATTTTTAAACATGAACTTTATATTCACTACTCTTCTAAGTTAGACTCTAATTTCGATGTTAATAGACTGCGCACCTGGAAAAGTTTCTGTTCTAAATGTCGTTCTTTCAATCCAAGTTGTTGCTGTTAAATCTTTATTCTTATGTGATTTGTGTATTAGTTTGTTGGGTTTTTTATCGTGTGATTACTTAACGTTTATTATGTAATTTTTTTGTTGGGTTGGTCTTCACATGGGACTCGTGTCTTGTTGATCATTCCCTCAATCATGTTCAAGTATTGCACTCTTTATTTACTGTATATTTGCATTCTTTCATGGTTGTTAAGTTAATAAAAAAAAGAAAATAAATAATAAAAAAAAAGAAAAAAAGCTACCACGTGGTACATAAGAATACACCACGTGATTGCTTTGAAATTGATCTGCGGTGAACGAAACTGTCGCTTCGAAAGCTATGAAAATGTCTCGTCTGGTTTGAGTACTATTCAAAACATTTCCGTAAAAAAATACGAATACTTTGTCACAGAGTCGATAAAAAGTTCTTTTCAGTGCTTGGAAAGTTACAAGTCGACTCACAGAGCTGGTGAAACGCTCGGCTATCGCCTCGTGTTGTTCACGCATATCTCGTGTTTCTAAACTTCGTTGTCTTCGTTGTCTTCGCACATGCGCGTCACGGCACATTGTCAGAGGTAACTTCGCGCATGCCCGACAGGAAAAGTGTTGTATGTCTGAAGAAGTATCTTTCCTGTAGAGAGACCTATGCCAGCAGGGATGTACAGGGGCGTCGTGGCGCTGAGATATTACGGGTGGCCTAATAAATTTTCCGACAAACAACAAGATTTTCCCGACATATATAGAAAAACACCTTAATAGAATATGACGGGTAAATAGTTGACTAAATAATACATTACGGTTTTTGGTTGACGAGGCATATTTAATTTGTAATTTGCTCTTAATATCGCATGGCGCAAACATTTTTAGCGGGTTTGCGAGATAAATTTTAAACTGAATGCTTTGAATTCTGTCTTATGAGGCGACGCGAAGCTGTACACCAATGCTAATAACCTTCTCGACTAGACTTGCCCAAGCGCTTAATCCTCTTAATGGCCCCTAATGAGTTTCTCTTTTGACTCTTGCACGTGCACTGAATTGAAGATAAATATGCAAATATCACGCTTAGTAACAGAAAGCGTAGCAACGCTTTCAAAGTAATAAATCGTTTGCCTTTATAGTTCGACATTTAAAATCGTTCTTTTCATGACTTCTCGAAGTGATTCCTCATTCTGTCTTCCTATGATTTCCTCGCTTATAAACGAAGGTTTAGTTAGCAATGATTCTAGGATGACTAACTCTGTTTGAATATTTAGGTTCTAAACTAATATAATATTCATGATATACTATTAATTCAAGTCTATACGTTATCTCTACCAATTCAGACACTTCAGGCTGTTCAAAACTCTCTATACTCATCGAAATATGTTTTGAGATAAAAAATATAAAGTGTCTCTATCAATTTGTCTTTAGTTCCTTGCAAAGAACGTCTATTTTGTTAAAGTTTACTGTACGCATGCTCTGTACGTCTACGTGTCCCATAACTGTCGACTGACAGTAGGGTAAAGTGTATAAATGAAAAGGTAATTACTATTACTTATAAGGAAATAAGTCGAGTGCCTTTTGATAATGACGTAACTTCGGAAATCAGTCGGTGACCATTCGGGAGTGACGTATTACACGAGGGGTTGGATAAAAGTTAGGGTTGTTTAGGGGGGTGGATAAAAGTTAGGGTTAAGAGGGGTCCCAAAGGAGCCTGAGAAATAATAACGTAAGCATAGATAATGAGATTATGGTTAAAGAGCCTGATAATGAATAAATAATAAGTTGAACATTTAATGAGGCGGCATCCCTTTTGGGTCTGGATGGGGGGTATTACTACTCATACTGACTAAATTCTCTACTTGGTAGAGGTGTATTAAAAAAAAATCACATTTTTTCGTGTGTATGTACTGTAATAGATCACAAATGACGTAATTGTTTACCATCTCCAAAGTAATTTCGACAAAACTACAACGTCTCCACACTTCCGACACTTTCCAACTTTAGGGAGCCCTCCTGGCCACAACGCCCTGTACATCCACCACAAGATAATTGTACACGTATACCACTCGTCAATATTCGTTTAACATTGTAAGACAACAAAGTCATGCACATGGAGAATAATAAACAATTATTGGATGAGACATTTTTATACTTTGTTTTTTTCCCCCTGGTGAAGGTCTTACTGAGTCATCACGTGAGAAAGTAGCCTGCGGAGCAGGCGTTACATGTGGCCGTTCGGGAGACTGGATGAGCCGATGAGGGAGCTGGGGAGAGGGCTTGAAAGTTAACGCCTTTTTCTAAAAAGTAGAGGGCTGCGTAGGCAGTCTTTTGAACAGGGCAAAGTGAACAGGGCAAAGTGAAAAGGTGGTAAACTGCCGAGATTTTTAGTACCGAAAAACTGACGTTTCGAGCCGAGCACTTCATCATTATAAAATGTGAGGGCTCCGCTAAGAACGTCAGATTTTTGTTACTAAAAATCTAACCACAAGATTCTCCGTGTAGAAGAAAGTGCATCCAAGCATTTTATTCATTCATGCATTCGTGGATGTGTAAGTCTCGCGCGTGAGCTAGCCCGATGTATATAGCAATTATTATTACCTCAATGGAAACTCGATCGCCGGAAGACGGACGTTCATTTTCAAATGTTTTGAATTTCTTCTGTGCTTTTAATGCCCTACATAAAGATTCGTGTGGCTGTGGAAAATCAGAATTAGATTTATTTTCAATGCCTGCTACACAAGTAGAATTGAATAAAGGATTTTGGGAAGATATAGATCCAGTATCGAGTATTGGAGCTTCAGATACTATTGAGTTTCTGTGTGCTGCAAACTCTGATGTGTATACCGATTTAGCAAACAGTTACCTGCACGTGAAAGCAAAGATAACCAACAACGACGCATCTAATCTCAATGACAATGTTCAAGTCGGACCTGTAAATCTATGGATGCATGCTCTATTTTCTCAAGTAGAAGTTTACCTGAACAACAAGCTTGTCACACCGTCGAGCACTGCTTATCCCTACCGATCATATATGGAAACTGTACTGAACTTTAGCAAAGACGCAAAATCATCTCATCTAACCTCAGCGCTGTTCTATAAAGATCAAGCTGGCAAAATGGATGTCGTGAACCCCGTGGCAGCAGATGGCGATGCAAACAAGGGTTTAAAACTGCGGTATGTTCATGCAAGCCAAAGTAAGTCTATAGCTATGGAAGGAAGAATCCATTCCGACCTGTTTGCACAAGACCGTTATATTCTTGGTGCTGTACCAATCAAACTCAAGCTAGTGCGTTCGAGAAACCCATTTTCCTGGTGTCGTAAGCAGATAATCCTGACTTTAAAGTGGTTTTGGAAGAATGTGTATTTCGCGTTCGACGTGTTAACGTCTCTTCTACCGTGATGATGGCTCATACTCATGCCCTTCAACGTGTCACGGCCAAGTACCCTATCAATCGTGTCAGTTGTAAAGTGGTTTCTGTACCTAGAGGAAATATGTCGGGCAATCAACCAAACATATTTCAAGGCCCTATACCTGATCGTGTGGTCATCGCAATGGTGGACGCAGATGCTTATAATGGTACCTATACCAAAAATCCTTTCAATTTCAAAAACTACGACATTACTTCTCTTGGTCTAACGGTAAATGACGAACATTTGCCTGGAAAACCCCTACAACTGAAATTTGCTGCTGCGAGAAGAAGTAATTACGTGTCCGCTTTCCAAACCTTGTATGCTGGTACTAACAAGTTATTTCAAAATGATGGCAATGGTATTACACGAGACGAGTAATTACCAAGCCCGTATTTAAAGACGTGTTACCATCGGATTGTCTACCAAGTCAGATGCCGAAAAGACCTAGAGGTTTTATTCTGAATGTGGATCCTAGTAATGGATCTGGTACGCACTGGGTAGCAATTTATCTTACCATAGATGGAAAAGGGGAGTTCATGGATTCGTACGGACAAGAACCGAGCTTTTATAGCAAAACCTTTGAAACGTTTTTACGAGTTCATACTAGCAGTTTTACTTGGAATGAACAGACTTTACAGTCATTATGCTTTACATAGATGTAGAAATATACCCATGTCAACAATTGTTGGCATGTTTACTTATAATAAAGAATGGAATGATATGCTAGTTCGTGATTTTATGCGTAAATATTATTTTGTGTAATATAAATACAAGACAAATATAAAATTGTAAACAATTATTTTATTGTAATATCAAAGCTTTACAGGGAATAAATTTATTTAACCCATTTATATGGATGTATGTTTTTGTCTCTTCGTTTTGTTCTTTTTGATGTTGCTGGGGCTACCTGTGACGTCAGAGGGGTGGTGTCTGAAAGATCTTTAGTCTTATATTCTCGTACCATACTCAAACGATTTTCATTTCTGATAATGCCTTCGGGAACATTCATGTTTCCTAACGCTTTTGCGAAAAGCTGCCATCCAGCAGGGTTGAAATTCTTTCGTTGACGTAGAGAATCATTGACCAAGTCAACAACATTTGTACCCAGAATGGGTGGGCCTTTAAACACCATCTGTCCTTGGTCATTCCATCCTATGAGGTCTTTATTCGCTTTAAGTTTCTTAACCAACTGTCGGGCTCTTGATTTCATGGTTACAGGTACACTTTCTAAAATGTCAGTTTCTATCTCTTCGGGCAACTCGGGGGGTTCTGTTTCAGCAGTCTTTTCTGTATTCGCTGGTTCTTCAGGTTTATCATCAGCTGCGGATGATTACACGTACTGGGCTACTCATTCTTTTATCGTAATAACCCAAATAACGTTGCAGCGACTGATCCTACATTTTCACTTTCTCGTCTTGTGTTATATCTTGACGTTTAAGAAGATTTTGCATTTCTGAATCTAGTTCATTCACCTGCGCTGTTAAAGGAGTGACCAAGGGTTTCTTTCGATCTGTCATATGTTCTGGAACTAGCACCAATCTCCTGACGTGTTCCATTATTTGGTTAAAAAACTTGCCAGCTGTTCAAGTATAGGAACTAAGAGAAACGGTAGAAAACCTTCACCTTCTTTTAGAATAACTTTCTTTCTTTTTGTTACTGGATTACGTTTATCAGCAACAAACTTGATATGATCGTTATAAGGGGATAGTTTCCTTGCTGTTTTCGAAGTAATCTTAACTGTTTCACACCACACGTTCAAAAGACACTGTCGAATGGCTTCTAATAAATCGTCGTCGGCAGCTTTTATGATCGCTTGTCGTAGTTCTGGTTTACACTTTGCTAGTACTTTTAAAACATCGCTGTTCCTCCTTATACAAGCAGACATTGTCAAATGATTGTATTGTCACTGAACAGCCCTTTTTATACTCTGGGCTGGTACACGTAGTGGGTGTCAGTCGGAAAGATCCCAGATCTTAGTCGAATTTCATCGGGACAGGTCGGAGTGAGATCGACAAATAAGTAGGAATACGGCTCTTTAGTTGCCATTTGGTATGCTTGTTGAAAAAATTTAGTGTTGCTAGGATACATTTGCTTAGCAAGATGAATAATTTGACTGGCATCGCGGACATTTTTTGTTAAAACGAGATAACTAGCATTGAGAGAGATAGTACGGTGATCTTTGCTCTGATGAAACAAATTTTGTACAATATGGATCACACTCAGATTCCCATGGTGAGGTTTTTTCGTGAATAATTTCGCAATTTCTGCGTCATTTTCTCCCATCAGGTCATCAATGATAAACAAATTTCTTGTTTTGGGATTGATGCTATCCAACATCGATTGGGGTAAACCTTGCATAAATTGAATCCCTGGAATTAGGGTTTCTATTTCGGCAAACGTATCTTGATACTCTGAATAAAAATACACGATATTTTCCAGGGCGGGGTCAATCATGATGTCAATCATGATTTGAGCGTTAGCTAACAATTGTTTCACAAAGGTTGACTTGCCTGTTTTAGTAGCTCCAGAGACCAAGAGCCCAAAAGAGTGTGTTAACTGTATGGAATACATGATGAAAATGAATTGATGCAACCTGTGCGTTCTTATTTATACCATTTAGATTGTTTCGTAACTTTAGTGTTTCGGATAAGTTTATGTAATTCATTCAAAAGAGTTTGTAGATTCACAGGAGAAGCTTCAGCGCGAATCAAGTGAGATTGACTTTCTTTTGAGGACAGATGATGAATATCAGCCAAATGGTTGGATAATTTAAGTAAGGTTTTCTTTCCACAGACGGGACAATCCTTACGCGTCCGAGGCATGATTTACACTAAACATTTAAAGTTTTAGCGACAACTTAAATTACGCTAGATTTTCAAGGACTTATTTTGTCCTGGAGGGACTTATATTTGATAATTCGTCCCGTTTCAAAAATACACCCTTTATCCAAGCTGATCCCCTCTTTGCTAGAGCGGTTCCTAAAAAATTATTTCGAACAATTTACCCCCAATTAATAAAAACACCTCAAAGCCCATTCAAACCAAAAATCAGAAGCAATCGTATATATATATATATATATTGAGAAATTAATTACAGCTATTTACAAAGTTCACTCGACCAATTGTCTAGCCAAACATCTTCGTGCTCTCCATGGTTTTGCTGTTCTGTCGAAAAGAATTCGCGTAGAATATCCGACACCTCATTTTGGGCTTGCGACTGAGCACCTTCGACGTTTCGACCAAACAGATGAAATGAAAAGGAGTGCCCTGAGCATTCTTCTGACGGTTCATCCAGTGGTGGTTGTTGTTCAGTCGTGTCTGGAGGAAGATTGATGCAATTGGACTTGTGGTTCTTGATCACCATTGGCGTTGACGTTTTGTCCAAACACCTGAAACGTGAGTGGTCGGTGCTCTATGTAATCTGATTGTTGCTGTGGTGTTTGTTCTACGATATCGAGAAGAACGTCCGGAAACTCGGGAGTGACTGGAATGGTTGGGTCCACCAAGTTGAAACAGTCGTTCGGTAGCTGTTGTCGCTCGTCCTGTCGTGGTAACTTGGAAAACACGTACTCTGCCATGGCATGTGGATAGCGGCGTTTCAGAAAATCTACCAGGTCATCGTAGTTTTCACGGGTTTCTCTGTTTTTTGTTCGATGTCGGCGACTTCTCTCAGCGTCAGCCATTCTCTTTTCTGTTTTTTCCATCACTTCTCCTTCATATACAGCGAGAACTGAAATGTAGCTATCCGGACCGATATTCCATTATTTTATTTCAGGTAGTAAATAAAAGAATTGAACGCTCACAAAAGATCGATAATTGCTATTGTCTCCCAAAACAGATTATGTGATGCACAGCGTGATGCACGCTAATTTTAAAAAACACAAAAAAAACAAAAAAAACAACAAAAAACAAAACAAAAAAACCCAAACAACTCCGACTAATTTTGAATGTTTGGCATTGTCTGAAGCCTTAGGATGTTAGAGTTTATAAAGAGCGTTCAGTTCAGTGTGAATCATACCAGCCAATCATTCGCTCCATCATGGACCGAATCAAAGGTATTATCGACATGGACGGCTTTAAAATACAGAAGAAATTATTTTGTAAGGAGTTGGGTTTGCTGAAAGTCGGAGAGGACGAAGCATCGTCCTTTTTTTTGACATTGACGTCAAATGTAGCAAACTTGAAGAACGGGATAAGAGACACTGTGTTTTTCTTAAAAAGGCACTTCACAAGCTTCCCTTGGGCGTACCACCTGGTGTCAAAGCCTTCCCGATTAAAAAACTACAGGATATAGTTGTAGATTTTTACAACCACGTAAAAGTGGAGAACGGATCAACTTTGGGGTACAAATGTGGCACTTACGAACGTGATCTGTTGGCTGAACTACAGATCCCATCCATCAATCTAGAGGACTTTGGTTGTCCGAAAGCTGAGAAACTATTTGGCGCAATGGTATGGTTAGAAACCTGTGGTAATCACACGGTTCCTAACGCTTACCACCATTGTGCCAAAGTCGAAGTAGAAGCATTTGGCCAATGGTTAGGAAGTCGCTACGTGTGAGGACAAACAAACAAAAAGAAAAAACAAGACAAAAAAAACACAACAAAAAACCCCCCCCCAAAAAAACCAACAACAAACGGTTCTTTTAAGAACCACCTAAAAATTTCGAAAGAAAACTCACGAAACACTCGATCGAAACACTCAAATAGTAATTAAGTGATCAATAGGTTTAACCGGGCGTATAAAATAACGCTAGCTCTAACAGTGACAACCCACTCAATCCGTGTTCTCCTATGTAATGATTCAATTTAAAACCCATTAGCGGCAATGATTAAGCGATCAATGGGCCTAGCCACGAGCCGACGCTCAAAGATTCGTTTTTATGTACTGATAACATCTGACCATAAAAAACACAGTAGATAAAGATTGTATTTCATTTTCTCATTTACAAACACACACACAAATTGAAAACTCTATCACTAATATTTACAAACAAACTAAAATCCGTAAGGCAAAGTATCAAAAATTATCTAATAATACACGCTTATTGTATACCATCTTATAATCCTTATTTTGCTGTTTTGTCACAACTTGTTTCGTACTAGTGTCCCTGGTAATTTTATACGGTATATCTACAGTAACTTTCGGTGGACCTGTGCTTTTCATATCACACAGAACATTAAGATACACTAGATCACACATAACATTAAAATTAACTGTTTCTAATGTTTGGAAATTTAGACTTATACCTCGTATCTTACATGTTGTTTTGCCATTGTTCAGTTCGTACGCGTAGTTCTTTGGCCCCAAAGAGACAAAAGTCGTAATAAATTCACCATCTAACTCGTCTGTTAATTCGCCCAAATAAACGCCTGTCTCCGGTTCTGGCTCTCCAAATTTACTCACGTAAATCACTGAGTCGGTGTCGTAGTAAAGGACCCTTTCTTTCAGCTGTTCCAGAACGCTATAAAGTTTCAGTCTCGCATGTGCCGTTGTAAAAGCAGCGATCACCACATTGGTTTCGGCATTCGGCTCAACGAAGTTCTCATTAGTCTCATATCGGAGTTCAACGACATCGTCATTGACGAAGGATGCATCGGACACTTCGATCTCATCAGCAGTCAACATGTCAAAGTATTCTTGCGGTTCTGATACAAGTTTCACCTTGGTCATGTTTGGCTTTTGTGAAAACTTCCCTAAGAAATAGACAAAACAAAACACGTGTAGGGTTTCGTAAACAAAACCAACAACTTTCCCGCGTTCGGTCCCCACTCACTCACTTTGTTTGATATGTTATTTCTATGACTCACCCCAAAATGAATTCAGCATCAATTTTGCCAAGGCGCGTAATCCAGGATTCTTCTCGATCTTACTTCTGTCCAGAAGTACACCCTCTCGTTCAAAATACTCGTCAATGTAAATCTGCTTTTGCTCATCCGTGTTACACCCCTCCGGAAAACCACCCGATTCCTGCTTAATCTTTAAGAACGTGTCAATGTAATCTTTAAAGAGTTCATTGCTCTGTTGTGGGAAATGCCACACTTCGTGAATAATGAGTAAACGGTACCCTTTCTCCAAGGCCTTTTGCAACTCCAAAGTTACCCACGAACCTTGAATTGCACGCTCTTGATCAGTATGATTACATGGCTCTTGATTTAAGTCGTCAGCACAAGCTCGACATAGTGGGAACATTAATTTTCCGTGAGCTCGGTAAGGAAGGACAGGGTGGTAAAGCTGGCGTGGGGGTAGAACGGTACATTTCACTAAACCAAAATACTGCGATATATCACCAAAATTCTCGGTGATAATCTCAGGATGACCCAAGGGATATCTGCCGTATTTATTACACCACGGATAAAGACTCGTACTTTCTCGCCAGGGCAACATTGATGGAATAATTTGGTAGCATTGGTGCGACCGCCGTAGAATGTTTCTCTCGGTTGCAGAGGTTCTACGATTTCAAAACGCTCGAAGTACGTTTTCATGTCAGTGTTGACATCAAGCTCTCTCTTTATATCACACTCCCACATCTCAACAACATTGTAACCCCGCCTTTTCAGGTAACGTGGAGATTCTGCATTGTTTGCTGACTTACGGAGTTAATCGTATCTCTCGCGTAGAAACGGATACAACCATGCCAGAAATAACCATGCGCTTCATATACGGTGTTAGACTCCTCATGGTATCTATCAACGCGATATTTTCCAATGAGCTGTTCACCGAAATTGCAGGAATGACGAATGGAAACGTTGCTCGATTGAGCCGTATATGCTAGCCATTTTAAAGCAATAACTGATTGTTTATCTTGAGGCTTGTAACCATGGGGTGGGATGATAGCAATGGATCTCTCCCTAAGGAAATTCTTTCGAAATACGAGACTGCAGGCCGAAGCAATGGTCAGGCATTTCTCGAGGGGGTCAATGTTGGTCACTGAACGAAACAGTTCTCTAAATTCGAGGCAGCAACGTCGGAGGATATCAACGTCTGATCGGCAGTACTTGAGGATTTCGTCTTGAAAGTTAAAGACGTAGTTGTCGGCTTTCAGTTCGTTGTACCAAACGTAAAATTTAGCGCGGTCATCGGGTGACATACCATCAGGATCGTAACAACTTGCGTTAGGAAGTGGGCCCTCGTAGTTTTGGTTGGCTTCGGTGTTGAAATGATGCGGAAAGTAACCTTTGACAAGCTCGTTTAAACCAAATGTTTTTGGAAAGTTTGCGAGTTTCATTGGTATAAAACATAATGAGTCAACAAATTTGATGTTTAACTCTGGGATATTCAATGCAACAGAGCAACAGAGGAACAAAGTCTATATTATTTCAAGGCCGACCTCATGTAAACAAAAACCAAAATGGAAAGCTCGGTCCGTCTGAGTTCGATAATAGTTTATTCCGCCCTCCCGGGTAAGTGGTTTAATATAGTTTACTTTGCCCTCCCGGGTGAGTAGGTTTTGTTACATAAGTTTGAAAAATAAACAAGTAGGGAGTTCTGCTTTGTGAACCATCTTGGCGTGTGTGTCTTTACATTACAGATGATGTTATAATTCCATGACACGCAGTCACCGGCCAAATGTATTAGCATAATTAGGCACCAGTCCTACAAGTTCGATGTCTCTATGGTTCCATAATTCTACTATACCACTTCTACTGTTCTATGCTTCTACAATTATATAGTTCTACGGTTCTATTGGTTCTTCTGGTTCTTCTGGTTCTTCTGGTTCTTCTGGTACTATGGTTCTTATGTTTTTTATGGTTGTTATAGTTGTTATAGTTGTTATAGTTGTTATAGTTGTTATAGTTGTTATAGTTGTTATAGTTGTTATAGTTGTTATAGTTCTTATAGTTGTTATAGTTCTTACGGTTCTTATGGTTCTTATGGTTCTTATAGTTCTTATAGTTCTTATAGTTCTAATAATATACATGAAAAAATATCTCGACTGTGATTGGCTGATTCCAGTGCAGTTAATCCCAAACAACAGTGCAGAATTGTGTTATCACAGTGCAGAATTGTGTTATCACAGTGCAAAAATCTGTATTTACAGTGCAAAAATCTGTAATCACAGTGCAAAAATCTGTAATCACAGTGCAAAAATCTGTAATCACAGTGCAAAAATCTGTTATCACTAAGAACCAATCAAATTGATTGTACAGCGGATTTTTCTCGACACAAAACAAACAAAGATGGCGGCCAAGATTCGGCGGTTTTGGGGATAATTTGTTCAAATTTGAAGCTAGTTATGCTTTAATATTGCCAAGTGAAGTACCTACAAGAAGACCAGAAGCTTCTTTATGCCTCGAGTAAACTTTTTCAAGTAGTAAAGGAAGCGAAGCGTTTTTTAACAAATAAATATGCGAGGAGTGGACGGCTAAACACGTATGTTAAAATGTTAGTACAGTTGTTTTGAACATTTTTTCATGTATATTATTAATAAGTAATAGCATGGTTTCTCGTGCAATTTGGAAAAACATGCACTCGTGAGTTTTTCAAATACTTCAAATAGCACTCGTCCTTCGGACTCGTGCTATTTTGACAGTATTTGAAAAACTCACTCGTGCATGTTTTTTTCCAAATTGCACTCGAAACCATGCTATTACCTATACTTATAGTTCTTATAGTTCTTATAGTTCTTATAGTTCTTATAGTTCTTATAGTTCTTATAGTTCTTATAGTTCTTATTGTTCTTATTGTTCTTGTAGTTCTTGTACACTGCAAATTCCCCAAAACTTGTTTTAAGAAAAAAATACTTGTTTTAAGATTTTCTTGTCCCGTTTGCAAGATAATAATCTTACTGCGGTTTCTTGACAAGATATTTTGTCTTAAAACAAGATTAAATATCTTAAAACAAGAAATAAAATCTCAAAACAAGAAAAATTATCTTGACAAGAATTGGAGGTTTTGCAGTGTAGTTCTTGTAGTTCTTGTAGTTCTTGTAGTTCTTGTAGTTCTTGTAGTTCTTGTAGTTCTTGTAGTTATTGTAGTTCTTGTAGTTCTTGTAGTTCTTGTAGTTCTTATAGTTCTTATAGTTCTTATAGTTCTTATAGTTCTTATAGTTCTTATAGTTCTTATAGTTCTTATAGTTCTTATAGTTCTTATAGTTCTTATAGTTCTTATAGTTCTTATAGTTCTTATAGTTCTTATAGTTCTTATATTTCTTATAGTTCTTATAGTTCTTATAGTTCTTATAGTTCTTATAGTTCTTATAGTTCTTATAGTTCTAATAGTTCTTATAGTTCTTATAGTTCTTATAGTTTTTATAGTTCTATGGTTCTACGGTTCTATGGTTCTATTGTTCTATATTTAAATTGTTCTCCTAGGATTATAGAACCATACTTACTATTGATTATTACTTATGAACAGCTATGTGCTTCCTAAACGGTTGTTTCAAAATATAAAATTAACGCGTTGTTTCGATCATATTTCCGGTATATCTTTGTTGTGTCATCAATAACCGTAGGTATAATCTTGCACTCGTGTAGAGTGTTGATCACTTGAGAAATATATGGTCAAAGCAACACGGTCGGTACGGAATATATGTATGTGTATATACAGTTAAATAAAAGGGTGCTCCGTAGGCAGTGTTGAATTACAGATCGGTATAAGGTTTGAGAATACTGCCGAAATGATAGAACGTGGATTTCTAACGTTTCGAGGGAAGGCCTGCCCTTCGTCAGAAGTGTCACTCTTTACGTTTCTCTCCCACGAAAAGAAATCCACGTTCAGTAATTTCGGCAGTATATACTCAAACCTTACTATATTTCGATTTTATGTACTATTTAAAACATGAGCAGCAGTGTTTTAAATCTGTTAAATCACGTACTGCGAATCTCTTAAATTGCTTAAAAAACTATCCATATAATAAGCTCATATAGAGATCAATTTTGAAAATTGAAGTTGTCGGAGCCTCGAACGTCGAAAATTGAAGTTGTCGGAACCTCAAACGTCGGCTTTAAGCCAGATAAATCCATGAATTTTTTCTTCGATTTTGCGGCTCCGACAACTATATGAGCTTATTATATGGATAGTTTTTTAAGCCATTTAAAACATTCGCATGATTTTGTTTTGTGTTTTCCTCATGAATTTTTAATGAGTTTTTGAAATATATATATCGCCTGAAGATCGCCGCGTGAGACTTACAGTTGCGACACTCAACATTTTGAGGTAAGCCCACTTAAACTACTCTCTCTCTCTCTCTCTCTCTCTCTCTCTCTCTCTCTCTCTCTCTCTCTCTCTCTCTCTCTCTCTCTCTCTCTCTCTCTCTCTACATATATAAGCGATACCTATTTACGTTTGTTTATTATTTGAATTACAAATTCAGAATGCAATCCAATCAGCGTGCCTGAAGTTCTGATTATTCTAATTCGCATAGCTCACAATTATAAACAAATAAGAAACATGGCGCAAATTCGCCTAAATATAACACTTTGTGTCCCCAATTACCTATCAATGCTAAAGAAATCTAGACACTAAAATAAAGTTTATTATTATTATAATTTACTTAGGAGAACAGCCACAACATTCTGAAAACTTTTTGTTACAAGCAGCAACCAGCATAGAAATGTAGCTTAGACATTGATCAAGATGACTAGGCCTGTTGCCTTCAATTCCGTGTATCACAGGATAGTGCTGTTGAACCGTTGAGTTAAATGTCAAAGGATATTAGTACAAAAGCTCACCTTTATAACAGTAGATAGATGGCGGTTTCGGCAAATTACCAAAATAAAACGAAGTAATTTACGAATATGAGACTTTCCTGTAGCTACCAGATCTAATACATTTCTGATTCTTGGCAAGCTTACCTTTTTGTGGCCTTTCTTCGAAGTATTATATTTAGGTGTATTTACGCCATATTTCTTGTTTATTTATGATTGTGAGGTATGCGAATTAGGTTAAGCAAAACTAGAGGCACGCTGATTGGATAGCATTCTGAATTTAGCTAATTCAAATAAAACACAAACGTAAAGAAGTAGCACTTTACAGATATCCCATACATCACATTGTGCTTTGAGAAAGCTCTAAATTTTAGTATATAAATCAATAATTAACGGCCGCCAACACCCCTCACCTTCAAAGTATACACCATCCGATACGATTTAGCATGGTTGCCTGCTTGTAACAAAAGATGCCATCAACGGTGTTTCTGAGACACTTTTATCGAGGTTTGCCGGCCGTCTATAACTGCCGAAACTATTGAACGTGGATTTCTCTCCGTCGGAGAGAAACATAAAGAGTGACACTTCTGACGAAGGGCCTTCCCTCGAAATGTTAGAAATCCACGTTCAATTATTTCTGCAGTATTCTCAAACCTTATACCGATCTGTATTTCAACACTGTCTACGCAGCACCCTTTTATTTCACTGTATACACATATATACACGTACATATATTCCGTACCGATCGTGTTGCCTTGACCATATATTTCCAAAGTGATCAACACTCTACATGAGTGCAAGACTATACCTACGGTTATTGATGACTGAACAACGATATACCCGGAAATATGATTGAAACAACGCGATAATTTCATGTGTTGAAACAACCGTTTAGGAAGCACATACACTCTTAAAAACAGGTGTGTTAAGATAACACACTTTTCTTGTCTAAAATTTAACACGTGTTGCAACAACACAGGTGTGTTGCTATAGCACAGCTCAAGATGTGTTTTTGGGTTTGTCCAAAATTTGACACGCTTCAAGATGTGTTTACCCTTAGGTGTGCTAAAAAAACGCACCTAAAATGCGCTAAATTTAACTGAAATGTACAAATAATAAATGAATAACATAGTTTATTATAGAGCCTTTCAAAATAATTCAGATAACATTTGTCTGAATGCTGAGTGCAACCACTTGTGCTGTGTACAACCACTGGCACAACTAATTATGTTTACAATTTACTGGCAATGTTAAGAAATATCTATTTTAGTCAAGTCTATCACGAAAAATTAGGCATCACGTCATGTCTATTAAAATATTAAACATATTCTTTTCATTCATATATAAACGATAATGGTATAACGAATAACAAAACCAACAAATCTACAATGTATTACGGTACCTTTTAATATACAGTAATATATTGTTGTATAGTATGTGTCACGCCTTTTTTTAGCAACTCTGGCACAAACAAAATTGTCCTAAAATTACACAAGACTTTAGAATAACGATTTTAAAAGATATAAAAACACAAAAGTGATGTAAGAATGTTCAAAATTGAGTGAGATTGAAAGTGATTCTAAATCAATATCTTGATTCAATTTCTGCGAGAACTTGCATGGTTTTATAAATGTTAAAAGTTCCTCCATAGTTGTTACTAGGTAACTCATATTAATAATTGAATCAATGTACAGTTTTAATTTCAACGTTTGCAGCTCAGAATTCGAATACGAGACAATTTCAGCAAAAAAATAGCGTGACACAGTTTAAAATGTACTGTTTAAATATACTGTAGCATTTAAATGGCAAGAACATCTGTTTGGAATTCAGCCATAAAAGCTGAATATTTCGTTCCTCTAAAAACATTGTCTTTTAGCTGCAAGGCTAGATCTTGCGAAAAAAACAGAATTCCTGACATATTGTCAGGATAGCGAACATCGAAGACATAACAAGCGCAGATCAAATGAATCAAAGCTTCAACCAAATCAACACTGGTCTCAAATACAGATACATCTTCTCCTGAAATGAAGGTTTGTAAAATATCGCACTTTGTAGCAATGCAAACAATTTTGAATTGTACCAATTTGTCTTTAAACAAAGCGTCTGGCTTAGTAGATGACTGTAAAATTAGATAAAAAAGAATGTGTTAAAAATGCAACCCAACTCTCGTCTATACCACAAACAATATAACAAAGTACTTTAACTAGATCATTTTCCTTTTGTCAAATACATGTTGCTATACTCTCACTTACATTATTTACATCCTTAAATTTAATAACATTTGAAGCCTTTCTTTGGCTGTTCTTCTCAACAATGCTGACCGCCTGTACCACATCCACACTTGTTATTTCTGGTCCAATATGAAGAAGCTTTTTGATATTTCTTCGGAGATTATCAACACTTTTTTGTTTGGTATATCCTGGAACAAGTCCTTTCATTTCTTTCTGTATCTGAAAAACAAATTGTTAAGATTTAAATAAAGGTGAAGAACAGATGGTTATATATACTTTTATTCTCTGGAATAATATTGCCAACAAGCACGAGAGAGTAAAAAAACAGATGGTTTTGGGCACCTGGCAGTAAAAGTGACACAGAAATAACCTAACAGCTAGCTGCAATTGAGATTAAACTGAAGTTCAATGGTTGAACAAATGCTCAACTTTGTTAAAGTGCACATGAAACGAAAATTAAGTTTGTCTTATTTGAAAGACTTAAAATGATAGAGTAACATCTTTATAACGCCGTGTGTACCGTTTGCAAGTCAACATTGCAATGTTGCTGTCAATATTGCAAGGTCTTGCCGGAAATAACATCCGGTTTGACTGTAATGCAATATTCAACCCTCACAAATTAATAATTATCCAATCAAACGTCTACATTAGCTTGACGTGCCATGCAGTTCAATATATTTTGCAATGTAGGTCAACTACATATTGGACAGCAATCTTTGGACAGGTTGCACAAGGTATATTTTACTTGTCAATCATACGATTATTTGATCCGTATAATATCTTCATTTTCATCCGATATGGAAATTATTTAAGTCTCGAAACTTTAATATTAACGACTTTCGGTCTCACCAATATGGAATTTTCAACTTAAATATTTCACCATGTCCAGCTTAGATGAATCCAATAAGTTATAATATACGACTATTCAGTTAAAACACATCCACAATTAGTAGGCATACCATCATGTAGGAAACTATTTTTTTCTGGAGATCCGTGGCATCGAACAGTAGTATTATAGGGGCCGAACGACCCGTATTTTTAAGGCGGGTTGAAGGCGGGTCTCATTAATATTCAACGGAAGTAATTAGTATTCAGTGTGACGCCCGGTGTGACGCTAATATCCAACCCCCTGAACCTAAATTTTATTTAACCCCCGATATTCACTACGTCATACCGACTTGTTATTTATGCATACGTCATTATTTCTCAGGCTCCTTTGGGACCTCCAAACCCTAACCTCATTATTTATGCTTACATCATTATTTCTCAGGCTCCTTTGGGACTTCCTAACCCTAACTTTCCCCCCTAACGCCAGCTTTTATCCAACCCCCTGGTATTCACTACGTCATAACCGATAGCTCTCCGACTGATTTCCGAAGTTCTGGGTTACGTCATTATCAAAATGCATTCGACTTATATTCCTTATAAGTAATAGTAATTACCTTTTCATTTATACACTTTATCCTACTACCAGTTAACACTTGTGGGCCATGTAAGCATACAGAGCATGCGTACAATAAACTCTAACAAAATAGACGTTCTTTACAAGGAACTAAAGAGAAATTAGTAGACACACTTTATATTTTTATCCTAAATCTGGACTTGTATTCGCTAATTTGTCCCGTTCTAAATATTGTTACCATGGCGAAACCGCGTTGCCGGCTCTGAGCGGCTCCGAGCCCTCGGCTGTTGGCTCCGAGCGACTCCGAGCGACTCCAAGCCCTCGGCTCCTGGCTCCGAGCCTCTTGGCTCCGAGCCCTCCGCTCTGGGCTCCGAGCAGCAGTTGTGGGGCATGTTATAATATTCAAACAGAATAAGTCATCCTAGAATCGTTGCGTGCTAACCCTTGTTTATAAGTGAATTCGTGAGAAGATAGAATGAGGAATCACTTTAAGCCGTATATAAGTAAGAACTTAAGATAGTGTGAGGAATCAATTCGAAAAGCCGGGGTTAAATGGCTGACTCGGCTATTTTATTAACGTCGTCAAGCATCTTGTTAATTAATGTTGCTAAGGTTGATATTTATCCTGAGTGCACGTGCAGGAGACAAAAGAAAAAAACCATCAAGGGTATTAGGGGGATTAAGTGCATGAATAAAACAATGAGACATGTTCGGACAGAGCGGTAACCATAGAAATGTACATGCAACTCACCGTAGAGAATAAGTAATTCAAAGCGTTTGGTTTAAAATAATTTATTAAGAAATATATCTTTACTCTTGATTATTTAGTGATCTATCGGTAACACGAGCATATGGGCATACAGTACATCTTATAATACGTAGCGAGGGACTTGTATTCGCTAATTCGACCCGTTCTAAATATACACCCAAATACCCTCCAATACCCCCTTGACATCTCTACATACACGTCAAAGTCCCTCTATGCACCATCTAAACCCCTCATTAAATCCATTAGGATTCAATGATTCATTCAATGATTTATAAAAAAACATAAAAAACCAACAAGACTCTCGCACGTGCAGTATACAAAGGGAAAATTAGAACCTAAATAATTAGACTGTAATTTAGAAAATATAAGTGAAGAAATCAACAAGTCATGAGAAGATTTTAGAGGAGGAATTACTTCGAGAACCCATAACAAGAGCAATTTTGAACGCATCAAAATACAAACGAAGCATTATTAGCCTAAGGAATGACTGAGTACGCACACAGAGAATAATTGGGTTTGAACAACTTTTACACATCTATAAAATGTTTTCAGGCATTTGGTTTAGTTATTAATTTTCTAGCTTAATTTACAGAGAAAGCGATAAAGAATTGGATAAAGAATTGGTTCAAAAGGATTGCGTGAATACTACCCCGTCGGAAAGACACACCGGTAATAACTGTTAAAAGATCATTTGTTTCGTTTCATATACAATTTCCCGTTCATTCGCAGAAAAGGTACGCAAAACACAAAACCTCTAAATTACTATTTACAAACATATATAACCCAAGTTTACTATTTCTTCTTCGTGCCATTTAATACCAATTTCGAAAAAATATGAAATAGCTTCGTTGTTCCCCACGGTTAACAGCCCGAGTTCTTTACAAAGGAATTTTTTATTCTTAGTAAATCCATCCATGTCTATAATTCCTACTATGTTTTCCATCTTATCCGTTGGCAATGTGATACGAGTGGGAACGCAAGGAGTACTCTATTACATACCCTTTAGCCCAGGGTTTTGAAAGCTTGACCAATGGTAAGAAACAAAGAAAACAATTTGAGATGTTCTGACACATATTAGGGTATTCTCTCATTGTATAGGCAGTTTCGGTGAATGATTCAAATTTGTCGCTCTAAGAACACGCCGCACCCTCTTCACGCTAAATTTTACTATAAGATAACAACGACAAGACCTTTTATACGAGAGTTGATAAGCGGTACTTATACATTTAACATGTACCAAAGGAATATCAGAAAGACATATACATTATTTGTAAATACTTTATTTAAATTCAGCATAGTACAGAAGATAATGTTTCAACGATTCAACAGTAACTTTATTTCTTATAATTGGTGTCATTCCAATACTATGGCGTTTAGATTGATTGTAGGAGTACACTAGTTTTTGTAATACTGGTTTCTTTCGTTTGATGAAATCTAAACATATATTCAAAATGCACAGTCCTATGTAGCCTTTAATAAACCATTATCGGTATGTCTCAATGTCGCTTTTCTCAGGTATTCAGCACTTATTTTTATACCCTGGGTTGATATACATAATGTGTATCAGTCGGAAATATCCCGGATCTTACTCGGATTTCATCGGGACATGTCGGCGTGAGATCGACAAACAGGTAAGAATACGGCTCTTTGGTTGCCATCTGGTAGGCTTGCTGAAAAAACTTTGTGTAGTCGGGATACAACTGTTTGGCAAGATGAGTCACTTGACTTGCATCACGAACATTTTTTGTTAGGACAAAGTAACTAGCGTTGAGAGAGATGGTACGATGGTCTTTGCTTTGATGAAACAAATTTTGCACAATATAAATCACGCAGAGATTACCATGATGGGATTTCTTCGTGAACAGTTTGGCAATAATCGTATCTTTTTCACCCATCATATCATCAATGATAAATAGATTTCTTATTTGGGGATTAATACTATCCAATATAGATTCGGATAAACCTTGCACAAACTGAACCCCAGGAATAAGAAGTTCCATTTTAGCAAACGTGTCTTGGTACTCAGAATAAAAATAAATTATATTTTCTGGGACAGGGTCGATCATGATTTGGGCGTTGGCTAACAATTCCTTGACAAAGCTTGTCTACCCAGTCTTGGTCCCCCCTGAGACCAAGAGCCCAAACGGATGCGTCAGTTGTATCGAATATGTTTTTCGACCCTCAGGTTCAGAGGAGAATGTAGATGTCATATTAGTAAATGGGGAAAACGTTGTTACTCTATCACTGATAGACCTTTTGTGAAGAAAATATCTCATATGGCGTAGACGATTACTTGATGCAGCGAATGATTTTTCACAGACTTCACAAACGTAAGACATGTTCACAAAGTGACTGTCAAGCAAAAACTGATATCACTCTTTCGTGCAATTATTTTTTATAAGGTTGAATCTTAAGGTTGAATCATTGAATCCTGAGATTGAATCCTAAGATTGAATAATTGAATCCTAAGATTGAATCATTGAATCCTAAGATTGAATCATTGAATCCTAAGATTGAATCATTGAATCTTAAGATTGAATCTTTGAATCCTAAGATTGAATCATTGAATCCTAAGATTGAATCTTTGAATCCTGAGATTGAATCATTGAATCCTAAGATTGAATCATTGAATCCTAAGATTGAATGATGGAATCCTAAGATTGAATCTTTGAATCCTAAGATTGAACCATTGAATCCTAAGATTGAATCATGGAATCCTAAGATTGAATCTTTGAATCCTAAGATTGAATCATTGAATCCTAGGATTGAATCATTGAATCCTAAGATTGAATCATGGAATCCTAAGAATGAATCTTTGAATCCTGAGATTGAAGCATTGAATCCTAAGATTGAATCATTGAATCCTAAGATTGAATCATGGAATCCTAAGATTGAATCTTTGAATCCTAAGATTCAATCATTGAATCCTTAGATTGAATCATTGAATCCTAAGATTGAATCTTTGAATCCTAAGATTGAATCATTGAATCCTAAGATTGAATCAATGAATCCCCCCTCCTATCCCTCAGACCAGATTAACACAAATGAATAGTGTTTATAAAAATGTATAATTCTCCTATTTATAAGCACACACAAAAGTTAAAAATTATTTACAAACACACAAAGTTAAAGTCTATTTTTAAAATCCATAAGGTAAAGTATCAAATTTATCAACAATCACACGTTTATTATATATATATATATATATATATATATATAATAGTTCAAGTAGTAGTTTACAATAGACCACAGAGTGCTCGATACTTTTGAAGGTAGAGCAAGATAATCAATCAATCAATCAATTTCTCGAACTTATCCCACGCAATTTCGCAATCTCTCGAACTTATCCCACGCAATTTCGCGCGTGCGGTGATGTCACGTGTGCCGCGATCTCACGCGTGCCACGCAATACAAAACAGAACCTAAAGTGAAACTTTTTTCAGTTGCCTGATGATCCCTAACGCGTGAAACTCGGAGTAGCAACGTTCCTTTTTTTTAAATAAAATCTATCTTGCTCTACCTTCAAAAGTATCGAGCACTCTGTGGTCTATTGTAAACGACTACTTGAACTATTATTTAACGTACCTGGCTTCCAGTTGTGCACTCTGGTCTACATAGACAACACAACGATGATGAAAAAGATACACTTTAACTGTTCTGTGAAGAACATCACCATCCCACCGCACGACGTTTACAGGAGAAAACTAATCGAGAAAGTGGAGAGCGTCACCAAACGGATGCGATGGAAAGCCCATTTTTTCCTTAATAAAAATACCAACAACGCTGACCAAAAATTTGGATTAAAATCAGGGAAATGTCCACCGCAAGTCAATGAGATGAAAGCATTCGAAGAAGATACCATCCGCATGATCGAAAATATAGAATTTTGGAAATCCAACAACCAATTTTTGAATGGTTTATCCAATGATATGAAGAAGCAGAAATCGTCACCGAATATTTTTATTTTTGCCGACAAGACTAGAAACATTTACGAGACTGATCCAAAACAATACAAAAAGCTACTAACAAATTCCTTAACGAAAACATACAATTAAGATCGATTACGTGGGCCAGCAAGACGACACCCATCCCTGAGTGATATAGCAATCATCAAGCATGTTCGAAGATCTGTACTATTCAGCGGAGAAAAGCCTTGGATTAAGAAAAACAACACGGGAACATTCGACGTTACGATGGGAAGCTTCGACGGCGCAGAAATATGCGAATTGGTGGGTCTGTTTATTTTGGAAAGTTTGACAAAGAAATTCGGAAGAAGAAACGTGGGTCTTTACCGAGACGACGGGTTAGTTCTTCTTGAAAACACCACCGGCAGACTGGCAGAGAAATCCAGAAAAGATCTCAACAAGATTTTTGAAGAATTTGGCCTAAAGATCACTGCCCAGTTTAACCAAAAAAACCACCAATTTTCTTGACGTCACCCTCAACTTGCGAAATGGCAAACACCAACCTTACAGGAAACCAAACGACGAACCATTGTACATCGACAGTCACTCCAACCACCCACCATCCATTATCAAACAACTTCCAATTTCCATCAACAAAAGAATTTCATCACTTTCATCTGATGAACCATCTTTCAACACAGCAGCCCCTCTCTACGAAGACGCACTCAAACGTAGTCACTTCAACACAAATCTTCACTTCACGCCAAACAGTACCACAACGCAGCCATCGACATCTCAAAAAACGCGAAAAAGAAATGTTATATGGTTCAACCCTCCATTCTCCAAGAACATCAAGACCAACATCGGACGTAAATTCCTCAACCTAATCGACCACCACTTCAAATCTACAAAATTCAAAAAAATCTTCAACCAGAACACAGTCAAAGTAAGCTACAGCTGCATGGGAAACATCAAAAGTGCTATTTCCAAACACAACCACCGCATTCTATCGAAAGAAAACAACAACTACAGCAACAACAACAACAACAACAACAACAACAACAACAACAACAACAACAACAACAACAACAACAACAACAACAACGACAACAGACAACAACAACAACAACAACAGCAGCAACAGCAACAACAACAACACTAACAACAACAACAACAACAACAACAACAACAACAACAACAACAACAACAACAACAACAACAACAACAACAACAAGCAAGAAATAAAGCTGCAGAAATAAAACCGATTGCCCTTTGAAAGGAAACTGCATGGTTGCAGGAGTCATCTACAAAGCGGATGTGACAACAACCGACGAAACAGACACAACAAAACAATACATAGGAATGACAGCCAACAACTTCAAGCAACGCTTCAACAACCACCAGAAATCTTTCCATGACGAGAAATACAAGAACGAAACTGAATTATCGAAGTACGTTTGGGACTTAAAATCAAAAGGAAAAGCGTTCGATATAAACTGGTCCATTTTAAAACGCGCCGCCCCTTACACAAGTGGAGCAAGCCGCTGTAACCTGTGCCTGGAAGAAAAATTGCTTAATCTGAAAGCTAACAAGGCGAACTTGCTCAACAAACGATCGGAGTTAATTTCAAAATGCCGGCATGAAAACAAATTTTATGCTAGGAACGTCCGCCGCTCTACGAACAGAGATGTACATCCGGGAACAATCTCTCGAACTTATCCCACGCAATTTCGCGCGTGCGGTGATGTCACGTGTGCCGCGATCTCACGCGTGCCACGCAATACAAAACAGAACCTAAAGTGAAACTTTTTTCAGTTGCCTGATGATCGCTAACGCGTGAAACTCGGAGTAGCAACGTTCATTTTTTTTAAATAAAAAAAAAAAAAAAATAAAAAATATATATATATATATATATATATATATAATCCTATAGTCCTTATTCTCACGCTTAGTAAATACACTCTTATCTTTCGGATCACGTACAATTTTAAAAGGAATATTTACAGACAACGGATCTACCACATCACACATAACATTAAGGTACACCTATAAACACTATTCATTTGTGTTAATCTGGTCTGAGGGATAGGAGGGGGGATTCATTGATTCAATCTTAGGATTCCATGAATCAATCTTAGGATTCAATGATTCAATCTCAGGATTCAATGATTCAATCTCAGGATTCAATGATTCAATCTTAGGATTCAATGATTCAATCTTAGGATTCAATGATTCAATCTTAGGATTCAAAGATTCAATCTTAGGATTCCATGATTCAATCTTAGGATTCAATGATTCAATCTTAGGATTCAAAGATTCAATCTTAGGATTCCATGATTCAATCTTAGGATTCAAAGATTCAATCTTAGGATTCAATGATTCAATCTTAGGATTCAATGATTCAATCTTAGGATTCAATGATTCAATCTTAGGATTCAATTATTCAATCTTAGGATTCAATCTCAGGATTCAATGATTCAACCTTAAGATTCAATCTTATAAAAAATAATTGCACGAAGGAGTGATATCAGTTTATGCTTGACAGTCACTGTGTGAACATGTCTTACGTTTGTGAAGTCTGTGAAACATCATTCGCTGCATCAAGTAATCGTCTACGCCATATGAGATCTTTTCATCACAAAAGGTCTATCAGTGATAGAGTAACAACGTTTTCCCCATTTACTAATATGACATCTACATTCTCCTCTGAACCTGAGGGTCAAAAAACATATTCGATACAACTGACGCATCCGTTTGGGCTCTTGGGCTCAGGGGGGACCAAGACTGGGTAGACAAGCTTTGTCAAGGAATTGTTAGCCAACGCCCAAATCATGATCGACCCTGTCCCAGAAAATATAATTTATTTTTATTCTGAGTACCAAGACACGTTTGCTAAAATGGAACTTCTTATTCCTGGGGTTCAGTTTGTGCAAGGTTTATCCGAATCTATATTGGATAGTATTAATCCCCAAATAAGAAATCTATTTATCATTGATGATATGATGGGTGAAAAAGATACGATTATTGCCAAACTGTTCACGAAGAAATCCCATCATGGTAATCTCTGCGTGATTTATATTGTGCAAAATTTGTTTCATCAAAGCAAAGACCATCGTACCATCTCTCTCAACGCTAGTTACTTTGTCCTAACAAAAAATGTTCGTGATGCAAGTCAAGTGACTCATCTTGCCAAACAGTTGTATCCCGACTACACAAAGTTTTTTCAGCAAGCCTACCAGATGGCAACCAAAGAGCCGTATTCTTACCTGTTTGTCGATCTCACGCCGACATGTCCCGATGAAATCCCAGTAAGATCCGGGATATTTCCTACTGATACACATTATGTATTTCAACCCAGGGTATAAAAATAAGTGCTGAATACCTGAGAAAAGCGACAATGAGACATACCGATAATGGTTTATTAAAGGCTATATAGGACTGTGCATTTTGAATATATGTTTAGATTTCATCAAACGAAAGAAACCAGTATTACAAAAACTAATGTACTCCTACAATCAATCTAAACGCCATAGTATTGGAATGACACCAATTATAAGAATTAAAGTTACTGTTGAATCGTTGTACTATGCTCTGTACTATGCTTTATTTAAATAAAGTATTTACAAATAATGTATATGTCTTTCTGATATTCCTTTGGTACATGTTAAATGTATAAGTACCGCTTATCAACTCTCGTATAAAAGGTCTTGTCGAGTTATCTTATAGTAAAATTTAGCGTGAAGAGGGTGCGGCGTGTTCTTAGAGCGACAAATTTGAATCATTCACCGAAACTGCCTATACAATGCGAGAATACCCTAATATGTGTCGGAACATCTCAAATTGTTTTCTTTGTTTCTTACCATTGGTCAAGCTTTCAAAACCCTGGGCTAAAGGGTATGTAAGAGAGTACTCCTTGCGTTCCCACTCGTATCACATTGCCAACGGATAAGATGGAAAACATAGTAGGAATTATAGACATGGATGGATTTACTAAGAATAAAAAATTCCTTTGTAAAGAACTCGGGCTGTTAACCGTGGGGAACAACGAAGCTATTTTCATATTTTTTCGAAATTGGTATTAAATGGCACGAAGAAGAAATAGTAAACTTGGGTTATATATGTTTGTAAATAGTAATTTAGCGGTTTTGTGTTTTGCGTACCTTTTCTGCGAATGAACGGGAATTGTATATGAAACGAAACAAATGATCTTTTAACAGTTATTACCGGTGTGTCTTTCCGACGGGGTAGTATTCACGCAATCCTTTTGAACCAATCCTTTATCCAATTCTTTATCGCTTTCCCTGTATATTAAGCTAGAAAATTAATAACTAAACCAAATGCCTGAAAAAATTTTATAGATGTGTAAAAGTTGTTCAACTTAGGCCTTTTGCTTGTCAAACTTAATTGGGCTGCAATTATTCTCTGTGTGCGTACTCAGTCATTCCTTAGGCTAATAATGTTTCGTTTTTATTTTGATGCGTTCAAAATTGCTCTTGTTATGGGTTCTCGAAGTAATTCCTCCTCTAAAATCTTCTCATGACTTGTTGATTTCTTCACTTATATTTTCTAAATTACAGTCTAATAATTTAGGTTCTAATTTTCCCTTTGTATACTGCACGTGCGAGAATCTTGTTGGGATTTTTTATGTTTTTTTTATAAATCATTGAATGAATCATTGAATCTTAATGGATGTTTGGGTTTAATGAGGCGTTTAGAGGGTGTATAGAGGGACTTTGGAGTGTATGTAGAGATGTCAAGGGGGTATTGGAAGGTATTTGGGTGTATATTTAGAACGGGTCGAATTAGCGAATACAAGTCCTTCGCTACGTATTACAAGATGTACTGTATGCCCATATGCTCGTGTTACCGATAGATCACTAAATAATCAAGAGTAAAGATATATTTCTCAATAAATTATTTTAAACCAAACGCTTTGAATTACTTGTTCTCTACGGTGAGTTGCATGTACATTTCTATGGTTACAGCTATGCCCGAACAAGTCTCATTGTTTTATTCATGCACTTAATCCCCCTAATACCCTTGATGATTTTTTTCTTTTGTCTCCTGCACGTGCACTCAGGATAAATATCAACCTTAGCAACATTAATTAACAAGATGCTTGACGACGTTAATAAAATAGCCGAGTCAGCCATTTAACCCGGGCTTTTCGAATTGGTTCCTCACACTATCTTAAGTTCTTCTTATATACGGCTTAAAGTGATTCCTCATTCTATCTTCTCACGAATTCACTTATAAACAAGGGTTAGCACGCAACGATTCTAGGATGACTTATTCTGTTTGAATATTATAACATGCCCCACAACTGCTGCTCGGAGCCCAGAGCGGAGGGCTCGGAGCCAAGAGGCTCGGAGCCAGGAGCCGAGGGCTTGGAGTCGCTCGGAGCCAACAGCAGAGGGCTCGGAGCCGCTCAGAGCCGGCAACGCGGTTTCGCCATGGTAACAATATTTAGAACGGGACAAATTAGCGAATACAAGTCCAGATTTAGGATAAAAATATAAAGTGTGTCTACTAATTTCTCTTTAGTTCCTTGTAAAGAACGTCTATTTTGTTAGAGTTTATTGTACGCATGCTCTGTATGCTTACATGGCCCACAAGTGTTAACTGGTAGTAGGATAAAGTGTATAAATGAAAAGGTAATTACTATTACTTATAAGGAATATAAGTCGACTGCATTTTGATAATGACGTAACCTAGAACTTCGGAAATCAGTCGGAGAGCTATCGGTTATGACGTAGTGAATACCAGGGGGTTGGATAAAAGCTGGCGTTAGGAGGGAAAGTTGGGGTTAGGAAGTCCCAAAGGAGCCTGAGAAATAATGATGTAAGCATAAATAACAAGTCGGCATGACGTAGTGAATACCGGGGGTTAAATAAAATTTAGGGTTAGGGGGTTGGATATTAGCGTCACACCGGGTGTCACACTGAATACTAATTACTTCCGTTGAATGTTAATGAGACCCGCCTGAATATTAATGAGACCCGCCTTCAACCCGCCTTAAAAATACGGGTCGATCGGCCCCTGTAATACTACTTCGAACATAAAGATATCTTATTGCTTATTTAATGCGAGTTTAATGTGAGTGGCTAAAATATTAGCCACTACCAACAATTTTTTTCAACAAAAAAACTTTTAACTTTAACTTTTTGCTGACTAGGATGTGTAAGATTTCTCTATTTGATGAGAAAAATTGTATGGTGTTAGGCAGAGTAAGACAGTAAAGGGGCCAATTTTTGCATGCAGGGATGGGTTAACCCTTTCCCTACTAGAGTTCTTTCCTTTGCAATTAAAATTGTTTGGCGTTAGCCAGAGTAAAATACCAAAAGGCCACCACAGTAGGGAAAGGGTTAAGGCAAAATTAATATATTTAAAAATATTGCATAAACAAAAATTGTAAATAAATAAAAAATAAATAAATAATATAAAAAAAAAGAAGATTAATAAAAAGAATAAACAAGTTCTTACCCAATAGCTGGATGCATTGGAATCCTTAAGCTCTGGAAACCTTTCACAAGCTTTCAAAGCCATTCTTTTGTAGTCACCTTGCTGTAGATGACTACTGAGCCCAAAATAGAATGTACCAATATCAGCGATGAGCTGTTTTCGCACCCGAAGGACATTGCCACCACTTATAGCATTTTCAACTCGAATAAAGAACTTCTCAGGAAATGGCAAATTAACTGGGAGACCAGGCAGATTTTTCTTCCCTTTTTCTTCTTGGTCAATGTTTGCAAAATTTCTAGGTTCTGGAGAAGGTGCCTAAAACTCTCTTTCCATTTTCATTTTGTTTTGTGGTGCACTGACACATTGTGAAATTATGTTAGCTTCCGGAGAATGCGCATAAACTTGAATCTCTTTTTTAACTCTTTTAGCTTGTGCAGCACTGCACGAGGCATACTCAAATGCAAGTGGTGTTGACAGGCTACTGAGAGGAGCACTAAAAATGCCACTTCCACCCCCAAATGAATTGTCAAGATTGATTAAAGGAACCAGATTTCCTATTTCAATATCACTTTCAAACTACAAAAAAATATAGTGTATTACTGTCGTGGTAATAAAAGCGTTCCTTAAAATATTGTTGCAATAATTATATTCCACAAGTTGAACAATTCGTTTGATAAGATTTATTGACAACTTCCTGTTTTCAATTATGTTTTGAATTTGATTGGTGTTTGGCAAATAATCCTGTTTCTTGTACTTATTGGTTGTTTAAAAATCAGAAACGAATCAAATTGAAAACAGGAAGTTAGCAATAATTTTCATCAAATGAATTGGTCAAATTCAAAACAGGAAGTTAGCAATAATTTTCATCATATGAATTGGTCAACTTGAGGAATATATTGCAACGATGTTTTAGGAACACTTTTCACGACAGTAACATAGAGAAAGAATAGTAAATGAGATATATACTTTAGGTTTTCTACTGTCCTTGCAAGATTATTGACAAAACAACCATTTTATAGTTGTTTATTATGTTGTATATGATTATTAATAGCATCTAATGTACACACATTAATTTACAATGCATATTTCTTAATTAGCCAAGGCTAGTTATGACTGAATTTTATTTTTTAATCCAACTAATATTTCCACAATTCTTATACAGAATGTTTTTAAAATACAGCTGGTAAAGTTGAATGTGAAAAAAAAGAAAACTAAATTATAATTACTATAACGAAAAGATACTGTAGCAAAATGTTCATGTCATATGATGTTTCAGGAATGCTCTCAAAGTGCCAAGCAAACAAAATTAAAGTATTCTCTCAAACAAGAATTCTTAATGTCGTGTACTATAAAGTATCATATTCATTGTCTCACATGCACTTTGTTTAAGAATAACATGTAATAAATTACCTGAATTTGTTTATTTCATTTAATTTGTTTGCATGACATATGCTGCATTCATGAGCTTATTAACATGCATTAAATAACAGTTCATATATGCCTTTCAAACAATTTTGTCTTCCACAAAATGCAGTTTAGTAACACTAGCTGTCACATGCTTACACTATATCGTATACACAAATATGTATTAGATAAGCAGATATATAGCTATAATTAACTTAGTTGAACCTTTATTTTACATGTGAGATCTGATAGTTTGCAGTGCAGCATAGGATCAGATCTGGTACAAAGTTTTGCAATTGTTCGTAGTTTCTCATTTTCAAATCTTTTAGCTACAAAATAAAATACTAAACCAAAAGAAAAAAATGTCACCCTTTGTGGATTGTGAGGCATGACCCTCAATAGCTTCAGGTGCTATGTGACTATGATATTTGTAATATATTTCCTTTTCACTAGTGGTTATAAACTTTGCCTTTGTCAACTGGTGTTGACTTTCCAAAGTCATTAAGAACAACATGAACAGTTTCATTGGATACAGACACTACTGGTGAATCATTCGTTAATAAGAGATTGTCTGTTTTAATATCATTATGCAATAACCTTCATTGTGAAGGTATCTAAGCGCATCACTAAGCGCATCATCTCTAACATTAGATTAAACCATGGTAAGGATGCACATTCGTCCTTCCTCAGGGAATCTTGTATAGTGAATGATTTTTCCCCAATCCAACAAAACCGAGAAACTATGCGAAAAGGCAACTCTTTTGTGCAAATCCCAAATAGATAAGGTAAATTTTTATGAGAAAGCGAGTTCATTATCATGGTTCATTAATAACATCCTGTTTGGAAGAAGTAGTACCACTACCAGTAAATGCTTTCACTGCAACGTAATATCCATGAAACTGGGACAGTTCCACAGAACCAGATGCTCCTTTCCCAAGAAAAGAGTCTTTTTTAAATTTGGAGAGTAGAAGTGGATCAATCTCCTGTAATATAGAATTGACACATTTATTTTCAGATTTGGTGTTGGCTTTTAATTTTTGCTTTTGTGCAAAGCACAATTCCTTCAGTGACTCAAAATTAGCAGACAACTTTTTCGTTTGTTCTACTCGGCTTTTTAATTCATCTGCTAGCATTGCATTTTTTCATAGCATTGCGTTTTCCTCAATCTGTCTTGGCGGTGCTTTCTCATCTTCTTTTTTTCTTCTTTGGTGTTTTCTCTTGCAAAACACTTTCGTTTGGTTGATGGTCCAGACTAGAATATAAAGTTAAAACAAGTTTCAGGAGAATAACTCTAAAAGAAGTTGATAATGCTGCTGTTGTCCCCAAAATACTTACTGTATAACCTACATGTACAGTCCACTGTGGGAATCTGGGCTATAAATTAATGGTGGTATAAGGATTACACCATCTTAGTTAACGTATGCCAGATATAATGTAGCCTAGCAGTCTCTTATCTGACTAACACCAGATGATATGACTATAAAGGATTTCTGCAAATTGCTGTCACCTGTGCCAAATGTGCCATTTTCCAGGATGGGTAAGAGATGGGTCATCTCGCCTTAACAGTTAGTGTGCAGAAATACAACTTTATTTTCCCTTATAGGACCCACAATACTAAATGTATAAATTAATAAAGGCATAAATTTCTGCAAATTGCAGTCACCTGTGTCAAATGTGCCATTTGTCCAGGACGGGTAAGAGATGGGTCATCTCGCCTTAATTCAGGGTGAGGAGAAATATTATGCAACTCTATTTTTCTTTATACAGTTTGTTTGAAATACAGTAGCAGTAAGTTATATTATTAAAACCCTGCATGGTTGATGGTTGCATGGATAATCAACCACAGATAAGTCTTAACCATGCCATAGAGTACATAAAAGGAAAAGAACAAACAGTTCAAAAGTATACTTTCAATATCTCAGGTTATTACACTACTATTAATTTATCAATGTTAAAAAAATGAGAGAAACTTACCGCATGAATGCCCTGTCGCCCTGACACCGCGAAGCCAAAAAAACTTTATCTTTAGTCTTCGTCTGAGTAAACTTATATCCGTATTACTGTGAAGGCTTATTAGCCGAGTGCGAGGTCTGTACCGGAAAGTAATTACCTGAGCTTTTCGTAGAGACCGAGCGACGTGCTGTTCACCTTCTAATAAACCCTAACCTGTTAACTTTTTCGTGTCGCTTCTTGAGTTCTTGACCTTCTTGTTTACACCAGTTGGGCTTTTATTTGTCGTATTTTTAGGTAAACCAGCAGTAATGTTTATTGTTCAGAATATTTGAATAAAGATAGCCAGTTCTCCTCTATTTCCATTCAAATCAACTCAAAAATTTATCGCCAAAACTTTTGTATATTTTGTAGAAAAAGCGTATTGACCGGTCGGTCAATATCGTAAAATCCCAACCGCTCAGGAACCAATCAGCATGCGTCGTTTTGCGTACGGACCGGAAACCAAACCCATATTAATGAGAGTGAACCTATGCGGTGGTTCTTGATTCTAAGAACGGTAACTTTTAGGTTTTAATATTTCGCGAAAAACCGCCATTTCAACACAAAAGTACGCAAAGTCTTAATACTTTAACTATACAAATATATACTTTACAATAATACGAGGCTTACCTGTTGCGCCACTTGTGTTGCGTCCATTTCAGCTGGAATCTGCTGAGCTTCCATACCAAACAAACTTTTTGCCGCGCGTTTCAAAAGCAAACGATGGCCGGACTTAGGGAACATTGCCATGAATTCTACTTGGTCTTCTAGCATATACGACAGAGTTAGTCCATTTATATCGTTAACTATATGAAAGTGAAATGAGTAATTAAGCCCCAAAAGCAGACAGGCGCCTTCGACAGTTCGACTTTTGAACTTTGTCCGCATGGCGGACACAAGACAACAGACAATAAATAGATATACTCACATTCTAAAACCTGACAAACATCTTGAGGAATCTGCCTCATTTTCATGAAGTGAATTAGCTCGTCCGTGTTCATTTTGCTGAAATCCATGTCTAGAACACTATAACTAATTGGCTGAATACTCGAATATCGTCGTGTACCTTTCTAAAGACTGAAGGAGCCAATAGGACAAACTTGCATTTTCCGCGCATTATATAGTCACAAGGTCAGCCTCAGATCCAGGCCTCCTCACTTTCTTAATGCAGCCTAGCTGGAAAAAATTGGCGGGATATGACGACGGACGACCATCAATATTGGCGGCAAATTCACTATTAGCCATCCTGAGTGTTATCTATTCATGTCATGGTATGGCAAATGACGAGGAAGGAATTGCCTGTGATTATTGCAATTTCTCTTGCCCAGTTAGCGAAAGAAAATATTCTTTTAGGCATCTGATTAACTCTCATTCGAATGAACCGAATTTTGATGTGTATTACGTGAAGTGCCCGCGATTATTTAGCAAGTTGAACACTCTACAAAAGCATTTTGCTCGAGCTCACGAAGGGGAGAATTTGGAAGTAGATGTTGTGAACAATAACGTCCTTGATAATAACCAAGGACTTGATAACAACCAAGGACTCGATATTAATAATAATGAAATAGCTCGACATCAGAAGATAAGTTTGAAACACCATGTGGCAAAATTTCTTTTGTGTGCAAGGGAGGAAGGCAGGTTAAGTCAAAGTGCATTGAATATGGTGAAAGAATCCACAAAGAACCTAGTAAATGAGTATTTAGAAATCGTCAAAAATGTCCTGGTTACAAAAATGACAGGTACAAATGACCATGAATTTGAATTTGGGCAGGATATGGAAGAGTTATTCAACGTGGATGGAGTATTTGCTGAATTGAAATCAGAATGCCAACAAAGGTCCTACTATGTAGACAACTTTAATTTATTGGTAAGAATTGCTCCATATTGAGTTATTTTATCTGCACAAATAATTACAATGATCAATAGCTTCCCAGTCCCCTACTAATTATTTTTGGCATGGACAGCCACTGAGAGTGAGAACTACATGTAATCGTCCCAGTGCCAAAACTAGCCTGGATCCTACAAAAGTGGATTTTTTGGAAAGGAGTTCAAATTTACTCGAAGATTTAGCAAAATTGTCAGTGATTTTGAGCTTATAAGTTTTGACTTAATTATTACAAATCTGGAAATCACTGGGCTACGTATAATAGTTTACCCGGTAATCTTTCACTTGGCTAGTTAATAATATCGTGGTAAAAGATTGTAATGTAATTCATTTCAGCTTTTTGGCCTATACCCTCGGTTTATACCCTCAATTTTTGGTATGCCTTGGATAAAAATAGTATACCTACCAGTTTTACCTGTGCTCGGACTACCTATTTACAAGGTCCGAGCATGGATAAAATTGGTACGCGTACCAACTCAATTCTTTCTTGTCTGAATTGGTCTTTAGTATTTTATTCTGGCTAACGCCAGATGATTTTATTCACCCCTGGGGAAGCCCTCGGACAGGAATGAGTTAAACAAGGTGCAACAAAAATCAAGCGTAATGTAACATGGAGTGTCATCTCTTAGAAAAAATGAAATGTTCATCCACCAAACACAAACATTTCCTAATACAGTATACCTTATAATTTTAGGCCCTTCTTCAAGATCCAAACGTTCTAAATGAAGTTGATGGAATTATGAGAAGTGTGATGAATGGTGAATTTTTCAACTTGCATCTTGTGTTCTCTATAAACAAAGATGCACTCCAAATTTTTGGATATTATGATGATCTGTTATTCGCCAACCCATTAGGTTCAGAATCAAAGATTCATAAGATTGGTATGTGCCTGAATATTACCAAATTAAGATCAGTGGTTCAGAATGTTTTCTTTTTAATTGGTTAATTGGGGGGGGGGGATGTAGATGTCACCCAAGCTCCACCCATAGAGGAAGTTCGTGTCTGTCCAAAGGGGGGGGGGGGGTAAAATTAACTGCAGATTTACTTAATTATTGTAGGATGTCCAAAAAGGAAGGAAGGACCAATTTGCCATTTTCTCCATAGGGGGAGTATAGATATTTTTTGGAATGACCTAAAACTGTAATTTTTATATGCTATTGATACATGTACTATAGTTATACACTTATTGACTGGCGCCGAGGGAAAAATCGTGTTTTACGGACCCAAAGGCGAGGGCTTTAGCCCGAGGGTGACATTGAAACCTGAGGGACTGTAAGACTCAATGTTTCTCGAGGCAAATGTCAACAAGCATTTTGTTATATACCAAAGACTTTTAAAATACAAAATACCACGTATTGTTTCCCTCGGTAGAAAGAAACATTGAGTTTGTTGAACAACACGTGACCATGATTTGACCAATAGGATTTCATCTTTGGCAAACAAAAGTCTTTGGTATATAACAAATAAATTTATTAAAGCCTTAATATTTAATTTTCAGGTGTAATTCTATTACGTTCTTGGGAACATACGACCAATCTATGGTTCCACTATTCGCAATGTTCGACTGCTTTGCCTTGCCAAAACAGATGATTTAAAAACACATGGAATAGACAAATTATTTGCACCGGTTATTGAGGAGATAAATTATTTGGCAAAGGTACAGTACCATTTGATAGATGTGATAGATGTCAAGTACCAGTATTAGAATGACATAAAAATGATTATGTCACTTCTTTCTTGAAATAATTTTTAAGAAAGATAAACCACCCAGTAAGATACTGTCAGTAAGATGCTTTCCACTGCCATTAAATTATCCATTTGATCGAGTAAAATTGCCTGAATGTTGAACAGAGAAAACTTGTGTAGAATTAGACAGACAGTGTATTATAGATTTATAGTTGCAGTAGTGTACAGTACTTGTACTTGGCATTAATTATAGTCATTTAAACTCTGTTACAATTTGTTTTAATTGTTTGAAGGACAATGGCCACTGCTTTAATGTCAATGGAAACCCAAAGCATTTTCAAGGTTGACTTCTTTTCTGGGCTTGTGATACCTTGGCAAGCAATTACATGGGTGGTTTCAAGGAAGGTGTTGGAGGGGCACTTCGACTTTGCAGGCATTGTATGGCAGCACGCAATGAAAGTAATATGAAAGTAAGTTATGATTAGTTACTATTAATCAATTTAACCCACTGATGTCTAGGCTGTATTATTAAAATACTAAAGGGGCTGGTTTTGGCCAGCTCACACAAAAATAGATTACTCATTTTTTTACCCAGTCCTGCCTAGTAGGATGTCTTGGGGTTCCCCCTGGATGAGTTAAAAATTATCTGGTGTTAGACAGAGCAAAAATATTAAAGGGGCCATTTTTGACCAGCTCTGGCAGCGATGGGGTAATGCAGCTGTTCGTATCTTATAATTATTATTATTATTATTTGTATCATATATTCCACAGCTTATACAGTTAAATGGTCACATTGTTTATTGTTTTTCATTGCCTTTCAGTTCTGTTCTGAAGAATTACAGCAAAGGGTTTTAGACAGGCATCTGAGACTTTGTTAAATGATTGAAGATCCTGACAATGCAGTGCTCACCCAGCAAAACCTGTCTACTATTTATGGTATTGACAGGAAAAGCATTTTGGGCAACGTAGCAAATTTTAACATCTGTCAGTGTTTTCCACAAGATGTAATGCATATATTGCTTGAAGGGGTGGTGCCATATGAGACAAAGTTGCTCCTGGAATTTCTGATAGATGGCAGAAAGTTATTTGCCTTGAAAGAACTTAACCAGAAAATAGAAAGTTTTGACTATGGCTATTTAGTATAAATACACCGGTAATTATAGAAAATCACGCGCGCTGATTGGTCGAGCTACTTCGGATTAATTCTCGATAATCACCTACAGCGTTTATTCAAAATGGCCGCCAGCCAAGTTGTCATGCGACAGACGAGGAAATTAACAATTTTAAAGAAAATGTTGTTCCTAAAAGTACGAAAATGTGTATTTATACTAAAACAATTATTCGCCTCAGGCTCAGTGAATATCGGTGAATAATAACCTCGACTTCGTCTCGGTTATTATACACCGATATTCACCTCGCCTTCGGCGAATAATTGTTAAATGAACCTCAAAAGTAAGCCGTCGCTAATCTCCAGGGAAACTATTAATATTGCTGTGGCAGATGCCAAGCTCAAACAAAGTGGTAATTAGTACAGTATAATTACATTTGTCATTATTTATTACTACTGTAGTAATCTAGAATTCAACTTCTGTCAACGGCGTATGGCAGTCTATTCGACAACATTATGGTCTACACTCTACAGGATCTCGTTTCTTGGATCTGGCGAATATCAAGCTTAAATCAGACCAAAGGCTTGAAGATCTCTACCAAGGCCTGATGGCATTTAGCTATAGAAGATAATTTGTTGACGAAGGCTAGTGGAATAACCCACCATGGTCTAGCTCCTGATGTCGATGAAGAACTATCTCCTTCGCTCGAAAATTTTGTCGTTTTTACATGGCTCCAGCTTCTCCATCCAGCACTTCCTCGACTCGTCAAACAAAGGTATGGTACAGAACTCCGTAGCCGTACGCTTGCTTCCGTTAAGCCCGAGATATCTCAAACTCTAGATTCTTTGTTAGATGAGTTACATACAAGTAAAGAGGCCAAAGTCATGCGTACTGCCCCTATGAACTTTGGCAAATCCACTCGTGCAGCTAGACGTCCTTCTTCTTTTGAGACCCCCTACCCGCCAAAACACATGCATGTCTTCAAGAAGCGACCTACCAAGTCCTGTCCTCTGTGTTTTCAAGCTGGTCGTCCAGACTATCATTCCCACTTCTTAAGTACCTGCAAATACTTGCCTGAAAACGACCGCCAGTTTATGTCCAGAGTACGCCAAGTTGCGGATATTGAGGATGTTCCAGACTACGAAAATGAACTTTCGTGTGAAGATATCTCAATCTCCTCTCCCCAGGCTCATTGTGAGTGTGATCATTCAGTCAACCACAATACCGTTGCTCGGCGTGTGAATATTACCAAGTCACTTTATCTTCATGTTTTCTTCAACCACCATCCTCTTCGCTTTCCATCGACACCAGTGCAGAGACAACCATGATGAAGGCTTCTCTTGCCACGTACATAGGAGCCAAGATATCCAAGAGTTCACAGCTGGCATTACAAGCCGATGGTTTTACCCTTCTTTCCATCATTGGTGAAACTCGCCTATCGTTGTCTCGTAATGGCAAAAGTCTCATCCTTGAAGCCCTTGTGGTGGCAGATCTTGATGTTGAAATGGGTCTACTGATTTCACTTCCAAATACCATGCTGTCAGATGCTGTCACGTTTTGCGTGCTCCTCCTGCCAACACCACCATCTGGCCTGGCGGCTTCCTGGAGATCGAAGTCCTAACTGACTTACCATCTGATGCCCAACTCGCTGTTGAACCTCGTGTCGATTCGTCCTCATGTCGATCAGTCAAGTCTTCGCATGTGTGACCCCAGCCCAACATTCTTGACACCGTTGGTGGAAGGCTGAGACTGGTCAATTCCCCTGATGAGCCTATCCTCATCGAAAAGAACGATCATCTTTGCCAGGCTCGTCTGGTCACGGATGCCTCGCACACTGAGATTCCTGCGCCTAGCTCCAGATCCCCTGGTACTTCATCATCACCATCTCCCACTATTAGTACATATCACTCCGAGCCAGTTTGCGTGGATCCTGATGGTGTATTGTTGCCCAACGAGAAGGCCAGCTGTCTTACCCTATTAAAGTAATTCGATCATGTCTTTGACTCGACTATACCAGGATATGACGGTGCAGTGGGTCCACTCGAGGGTGTGGTGAACATGGGTCCGGTTCAACCCCCTCAACGCAAGGGCCGCATGCCTCAGTATCGTCGCGATCAACTAGAGCAGCTGCAGACCAAGTTCGATGAGCTCGAGGCAATAGGAGTGTTCCAGCGTCCGGAATACATAAATGTTGTTGCTGAGTACCTGAATCCTTCTTTCCTTGTAAAGAAAAGTAGTGGTGGCTTCCGATTTGTCACCGCCTTCACCGATGTAGGCCGATACAGTAAACCTCAGCCATCCCTAATGCCTGATGTCGACTCTACCCTCCGTAAGATTGCCTGTTGGCGTTATATCATCGTGTCCGATTTATCCCAGTCCTTCTACCAGATTCCGCTCTCCAAGAGTTCCCTGAAATACTGCGGTATAGCAACCCCTTGAAAGGTGTCCGCATCTACACCAGGTGCGCTATGGGAATGCCTGGCTCAGAGACTGCTCTAGAAGAGCTAATGTGCCGCGTTCTTGGAGATTTCCTTCAAGATGGATGTGTCGCCAAGATAGCCGATGACCTTTACTGCGGTGGCAACACCAATGAAGAGCTTCTTGCCAACTGGAGAAAAGTCTTGCTTGCTCTAGACAAGTGCGACCTCCGTCTGTCTGCCAAGAAGACCATCATCTCTCCCGTTTCCACCACCATCCTTGGCTGGATATGGTCACATGGCTCTATTCGTGCTTCTCCTCATCGTATAGAAACTCTCTCCTCCTGCGCTCCTCCGAAGACCCTTCGCGATCTCCGTGCTTTATAGGCTCCTACAAGATGCTCGGTCACGTTATCGAAGGTTCAGCCACCCTCATTGCCCCTTTGGAGAGCATCACTGCTGGAAGCCAGTCAAACAACACCGTGGTTTGGTCCGAGAATCTTTTAGCCTCCTTCCATTTGGCCCAGAAGGCTCTCTCTTCCACCAAATCCATTGTGATTCCGAAGCCCGATGATCAACTATGGATTGTAACTGATGGTTCTGTGAAGATGAATGGTCTTGGTGCTACACTCTACGCTCGCCGCGACAAGAAATTGCTTCTCGCCGGGTTTTTTAGTGCAAAGACCTGAAAACATCAGGTCAACTGGCTTCCTTGCGAAGTGCAGGCATTGTCTGTTGCCTCTGCCATCAAACACTTTGCACCTTACATCATCCAATCTAAGTTCGAAACCTGTGTCATCACCGACAGCAAACCGTGTGTCCAATCCTTCGAAAAGCTTTGTCGCGTCCAGTTTGTCGTCAAACCCCCGCGTTACTACTTTCCTCTCCAATGTCAGCCGATACCAGATCTCCCTCCGCCACCTTGCTGGTTCCGCTAACTTGCCCTCTGACTTTGCGAGTCGCAACGCTCCACCCTGCAATGATCCTTGTTGTCAGATCTGCGCCTTCATCTCGAAAGCTGAAGATTCTGATCTGTTGTCTGTCCCATTTCTGTCCAGGACGTGCTCTCCGGTTCCGACACACTCCCTTTCACCACTCGCTCTGCGTGGTTGCAAACTCAGCAAGAGTGTACAGACTTGCGGCGTGTCCACTCTCACCTTAAGCAGGGCACTCGTCCATCCAAGAAGTCAACCAATATTAAGGACGTAAAGCGCTATCTCAACGTTACCTCTCTTTCAAGGGAAAGTTTAGTTGTAGTCAGGAAAGATGAGCCATTCTGCCATTCTCGTGAGTGCATCGTCATTCCTCGTCCTATAATAGATGGTCTACTGTCTGCCCTCCATGTCAAGCTCAACCACCCTTCTCGCCACCAGCTGAAGCAAGTCGTTCTGCGCTATTTTTAAACCACAGAATCATGCCACCTGTTCGCTTCCCTGAAGAAGATTCCTTCTTGTTTAGATGAACAGTCCACATCCGATCCTCCTGCTGCAGTTGGTAACTCCTTTGCCGCTGACGTTATAAAAAGGAACGGACAACTCATCCAAGTAGTTCGTGAGACAACCTCTTCCTTCACTACATCTTGCATCATGCAACACGAGCGCCGTGACACTCTTCGTGCTGGTCTTATCCGTCTCTGCCTCGAGTTGTGTCCAATTTCTGGTCCTCGCGCGGTAATTAGGGTAGATCCCGCCCCCGGGTTTGCCTCTCTGGCCAACGACGAGGAACTCCGTCGTCTCAGAATCTCCGTCGAGATTGGTCGCGTGAAGAATGCAAATACGAACCCTGTAGCTGAGAAGTGTATTGCTGAGCTTGGCGATGAGCTTCTTCGCATCTGCCCAGAAGGAGGTTCTGTCACTCCTCTTACGTTAGCCATCGCCACTGCTAACCTGAATACTCGTATTCGTGACAGAGGTTTATCTGCCCGAGAGATGTGGTACCAACGTGACCAGTTTACCAACTCTCAACTTCCTCTTTCCGACCTCCACCTGATCAGACAACAGAACTTACAACGTCTTCATAGCCACCCTGCCAGTGAGAAGTCCAAAGCCCCCAGTGGTCGACTTCCTTCGTTCCCTGTGGTGCAAGTCGGCGACTTGGTTGGTATACGTCACCTCAGATGGTTCAAAATATCACGCCAGCGACAGGTACCTGGTTGTTTCCATCGATCGCCCGTGGTGTAACGTACGTAAGTTTATCGGCTCCCAACTCCGATCCACATCATATCGCGTGAAGTTAGCCGTGTGTTTTCGTGTCTATGACAAGTCAGCTTCTTCGTCCCCACCAATACGTCACCACCATCGCTCTGACGATTCCACCTCTGTTGAGGAGTATGTCCGTCCAGCGGCATCTGTCCAGGCTCCCGACCTCCTCTTCCTCCTCAAGTCCCAGAAGAGCTATCCCAACCACCGAACCATGATGATGCTAGCCCACCGCACACAACTTGTACTCCTTATTTGCCTGGTCCTTTAATCGAAGACCTCCAAGCTGACCCAGAGTCTATCCCCTCTTCTGACTGCGACGAACACACAAGCCTGGTGACCGGCTCCTGCCAGTTCCCTGTCATTTCCTCTGCAGACGAAGAGCCAGATACTGTCCCTCGTCATTCCAGTCGACAACGTAGACCTCCCGCTCACTTACAGGACTTTGTTCGTTAGTTATACCTTAGGAGCTCAAGTGCTTATTAACCTCTTTTCGATTGTTCTCATTTAAGTTTAGCTGTTACTCTAGTTCGGACAGTTGCCTCTCTCGGGAGAGCAGAAACAGAAAAGAGACAGAAAAGGGCAGCCACGCCATAGTTTGTACGTAGTTGTTATTATTTAGCGCTGCGCCCGCGACACTATGTGTCTCCTATTCTGTTTGTAGTCTGTGTAGGTTCTGCTTTTGTCTTTCATATTGGCGTACGTTATTGATGACTGAACAACGATATACCCGGAAATGTGGTTGAAACAACCGTTTAGGAAGCACATATAGCTGTTCATAAATAATAATCAATAGTAAGTATGGTTCTATAATCCTAGCAGAACAATAAAAATAAGAACTATAAGAACTATAAGAACTATAAGAACTATAAGAACTATAAGAACTATAAGAACTATAAGAACTATAAGAACTATAAGAACTATAAGAACTAAAAGAACTATAAGAACTATAAGAACGATAAGAACTTTAAGAACTATAAGAACTATAAGAACTATAAGATAAGAACTATAAGAACTATAAGAACTATAAGAACTACTATAAGAACTATAAGAACTATAAGAACTATAAGAACTATAAGAACTATAAGAACTATAAGAACTATAAGAACTATAAGAACTATAAGAACTATAAGAACTATAAGAACTATAAGAACTATAAGAACTATAAGAACTATAAGAACTATAAGAACTATAAGAACTATAAGAACTATAAGAACTATAAGAACTATAAGAACTATAAGAACTATAAGAACTATAAGAACTATAAGAACTATAAGAACTATAAGAACTATAAGAACTATAAGAACTATAAGAACTATAAGAACTATAAGAACTATAAGAACTATAAGAACTATAAGAACTATAAGAACTATAAGAACTATAAGAACTATAAGAACTATAAGAACTATAAGAACTATAAGAACTATAAGAACTATAAGAACTATAAGAACTATAAGAACTATAAGAACTATAAGAACTATAAGAACTATAAGAACTATAAGAACTATAAGAACTATAAGAACTATAAGAACTATAAGAACTATAAGAACTATAAGAACTATAAGAACTATAAGAACTATAAGAACTATAAGAACTATAAGAACTATAAGAACTATAAGAACTATAAGAACTATAAGAACTATAAGAACTATAAGAACTATAAGAACTATAAGAACTATAAGAACTATAAGAACTATAAGAACTATAAGAACTATAAGAACTATAAGAACTATAAGAACTATAAGAACTATAAGAACTATAAGAAACTATAAGAACTATAAGAACTATAAGAACTATAAGAACTATAAGAACTATAAGAACTATAAGAACTATAAGAACTATAAGAACTATAAGAACTATAAGAACTATAAGAACTATAAGAACTATAAGAACTATAAGAACTATAAGAACTATAAGAACTATAAGAACTATAAGAACTATAAGAACTATAAGAACTATAAGAACTATAAGAACTATAAGAACTATAAGAACTATAAGAACTATAAGAACTATAAGAACTATAAGAACTATAAGAACTATAAGAACTATAAGAACTATAAGAACTATAAGAACTATAAGAACTATAAGAACTATAAGAACTATAAGAACTATAAGAACTATAAGAACTATAAGAACTATAAGAACTATAAGAACTATAAGAACTATAAGAACTATAAGAACTATAAGAACTATAAGAACTATAAGAACTATAAGAACTATAAGAACTATAAGAACTATAAGAACTATAAGAACTATAAGAACTATAAGAACTATAAGAACTATAAGAACTATAAGAACTATAAGAACTATAAGAACTATAAGAACTATAAGAACTATAAGAACTATAAGAACTATAAGAACTATAAGAACTATAAGAACTATAAGAACTATAAGAACTATAAGAACTATAAGAACTATAAGAACTATAAGAACTATAAGAACTATAAGAACTATAAGAACTATAAGAACTATAAGAACTATAAGAACTATAAGAACTATAAGAACTATAAGAACTATAAGAACTATAAGAACTATAAGAACTATAAGAACTATAAGAACTATAAGAACTATAAGAACTATAAGAACTATAAGAACTATAAGAACTATAAGAACTATAAGAACTATAAGAACTATAAGAACTATAAGAACTATAAGAACTATAAGAACTATAAGAACTATAAGAACTATAAGAACTATAAGAACTATAAGAACTATAAGAACTATAAGAACTATAAGAACTATAAGAACTATAAGAACTATAAGAACTATAAGAACTATAAGAACTATAAGAACTATAAGAACTATAAGAACTATAAGAACTATAAGAACTATAAGAACTATAAGAACTATAAGAACTATAAGAACTATAAGAACTATAAGAACTATAAGAACTATAAGAACTATAAGAACTATAAACTATAAGAACTATAAGAACTATAAGAACTATAAGAACTATAAGAACTATAAGAACTATAAGAACTATAAGAACTATAAGACTATAGAACTATAAGAACTATAAGAACTATAAGAACTATAAGAACTATAAGAACTATAAGAACTATAAGAACTATAAGAAACTATAAGAACTATAAGAACTATAAGAACTATAAGAACTATAAGAACTATAAGAACTATAAGAACTATAAGAACTATAAGAACTATAAGAACTATAAGAACTATATAAGAACTATAAGAACTATAAGAACTATAAGAACTATAAGAACTATAAGAACTATAAGAACTATAAGAACTATAAGAACTATAAGAACTATAAGAACTATAAGAACTATAAGAACTATAAGAACTATAAGAACTATAAGAACTATAAGAACTATAAGAACTATAAGAACTATAAGAACTATAAGAACTATAAGAACTATAAGAACTATAAGAACTATAAGAACTATAAGAACTATAAGAACTATAAGAACTATAAGAACTATAAGAACTATAAGAACTATAAGAACTATAAGAAACTATAAGAACTATAAGAACTATAAGAACTATAAGAACTATAAGAACTATAAGAACTATAAGAACTATAAGAACTATAAGAACTATAAGAACTATAAGAACTATAAGAACTATAAGAACTATAAGAACTATAAGAACTATAAGAACTATAAGAACTATAAGAACTATAAGAACTATAAGAACTATAAGAACTATAAGAACTATAAGAACTATAAGAACTAGAACTATAAGAACTATAAGAACTATAAGAACTATAAGAACTATAAGAACTATAAGAACTATAAGAACTATAAGAACTATAAGAACTATAAGAACTATAAGAACTATAAGAACTATAAGAACTATAAGAACTATAAGAACTATAAGAACTATAAGAACTATAAGAACTATAAGAACTATAAGAACTATAAGAACTATAAGAACTATAAGAACTATAAGAACTATAAGAACTATAAGAACTATAAGAACTATAAGAACTATAAGAACTATAAGAACTATAAGAACTATAAGAACTATAAGAACTATAAGAACTATAAGAACTATAAGAACTATAAGAACTATAAGAACTATAAGAACTATAAGAACTATAAGAACTATAAGAACTATAAGAACTATAAGAACTATAAGAACTATAAGAACTATAAGAACTATAAGAACTATAAGAACTATAAGAACTATAAGAACTATAAGAACTATAAGAACTATAAGAACTATAAGAACTATAAGAACTATAAGAACTATAAGAACTATAAGAACTATAAGAACTATAAGAACTATAAGAACTATAAGAACTATAAGAACTATAAGAACTATAAGAACTATAAGAACTATAAGAACTATAAGAACTATAAGAACTATAAGAACTATAAGAACTATAAGAACTATAAGAACTATAAGAACTATAAGAACTATAAGAACTATAAGAACTATAAGAACTATAAGAACTATAAGAACTATAAGAACTATAAGAACTATAAGAACTATAAGAACTATAAGAACTATAAGAACTATAAGAACTATAAGAACTATAAGAACTATAAGAACTATAAGAACTATAAGAACTATAAGAACTATAAGAACTATAAGAACTATAAGAACTATAAGAACTATAAGAACTATAAGAACTATAAGAACTATAAGAACTATAAGAACTATAAGAACTATAAGAACTATAAGAACTATAAGAACTATAAGAACTATAAGAACTATAAGAACTATAAGAACTATAAGAACTATAAGAACTATAAGAACTATAAGAACTATAAGAACTATAAGAACTATAAGAACTATAAGAACTATAAGAACTATAAGAACTATAAGAACTATAAGAACTATAAGAACTATAAGAACTATAAGAACTATAAGAACTATAAGAACTATAAGAACTATAAGAACTATAAGAACTATAAGAACTATAAGAACTATAAGAACTATAAGAACTATAAGAACTATAAGAACTATAAGAACTATAAGAACTATAAGAACTATAAGAACTATAAGAACTATAAGAACTATAAGAACTATAAGAACTATAAGAACTATAAGAACTATAAGAACTATAAGAACTATAAAAACTATAAGAACTATAAGAACTATAAGAACTATAAGAACTATAAGAACTATAAGAACTATAAGAACTATAAGAACTATAAGAACTATAAGAACTATAAGAACTATAAGAACTATAAGAACTATAAGAACTATAAGAACCATAAGAACAATAAGAACTACACTGTAAATTTCAGAGGGTAAAAATTACCCTCAAAATGTGGGGGTAAAAAGTTTTCCACAGTTTACCCCGTTTTTGGGGGGTAAAATTTCAATCAATTTCTCAAACTCATTAATAATTCAAAAACCAAAAACAAAAGAAATTAATGTTTAATCAGTGCTTTGAAATCGGAGGAAAAGTACTAGTACTTGGGAGTAGTATAGTCACAGGTATAGCACAGCCGAGTCAGCATTTTTCAAGAGCACTGACCCCTAGATTTTAGTTACCAGGCTGGCCGTGTGGGCCCTGTTAGGCCTGTCCCGATTGTGCTCGGCAAATTTTGAGCAACTTTTGGCGCTTGGAGCAACTTTTTTCAGTTCTGGCAACCTCAAGCATCTTTTGCCTTTCTGAGAAACTTTTGAGAAACTTTTTCCCAAATTCCAAGTTTACAGCATAAATCAACTAATCAGTAATCATTAATCAAGCACACAAAATTTAACAATTTGATAGAAAACTTCCTTTTATGCGAATTTCTTGATATTTATCAAGTTTTGATAAAATTACCTGTCACATGTGACACTGGGCCACACTCCACAGGCTTCACTTGATGTTACTTGCTAGGGTGATCTGTGTTCTCCCACTAAAAACAAAATGGCGTCTTCATTATAATTGTTCATTTGTTATGGCCGAAGCACAAGACCTGTCAGACCAAGACGATTCCTCGATTTATCAGAGAACGAAGATGTACAGGTACAAGAAGTAGAAGATCCAATTTTGATAGCAGAAAATGCTGGCGCAAGTCTTCGTGCTCCAACAAGTGCTGCCATTGCACGTAAGCGAAAACTTCCTGCCAACGAAGGGAAGTACAAGCAAAGGGGGAGTAAAACTACTGTCAAGACAAGTGCTCGGGATTACTTGAAAGAGTTCCCAAACCATCATTTTGCTATAGTCGACCGAAAATTGCGGTGCAACGCTTGCAGCGAAGTTATCTCTGTGAAGAAAAGTTCTATCGCAAAACATATAGAATCACGGAAGCACAGGAAGGGCCTGTCTGATATTGCAAATAACAAATCAGAAAGCCAGACAATCATGGCATGTCTGCAGAGTAGGGAGAAGAGAGAAAATACAACTGGGTCAAGTTTACCCGCGGAAATGCGACTGTTCCGCTTTGAAGTGGTCGAATCTTTTCTCTCTGGCGGAATACCAGTAGCGAAAGTAGATGCCCTTCGACTTTACTAGAGAAGCATGGCCACTGGTTAACCAACCGCTCCCACCTGAGCGAGCTTATTCCAGCGGTGCTGAAAAAAGAAAAGGACAAACTCAAGGAAGAACTCAAAGATGTGAAGGAGGTTACTGTAATCTTTGATGGTACAGCGAGATTGGGAGAGGCCCTTGTTATCGTAATCCGCTATGTCCAGGAAAACTTTAAACCCACTCAGCGCCTCATATACGTCTGGAAATTCTTTCAAAGGCACTGATCAAGGGAGAAGAGTTGGCTCAACCAGCGGCGAGGCCAGCATAAACAGAGTGGGCGGGGGGGGGGGTCCACGAAGCGCGGAAGGCGAGAGACAACCACGAGGTAGCCCCCACCAAACAGTTTCTCATCGGATTTGGAAGAATTACAAAATTGGTCTCAAAGAAAAGTGGGGGAGTGGGGGGGGGGGGGGTCCGGATACCCCGTGGCCTCGTCACTGGGCTCAACGGTTGATGTCTTGCCTGGCTGTGGATTATAAGTTTAGGCCGAGTGCAGTCATTGGAGCAGGCCTGGATTTACTTTCTAGGGGGGTCCGGGGGCATGCTCCCCTGGAATTGTTTTGAATTTGGGGTCTCTGAAACAGCATTTCCCGCATTTTGAGGACGCTTTTGAGCAAAATATAAAGGTCTGAAATCCCATTTTTTAACAGAGTTTCTCGTCATTTTTAAGAAACATTTCTATAAAGTAGAATAATTAATTATACATAAATGAAGAACAGTGTATTTTAATTAACAAAGTAGAAAACTAATTATGTTTGGGGAAATTTTGAAATAATGTCTAAATTTATTATTTTTCGTCCCAAAACGTGGGCCGTCCAAATTGTGGGCCTACAGGCTATAGCCTGGTAAGCCTATCGGTAAATCCGGGCCTGCATTGTGGCAATGAGAGATGGCGCATCTGTTAATGGAGCTGCCTTAAGACAGCTAATGTTCTTTTATCAAAAACTCTTTGATGTTGTGTGCTTCTCGCACACTATTGACAATGTCGGCAGCCATTTTGAATTTCAAATCTTGGACCTATTCGCTCACCCTTGGATAAGCATGTTTTCCCATAGCTACAATGCACGCCTTGTTTTGAGAGAGATAATGGGACAATCCATTCGCACGTTCAGCCAGACGCGTTGGTGGAGCAAGTGGGAAGTTCTTAAACAAGTGGTAGACTATTTTGGTTATCTCGAACCTTTTCTTCGCGAGAATGAGGAAATTTGTCCTACTAATCGCAGACATCTGCTGGAGATATTTGACGATCCTCAGAGCTGCCAAGATCTACGCTTGGAGTTGGCTGCACTTGTTGATGCAGGGGTCCATTTCGTTAATGCCACCTATTACCTGGAAGGGGATGGCCACTGATTTCACCTGCTATGAGAGGCTTTCGGCTGTTTCCCGGGTTGTTGCAGTCAACAATTATCCCAACCCCTCAGCTGTTGCTCTACAAATTGCTGGTGACAATGCTGTGCTCTGCAACCAGTTAATTGCACGGGAAAAAGCTTGTATGCAGCCTGGCCTCCAATTTTATCAGCAGAAGTTCAGTGGCCAGTTTCACGGCACAGTGCGAGCGTTCAAAGCTGCACGTCTCTGCTGCCCTGTACAAGTGCAAAGCGGGAACCCTGCGTCACTGGAAGAGTTCTGAAATTTCCCTTTCATCAATGACGACACCACGATAGCTAATCTGGCGCAAGAGCTTCCTTTGTATCTTTCTGCAGCGGATGGGGTCACAGTCACTTGTGAGGATAACAAGGTGACTTGGTGGGCAGCTCACAAAGACACCCTCCCGCACTGGTCTTCGATCGTTAAAACACTGCTGTTGATTCAGCCAAGTTCTGCCTCTGCAGAAAGGGCTTTTAGTTTCCTGACTAATGCGTTTGGCCCACAACAAGACAGTGCCCTTGAAGATTACCTTGAAGCTTGTGTTATGCTTCAATACGATAATGCAAAGAGGGTGTAATAGTTTGGTTTCGTCATTTTCGTGTTAGACATTGCATGGATTGAGACCAGTCACCAGAGACTATGAGAAAGTAGATTTATGTGAACAGAGTAGTTGTGGCATTACTGAAGACAATCAGTAGAGTTAGTTTTGTTGAGGTAATCCACATATCGTTCAGCAAGACGTCAAATGAACCATTAGAAGTTTTGTAACTTTTGTTCCGTTGTTCGTTAAAAGTTTTGTAAAAATACGCCCATATTTGCGAACGACTTTTTAAAATGTAGTGGCAACTTTTTATAGTTTTGTTCAAATTTCAAGCAATTGATCTTAACCAATATTAGCAATTATTAAGGACGAAATATAAAGCTTTTAATTAACGTATGTGTGAAAATATCGTGAAATTTATGTAGCAAGTATGAGCAACTTTCGAAATTTAGGTAGCAACTTTTTGGATTTTTGGCAACATTTTAGCAACTTTTTGGCATTCTCGGTAGCAACGTTTTAGGATTTTACGAGCACAATCGGGACAGGCCTAGTTCGCCCTGTGCGCGCGCATATAGGCCGGAAATCATGTTACTCATATAAACCGGTTTGACAAGTGAAGTTGTCGTCAGACATTGGTTCATATGAGAAAAGGCTTATTGAATTGATTGCAAAATGTTCGCGGTAGTTTATTTCGTAAGTTCACTCCTGAACAGTTGGTTAGAGAAACGTAATAAAAAGAACCATGGCGCATCTGTTTGAAGAAATGTATGTCGACGAGGTTGATTTTGAAGAGACTCTGACTCCTCAGCGACTGATTAACCTTATCTTTACGGAGTTTGTCCATCGAAGGATTCAGCAGTTGGAAGAACCGAGAACATGTGTGAAGACCATCATGCTTGCCCATTTTGCTCATTCACATTCGCATTATGCTCATTCATGCGTGCGCATTTTGCTCATTCACATTCGCATTGTGCTCATTTACATTCGCATTGTGCTCATTTACATTCGCATTGTGCTCATTTACATTCGCATTGTGCTCATTTACATTCGCATTGTGCTCATTTACATTCGCATTGTGTTCATTTACGTCCCTTAAGTCCTGGGGACTTAAGGGATGTAAGGTCTATCTATCTACCTATCTATCTGAGTCCCGGGGACTTAAGGGACGTAAATGAACACAATGCGAATGTAAATGAGCACAATGCGAGTGTAAATGAGCACAATGCGAGTGTAAATGAGCACAATGCGAATGTGAATGAGCAAAATGCGAATGTAAATGAGCACAATGCGAATGTAAATTAGCACAATGCGAATGTAAATGAGCATAATGCGAATGTGAATGAGCAAAATGTGCACGCAATGAGCATAATGCGAATGTAAATGAGCACAATGCGAATGTGAATGAGCAAAATGCGCAAGCATGAGGATAATGCTAATGTGAATGAGCATAATGCGAATGTGAATGAGCAAAATACGCAAGCATGAGCATAATGCGAATGTGAATGAGCAAAATGCGCACGCAATGAGCATAATGCGAATGCGAATGAGCAAAATGCGAACGCATGATGAGCAAAATGAGAACATAATGAGCAAAATTCACATATGGATTTTGTTCGGAGATCTATATTGCCTGTTAAAAATATACGAGAATGTGTATGTCCAATCAAACAATGCATCAGGATTTACGGCAACGTTTTTGTACCACATGTTATGTAGGCAATAGATTGTAATATATAGTCATTTCTCTCTGCTAGTTTTTTCATTTCGCCTCAACTTTTGCTGGTGATAGTATGGGTAATTGTTATCAGTGTAACCAGTGTTTGAAGCGTTTTTCGTCTGCGTATAATCTAAGATGACATCAAGCCATCTGTTGTGATTATCCGCTTCTGGTGGAACAAGGTGACAAATCAGATATTTCAGAGGGAGGATACGATACAGATAAGCATAGCGATGTAGTGATGGAGAATCAAAGCACGGATGCATACACTGATGAAGAAAATAGCGAGAAGTCGGGGGAAGATGGAGAAGAGGATTCATGCACAAATGACGAAAGCAACGAATTTTCGATCGAAGAGGACAGCGAATCCACCGAACAGGAAAGTAGCGAATCCTACGAAGAATCCGTGGAAGATGAAGACGAGGACACACCATGGGAATTTATATTTAATGAAGTTTTTGAGAAGATGGATCCTTTACGAGATGCTCTTGTCGAAAAAAACAATGGAAGAAAATAACATCACTGTCGACGAAGCTATGCAACGTGCCTACGCCACCTTGCTTCCAGAATATACCAAAGATATGGCAAAAACATACAAAAACTACATTCGATTAGTAAAAGGGCTTCAACGTGACAGTATCCACAAGAAAATTATGAAAACAATAAAACGTTTAATGAATAAAGAAGGCTACGATGAAGATGAAAGTATAAATGCGGCTATAAATCAAAGAAAATTTCTTCTACAACGAATGTTGGGATATAAAATCGTTATGGGTAACATGAACACGGGGACAGAATAATAATTGTTTGTACGTTCATACACTGAACAATCCAACAAAATAAATTGCATTTTAAAATAAGTGTTGTGTTATTTAATCATATAACTGTTTTAACTAAACTGTTCAACTCATTTCTGTCCAAGGGCTCCGCAAAGAAAACACTTCACAGGTATGTTTCCCTGTCGAATTTCTCACAATAAAACAGTTTATAAAGCTATCGTTTCCCGGTATTATTTTGATTACGCTGGACATTTTTTTACTATGCAAAAAATATATTGCATCATCATTGTTAGCACAAGAAAACCCTTGTTGACATAAAAGATTATGGATTGTTAGTCCAAACATGTGGACTATATTAACTATGGTCCGAATAAATTTAGATTCTACTTGTGTTACTCTGGCAACAAAACACCGTCACATGATCACTTCACTTGCGGCGACTATCTCTTGTACCTACAATTCAGCTCCTATAGCGTTTACAAACCGATAAACGACGCGAAGCATCTTCTTTCACTACAGACAATTCACGATAAAGCGGAAATTTCACGGTATTATTTGTTTTATTACTTTGACAGGCTCACTTTTATAATATGAATTGCGTGTTAATCGAATTAGATTCTACTTGTTTCCCTTACCAGTAGGCGGCTAATTATTTCTTGAAACCACAATTCAGCTCATATAGAGTTTATAAATCGATAAAACGACACGAAGCACGTTATGTCGATATTAATAAAAGTGGCAATTTCGCGGTGTTACGAAAAACACACACGCGAAGTAATTATTACGCAAAGGGAATTGTGCAATTATATTAGTTATCATGCCTCCCACGATTTGTGTTTCCCTGACAACAAGTCTTCGATATTAATCTCTGCAATAGGTGGCTAATTATTTCCTGTAACCACAATTCAACTCCTATAGAGTTTATAAACCGATAAATGACGCGAAGCACCTTATTTCACTAAGAACAGTTTATAAAAGCGATAATTTCGCGGTGTTACGAAAATCATATTCTTAGTAATTATTACGCAAAGGGAATTTTGCAATCCTATATATAGTATATCATTCCTAAGCAGAGTGTTTATACACCTGGGATTAATATCCCCTTACACCAATTTACCAAGATCAGTGACTGACCTGCCATCACACTTTACAACTTTTCTTTCAGCATTATATAATTGTTACATGTCAACGAAAGTTCGATATATCAATACATTTCAAACGTTTAAGAACGATCTCATTCTAAGTTATTCATAAATGTTTCAATGGTCTTCGGCTTGAACAAACAAAGGATCATGCAATATGTCTCTTTATACTTTTCCATACTTTAGCTTACAAACACATATAATATAGTCCATTAAATTAATAATGCTTATAGTTCTTTCAGTTTCACGAAACATCTGAGGCCACACAAAACAGGTCATATCAAACAGGCTATCAAACAGACATCGCTTTCACTGGATATTTCAGAATGTTCTCTAATGGATGTCCATTGATTACAATCGATTTCGTCGGTCTTCACACATGTTCTCAGTTCTTCCAACTGCTGAATCTGTCGATGGACAAACTCCGCATTAAAGATAAGGTTAATCAGTCGCTGAGGAGTCAGAGTCTCTTCAAAATCAACCTGGACTTAAGGGACGTAAATGAGCACAATGCGAATGTAAATGAGCACAATGCGAATGTAAATGAGCACAATGCGAATGTAAATGAGCACAATGCAAATGTGAATGAGCAAAATGCGCACGCAATGAGCATAATGCGAATTTGAATGAGCAAAATGCGCAAGCATGATGGTCTTCACACATGTTCTCAGTTCTTCCAACTGATGAATCTGTCGATGGACAAACTCCGTAAAGATAAGGTTAATCAGTCGCTGACGAGTCAGAGTCTCTTCAAAATCAACCTCATCGACATACATTTCTTCAAACAGATGTGACATGGTTCTTTTTGTTACGTTTCTTTAACCAACTGTTCAGGAGTAAACTTACGAAATAAACTACCGTGAACATTTTGCAATCATTCCAATAAGCCTTTTCTCATATGAACCAATGTCTGACGACAACCTCACTTGTCAAACCGGTTTATATGAATAACATGATTTCCAGCATGCATGCGCGCGCACAGGGCCCACACGGCCAGCCTGGTAACTAAAATCTAGGGGTCAGAGCTCCTGAAAAATGCATCAATATCTGAAAACCTACTGGATCAAGCATTATCTTGGGCGAGAAATTTGTCAAATATAGACAGCGATGAAATTACAGGTATTAAACATGCGTATTAAATCACTCCTTTTCAACAAAGAAAAACCATGCATTAAAAAAGACAGCCAAGATTTATTTGACGTCACCATGAGTAGCTATGACGACGCCGAAATTTGCGAACTGGTTGGCCTTTTTATTTTAAACAGAATTGAAAAAAAGTTTGGGAAAGAAAATGTCGGCCTATATAGGGATGACGGATTGGCCATTTTAAAGAACAAAACCGCGAGATTGACAGACAAAACAAGAAAAGATCCACACAAAATTTGGTATAAAAGTGACTTCTTGTTTATTACTTTAGGAGAACAAGAAAATTAACATAGGGAACCCACTGAGCTACTATATATAGAGAGTGTTAACTCAAGGAACCCAAATACAACTAGAGGGCAGTCAGAGACTGCATAGACTGCATATACCTCCGCCAGCGGGTTATTAGAAAAGTTTAAAAAGAAAATGAGCCATCCCACTAACCGGGCTAGCTCACGAAACCAACACATGTGGCATTTATGAATAAAATGCTTGATTGCACTCGCACCAAAATTATGCAAAAATATTTGAATAAAAGAAGGATAATGAGCGTAGTCAAGAATTTTAACAACAAAAGGAACTCTAACCAAAACTGCAAGTATAGTATGCATGATGTAACAGGTAGTAGGGATGCTACTGTTTACACAAAAACAAATCGGGGCTACACGGGTATAACGAAAATGCATATAGAGCGAGCGAGGGGGTTGTTGCGTTCATGTATTTCTAGTTGACCAAGAAACTTATTTCTCTCCCCCTCAATTAAAGTTCTGAGTAGAGAAGTTTCCCAACGCTTTGTATATGTACTCCGCAAACAGGCTTACTTGCTCATGCTGACGTATTTCCGCTGACAAGCTTCTTCTTAGAAGTGGAAATGAAAGTAAATACTTCTGGTAAATTGTACAGAAACTTCTCGCTGCCGTGGTCAAAGTTGCTTTTGACAGTGACATTCGGCTTTTAAAGTGTGAGAAAGGAAGTTAAAACGAGGATATCGTTCAAGACATTAGACAACATGTCACTTGTAAGAAAAGAGTATCAGCTACGACGCCCTCCATCGGCTTCACGACCTGCTTTTACCTTTTCACCGCCTTCACAACTTGGTATTGTCTCTCCAAAGGCTTCACGACCTGATTTTAACTCTTCGTCGCCTTCACGACTTGGTTTCATCCCTCCAAAGGCGTCACGTCCTGATTTTAACTCTTCACCGCCTTCACGACTTGGTTTTAACCCTCCAAAGGCTTCACGACCTGATTTTAACTCTTCACCGCCTTCCCAACTTGGTTTTATCCCTCGAAAGGATTCACGACCTGATTTTAACTCTTCACCGCCTTCACGACTTGGTTTTATCCCTCCAACGGCTTCACGACCTGATTTTAACTCTTCACCGCCTTCACGACTTGGTTTTATCCCTCCAACGGCTTCACGACCTGATTTTAACTCTTCACCGCCTTCACGACTTGGTTTTATCCCTCCAACGGCTTCACGACCTGATTTTAACTCTTCACCGCCTTCACGACTTGGTTTTATCCCTCCAACGGCTTCGCGACCTGATTTTAACTCTTCACCGCCTTCACGACTTGGTTTTATCCCTCCAACGGCTTCGCGACCTGATTTTAACTCTTCACCGCCTTCACGACTTGGTTTTATCCCTCCAACGGCTTCGCGACCTGATTTTAACTCTTCACCGCCTTCACGACTTGGTTTTATCCCTCCAACGGCTTCGCGATCTGATTTTAACTCTTCACCGCCTTCACGACTTGGTGTTAACTCTCCAAAGGCTTCACGACCTGATTTTAACTCTTCACCGGCTTCACGACTTGGTTTTATCCCTCCAAAGGCTTCACGACCTGATTTTAACTCTTCACCGCCTTCACGACTTGGTTTTATCCCTCCAACGGCTTCACGATCAGATTTTAACTCTTCACCGCCTTCACGACTTGGTATTAACTCTCCAAAGGCTTCACGACCTAATTTTAACTCTTCACCGCCTTCACGACTTGGTTTTATCTCTCCAACGGCTTCACGACCTTCTGTTCGCCTACAAATACCAAATTATTCATCAGTGGTTTCCCCTGGTAACGCTCTGGTCAGAGACCTAAATGTGAATGACAAATCTTTAAATAGTTCAACAGCGGGAAAGCTGTTTTCTTTTTTAGTTTGTCACATTGAAAATTGTCGACTGGAAATGTCCGATGCTGTTAAACGTTTAAACAAATTCACTGGTGAACGTGTGACCCAAAAGAGAAGCTGTGAATTTTTTTAAATCCTATCGCGAAAGATTTGAAGTGAATACAGTGGATGGGCAGCAGTTTATTGAAGCGATAACCACAGTTAAATTGTGCGACGCTTATCAAGATGGAAAATGCAGGGTTGTTAGGTGCAGCCAACTTCATATTTGCCGTTTTTTTCTGCAAGGGAGCTGCAAGTTTGGTGATGATTGCGAAAACACCCATTCTTTCGACAGCCAACAGGCAAGGGCATTGCTACAGGACCACAAACTAAACAATTTACCTTCAGATGCCTTACGAACTCTATTCAAGAAGATGCTGAACGAAAAGATTGTTACACATGCTGCGAAAACTTTCGGTCCTGAGTGTTGTACGTTCTACAACAGTAGTGGATGCAAGAATGGAGACAAATGTCAATTTTTACACGTCTGTGAGCACTATGTGGACGGTGACTGCAAATTTGGCGATAAAAAATGTAAGAGGCTTCACAACTTCGATACTTCTCATTCCAGAAAAGTGCTTGCACAACATGGCCTGGGGCACCTTCGTAATGAACGGGAAATCCTTTCAGTTCTACATACCAGTCTGCCATACAAATCGACCAAATGTGATGTACGACATGGGTAAGTTGAAAGTATTTTATCTTTTTGGATTGTTTATGCCTAAATCAATCGAGCGATGGTCTGGAAACTCAGCTAAAGTCTTTGTTTTATTATTTTGTTCACATTCATGCAAACTTGTGCACGTGGTGAGGACAATATACAGTAGTTTTGGTATCATGAAGAAATCATAGCAATTAACGTTTGGGTTAAAAAAAAGGAGGGGGTGGGATGGGGTAAAAAGGATGAGCTAGAGTAAAAAATAGATAAATTAATTAAGTGAAAAAACTGTCTATGTCCGTCCTTGCTAAACAAAAACAGTATCTTCAGAAGTGTTAAATAAAAGAAAAAAGAAAAATAATTAAAAAAATAGATAAAGTGAAAACAAAATAATGTGAAAACACTGCTTATGTCCGCCCTTAATTCTAGTTGTGCTGGCTGTCAAGAGGCACAGCGACTGTCATGTGGTATAACATTTTTTGCAATTTAGTAGTTCTATTCACTGTTGGATTAACCCATAGTCACTAGAATTGAAGTGCATGGAAACGCAGCCTTTTGTTTTATCTTTTTGTTTACATTTGTGTACTTTCACAGTTACTGAACGCATTCTATTTTCTGTATAATGAAGCAGTCATCCAGAGTGTACAGTACAGTACAGTACAGTACAGTACAGTACAGTACAGTACAGTACAGTACAGTACAGTACAGTACAGTACAGTACAGTACAGTACAGTACAGTACAGTACAGTACAGTACAGTACAGTACAGTACAGTACAGTACAGTACAGTACAGTACAGTACAGTACAGTACAGTACAGTACAGTACAGTACAGTACAGTACAGTACGGCACGGCACGGCACGGCACGGCACGGCACGGCACGGCACGGCACGGCACGGCACGGCACGGCACGGCACGGCACGGCACGGCACGGCACGGCACGGCACGGCACGGCACGGTACGGTACGGTACGGTACGGTACGGTACGGTACGGTACAGTACAGTACAGTACAGTACAGTACAGTACAGTACAGTACAGTACAGTACAGTACAGTACAGTACAGTACAGTACAGTACAGTACAGTACAGTACAGTACAGTACAGTACAGTACAGTACAGTACAGTACAGATTCGGGTAGTAGCGCTGATAGGTTACATAGGATAATTAATTCAAAACTTGGCTCGACCAAGGCAGTCAACTCCGACATAATTCCTGTCTGAAATAACAAAGTTAAAGCTTAATTTTTGCCCACAAAGAAAGATAGATAGTTAGTTTTTCTAAAGCGAGTTTGAGTTGCATTTCCCTATCGAAATTGAACGATTTTGCCAGACACCGAACGCCACTTTCTGTCTTGCTTGAATGTCATTTGATACCTTCGTTGCTACGTTATGACAGTTTGAAGTCTCGACAAGTGGCGTTTTGTGGTAGAGCAGCTAAAAGTTGGGACAAGTTCAACGTTGACTGGGTGCCAACTCTTAATCTTGGGCACACAAACAAAAAGGCTGATCGCGAGGATCTTGAATCCGCCGAAATGAAGAACTTAGCCGACAGAGAAGAGAGCAAAGGTTGAAAGAATTTGAAGCTGAAGGAGAAAACTATTCTAGTGAAGGAGAAAACTATTCACATACGACCAGTGCTAGCACCCAAACCCAGACTCGTCCCCAGTCGATTCTTTAGGATACAACTAGAAATACATTAATGCAACAAGCCCCTCGCTTCATGTATTTACCTTTACAGTTTTTATGCATATATAGACCAGTATTTATATAAACTAATTAAATATTCTAATTATTTATCCACCAGATAATTTTCTTCCAAACACCACCTCATAAAAATTGAGATAAATATTTGATTGTTGTTGCTATGGCTACAATTCTGAAATTTACAAACCTGAAAAGTGTCGAAGTTTGCAAAGTCATACACTGTCAACTATTTTGCAGCAGTATATGTGTATACTGTACAATAAATGCAATCATGTTATTATGCAAAAATATTAAATAATACAGTAGATGATTCATATACACTACAGGTAATATTTTATTTAGTAAAACAATGGAAATATCAATATTTTAATTGCATGTATTAAATTAAATTCACCTATTCCTGCCAAGCTGGCCTCATATTATTAATCTACTCTGGCTATCATACTGTATGACACAATCTTTCAGGCAGGAATTGGTTAAACACTCGGATGAGTATTTAATATATATATATGCACATTTTTAATATAACCCATTTCTGTGTGGACTGCAAACTCTTGTATAATTGCATATTACTAAAACAAAATTAGATTTACTGTCAACCAAATAAAAATTTCTCACTTTGTTAGCATTCATCAAATATAATAGTGATAGAATTAAGCTTAAATCCCTACACAAAGGACATGATTTTAATAAGTAAAATGCAGTGACAGAATGCAGTGAAATGGCTACTAAAATTCAAGAAACAGTGAAATACTCACGAAAGTTTTATTTTATTTTGGCTACTAAGATTCAAGAGACAGTGAAATACTCAGGAAAGTCTTATTTTATTTTGGCTATTAAAATAGTTCACGCACTCAATGGTCTAAAATGAACGAATGCTTACCTTCTATATTTCAACTTTTCTCATTTTGCTTTTTGTATTTAAAAACAAACTCTGAACTAAAATATTTTGTCTAAAGCGAAGACAAATTTTCAAAGTATAATGTTTCGTGGTATTAACTTTCATTTCATTTTCATCCTGGGCTGCTACACAGGCTTTACACAGCTTACTTTTCCTGGTAATTTCCTGGTTAAATTTGCAGTAATTTGTCTGAATTTGGTGATAATGACGCAAGCACAGCGAAACTGACCGGAGTTGATGCATACAAACAAGCGTAGAAACTTTTTGCTCGATTACTTTCGCATGGTTTTCAAACTCGCGTGTACTCCACGCGAGGCGAGATTAGCACCCTCGCCACCAGGCTCCAGGCCTTCGGCCGGTTACCTGGGCTCGGGGATTATGTTTTAAGCTAGGACGTGGGATCACAAGGGACCCACTAGGATAAAAGCGTGGGCGCGCGGGGTTTCACGGTAAGGGTGAGAAAAAAAAATGGGAAGCGACTGGCAGATTACTAGAAATTTCTTGCAAATTATATGCATATCTTGCAACCTGGCATTGTTTGCTTCGTAACCGGATTTTCTCCCTTTATTAGAGACAAATCGATATTTATATTATAATGTAGGCGTTTCAAATTACGTTTTCCTTGTTCATATTTCGACCATCTCTTATCTTATTTGCCAGCTGAATCAATATATGGCAGAGTACGACGAAGATTTGAATGCTCACTGCAACACGAACTTAGATGGTGAGTTTGAATAATAGGCCCTCTTCGGAATGACAGGATAAATGGTTTAAACCTAGGATTAGTACATGTTGTTTGTGAAAGTTGTTCGTCTAGGTTAGTGTAGTCTTGAGAAAGACTGTTGTTGATGTTTTAATAGTGAGTGATGTTTCGCCGGCCTCAACGGCGGTCATCGTCAGAGTCAAGTGAAATGTTTCTGTCAGATTCGCCTTACATTTTCTTGAGGACAATAGAGTTTGTTAGCCAAAAATGCACAATAAAGTTTGATGAAATGGTCTTTGTTTAGCATCTAGAATTTTTGCATTGCCATTTTGAATGTGTAATCTGCCAGTCGTTATTTTTTTCTCTCCCTTTCCCACATCCCCTTGCGAGTTTAGCCTAGCAGCGTACGATATAACGACTGGGGACGAGTCTGACCCAAACCAAGGAATTTGATTATCTTTACCGCGAGGGAAATCAGTGTCCGAAGCCACTTGATGAACATGAATTTACTAAAAATAATGTGCAACAAAAATTTATTTGGAGCACCATCAACACCAATGAGTGATAGAATAATTACTGTTTGTTCTGCCCTAATAAACCTATGTGCAGCAATCATCCCTTTTGAATAAAATTAGATTTTGAGAAACATTTGCCTGTGGGATTTACATGACTCACTCTATCATGAGAAAGTAAAGAAGATAAATAATTGGATATGTGATTGGTGTACAGTAAGTCTTGCATGAGACGTAGTTAAACCACTTTCGCTGGGCAGGACATTTATTATTTTATGGCTAATGCCAGACAATTTTATTCAGCGGGAAGAGGCAGGTTAGGCTGGCATCAGCAGGAATGGGTTAACAAAAACTTGTTTGATAAAAACTTGTTTTTATCTTTGGTAACTTTTTACCTTATTTTAGCACTTTAATACCGTCAACTGTTATACATTCATTATGTAATAACTTAAATACAATATAATAATAATGTAAATGATTTCTTAGCTAATTATAGATTCAGGGCCACATAGGTGAACAGTTTTTAACTAATAGTGTTACCCTGTTGAAATTAAGCCCATTGTTAATATTATAACTACTATTAATATAACCACAGCTTTCAATGGAGAAAAAATGTCAGCCTCGATAGTGATACTAACCTGAACCCTTTCCCTCCTGAAGGCTGAAGCTTCAGTTTATTCAGCTAATTAATATTATATATCCAATAGGGAGAGCTCTAGTGGGAAAAGCATTTAAATAATTTGCAAGCCCACTCCCCGAGGGGCATAAAAATATAATAATACTGATGCACTTCTTCATTGAGCATCTTTTTCCTTCTCGTGCATCAGCATTGGTAGCAGATTTCTGATGAAAACAAGACTACACGAGAGAAAAAAAAATCCTCTTAATATGGCTGTAATGGCCGTGTATATAAATGAAACGAGGGCCATTACGGCCATATTGAAAGGATTACATTTTATTTTATACTATATCATAATTATAGTAATTTTGCTAAAATTTACATGTAATTAATATTAAGTATGGAATGAATTATGTTTGATAACATTTGCTAATTTGTCTTACACTTGTTATTAAAACATCTTCAAAAACTCATTAATAATTCATGAGGAAAACACAAAGGAAATCAGTACCATGTCCGTGGTTTTATACCTGATAAAACTTCTTGACGTCAGAAAGAATACTAATGAACATACAATTTTATATAAAGAATACTAATGAACATAACATCCAATAACGAATCGTTTTTGAAGCCATTCAAAACACTCGCATCACGTGTTTTATCAGATCTAAAACACTCGGGCTGCGCCGTCGTGGTTTTAAATCTGATAAAACACTCCTGCTCGTGTTTTAAATATTACTTACATTTGTGATCAAAATAACTGATAGACATAAAGTAAAACATTGTTTTTAACAGATGTGTTGTACAGGAAATAGATAAATCATGTTCTTCTTCAGACAACTCAATAGATGAGCACGCATCTTTATAATGTCAAATGTTGCCTTCTCCGGATCTAGCCCATGCATATGCCAGACATGTAGAAAATGCAATTGCAAATATGCCACAGTTGCTGGTATTTTGTTGCTGCTGGACATTTGTTAACAGTGTGCCTCGGTAAGTTGGTTCCAGTAAGTTCCCCACCAATTGTTGTACTTCCTCTGAAACTTTCTCAGTACTTAAACTGTCAAATAACTATACAAAACCTGGTGCACAGCCAATTGAACTTACACACACCCAATGATTGTTATTTATATGCAGAATTTGAATGAAATCACCGATCATGATTGAAAACTGCATTGAAGGGCCCAATTAAGGTTGGTCGTTGAAATCCCTTTATCCTTGGGTTTACACCCCTTATGAGAACTTGAGCGTGGTGGATGATTATACCATCTAGCCAACCATTTTGGGAAGATATGATATTGTATTCGGCATCACTATAAGTTTACCAATTGTCTTGTATCTCTCTGGCTCCTTGTGTGTAACTTGTACAATTTCTATGTATTATCATCTACATCCATTGTTGCAGGGGTTGTCATGTTAACATTTGCTTGTGAAAATTTTGGTTTTCTTTTCTTCCCAAATGGGCATACCCAGGTGCTTATTGCATTATTAGGCATCCGCTTAAAATTGAGATATAATAGGTGAAAGAACTTACCATGTGTGCAAGTTGGATTGTGGTATTCAACCAGTTTGTCACTACTTTTTGGTTTGCATTGGCATATACAAACAACTTCCATTCCGGTAGGAATGGATGCGCTTTTGATGGACATTCCCTTATTCGTGGGTGGATTCTTAGCTCTTTGAACTAGTGTTCTGCAATGAGGACAGTACCAAAGCCTTAGGTGGGTTTTCAATCCCCAAGCGAGAAGAATGAAAATTGCTAATTGCACATGTGGGATTGCAGCAAGTCAGGGTTGTTTCATCAGCTGCTTTACGGCAATAACAGGTAATATCTTTATCCCCTGGGTCAAATGAGATAGGTTGATGCTTTCTTGTATAACAATGGCCGAGTATCTCTGGCAACACACATGTTCTGCAAAAAAGTTTAAGTTTGGGTAGTACCAAATTCCAATGGTCTTCATCAGGAGCAATCCGTTGCATAAAAACAACAAACAAGTTTGCCCATTCGTACAAAATGCACAAACAAGTCACAGTAGCTTCTCTTGAAGTAAATAGTTGCTGTTGGACTTGATAATAATACTGGTGAGTGGTTTAATGTAATGTGATCCATCACTATCTTTAATTAGACAGGAAGACTTTTTTAAAACAAACCTGTCAAAGTCGCAGTCTTTGATGCAGTATGGACATATAACCTCTCCACAACCATTACCATGGAAATCACATGTGCATAAAAAGTCTGGAGTTGCATGCAACCAAGGATGATCCTCATTGACTATGAGGCCACATTGAAATTATATTACAAATAGACAGGAAATTGACTTCTCACAAGTGTTAATACAGAATTTTAGATTTTTTTAAAGTACATAATGCGCAACATCGCGAGATATATATCAAACAGAAGCTATTGAAAAATGCTATTTGGGGTAGAAATTTCTAGTTTTTAGCTAAACGGAAAATATTTTTAAAATGGGGAAACGTCTGTCATTTGATTCATTGCGTGAATGTATTGTTGACTGTAAACCTTCTGAAGGCTAAAATCCGCTTTTATTCTGTATTTTAGTATTTCACTCTGGCGATATTATTAACGGCAAACCATTCTAGTCGTTAGGCCGCTAAGGTTAAAGAGTTACGGTTATACCAAAACCTATACTCTGACTACTGAGGCTTTACTTTTTTTTTTATACTCTGGCCTACACCAGGCGACGTTGCGCGTCCCTTTCTGGAAGGCCGATACGATTGAAAGGGTTAAATAACTAAGCTATAAATTCAAATGTGAAGTTTCTGAAACTTTTCTGTTTTGGCTAGAAAGCCGCAAACGTTTCAAAAGCTTCATAATTGTAAGATCATCAGTGATGCATTCGAAGTCAACAATATTAATGATTTTATATATTTATTAATTATAAGTATATAATGACGCAATGAATCAAATGAAAGATGTTTTCCCCATTTTAAAAATATTTCCAATTTAGCTAGAAACTAGAAATTTCTACCCCAAATGGCATTTTTCAATAGCTTCTGTTTGATATATATATATCTCAATGTTGCGCGTTAAGTATTTAAAAAAAAATCTAAAATTCTGTATTAACACTTGTGAGAAGTCAATTTCCTGTCTATTTGTATAATATTATTTCGAATAACGATTCGAGCATTTTTGACATTTTAACAAGTTTCACACAACGGAGAAACTTGAACTATACATCGAATGAAAGCTTATTCAACATCTGATAACATACGTACACAATATATTTTAACAATGAGTAGTTCTGAAATAACTAGCCATCTTGTTCCACAACTGACAGGATGCCGCGCGCAATATGCCATGCTACTTGGTACTCCCGGCTTTTCCCCTCGGAACCATTCAAAAGTCGTCAACAAGAAAGTCCATATGCAACGGAGTCCAAAATATCACAGCCCTGCATTAAATAGCTACCAAGTTGAGAGTATTCTGTAGTCTGAAAACCAGTCGCCGTACATTTGACAAGATGGAAGGAATTCACATTGTTTATTATATATTTATATTCTATAATTTATAATTATCCCAAATTAGAAACATGTCAACCAATCATATTTCACTACTAGGTTTCTTGGTAGTGACGTCACTTGACGGCATTATCGCCTATTTCAATGCAGACGCCGCTCTCAGGAGTGATCATGAGAACAAGATGGGATCGGCGGCTGGCTTTCAGTCTACAATCCTGGACAAAATTGTTGGGACACTTTGCCGTCATTGACGATTTTCACTTGGTGTCCCAAGGACTTTTGTCCAGGATTGTCTGAAAATGGCGAATTAAACAAAAGCGAACAAAAAAAACGATTTGGACGTGGCGATTCTGCGCAGTTTGTTTGAAAATGACAAATACGCTCCCACACGCATGAGCAACACATTGTTTCTGGCGTATAGAAGGATTGGTGAATATGCAAATTAAATAAGAGCTCTCGTGCGGGTGGTACCAGTGCGGCTGGGAACTCTGCAGAGTGCTCCAGCGAAACCTTCCCAATTGAGGGGGTAAGGGGGAGCAGAGACAGGGGCTCTTTTATTGAACTGTACATCTCTTGCAATGTTACAAAGCTAAAAAGCTGTATTTTATTGAAAATTTAAAAATTCGTCATTTTTAGACAATCCTGGACAAAATTGTTGGGACACTTTGCCGTTATTGACGATTTTCACTTGGTGTCCCAAGGACTTTTGTCCAGGATTGTAGGTATGGTCGTGGTACAGTAGTATACAGTATACAGTATACAGTATACAGTATACAGTATACAATATAGTATAGTGCAGCACAGTACAGTACAGTACAGTAAAGTACGTATGAAACTGTAAGTTACCTTAGTCACCGCTGACCTATAACATTTGCAATTTACTACTTTTTCTTGTACGTATTTGGATAACGTTATGTAAGATCTATTTTGCTCTTAATTTATTCAGATTTAAAAGAAATCGCCAAAGAACAAGTTCCAGCAGTGAAACATTATCTTCTATTCCAACTCACTGGACTCCTGTCGATTCTTCTGAAGAATTTAAAGTTGTTGACTTGAGCGAAGTTCTTCATCATAATGAGTTTATGAAGGTGAAGATACAGTTTTTGGCAAGGATGCCTAACCACACTGTCAAGTCCATTAAACGAGTCCAAAATCTTGGGTTATGGGAAGATTATGAAAGGTACAAGTAATTACTTCCTTTCTCTTGTTTGTTTGTTTGTTTGTTTGTTTGTTTGTTTGTTTGTTTGTTTGTTTGTTTGTTTGTTTGTTTGTTTGTTTGTTTGTTTGTTTGTTTGTTTGTTTGTTTGTTTGTTTGTTTGTTTGTTTGTTTGTTTGTTTGTTTGTTTGTTTGTTTGTTTGTTTGTTTGTTTGTTTGTTTGTTTGTTTGTTTGTTTGTTTGTTTGTTTGTTTGTTTGTTTGTTTGTTTGTTTGTTTGTTTGTTTGTTTGTTTGTTTGTTTGTTTGTTTGTTTGTTTGTTTGTTTGTTTGTTTGTTTGTTTGTTTGTTTGTTTGTTTGTTTGTTTGTTTGTTTGTTTGTTTGTTTGTTTGTTTGTTTGTCTGTCTTGTCTGCCTGACTGCCGCCAAGATATCTCACAAAGTATTGCACATGTATTCATGAAAGTTTGTAGAAAGATTGATTATAAATCAAGTAAAAAACTTAAACTGGGGTCTCAATAGGGCCATTTAAATGGGAGAAAACAAGTCGCGATTTAGTTAAGGCGCGTCCTTTTTAAGTCGCGAACACACTCATATAAATGGTCAATTTGTTCGTGAAGTAACCTGACCTGTTCTTATTTTAGTCACGAAAGCTAGTCCAAAATAATTCGCGGCTTATTAGAAATTGACCATTTCTACGAGTGTGTTCGCGACGTAAATAGGAGGCGTCTTAATTAAGTCGCGACGTTATCCCTGATAACCCGCTGATGCAGGAATGAAGTCACTGAGTGCCCTCTTGTCAATTCTCTTTTTAACTTAGGCAAAAGTTAAAAATTACGAAGAATAATTTTGGTAACCCACCTAAAGAACAATGGCTCTTCCATGGCACAAATAGAGATACAGTTGATCCCATATGTCAACAAGGTTTTGACTGGCGATTGAGTGGTTCCAAACATGGTGCAATATATGGAAAAGGAAGTTACTTTGCTACTGATCCATTATACTCGCACACTTATAGCGGTCGTAGCAGTGGGACGGGTTTCAGAATGTTTTTGGCGAAAGTTATTGTGGGTTGTTACACTGTGGGTAGCTATGCAACCCAGCGCCCACCACCAAAAGATAGTTCTAATCCTTTGAGCCCATTATATGATAGCTGTGTGAATAATGTTAATAATCCTACTGTGTTTGTGGTATTTGAACGTAGCCAGGCGTATCCATATTACATCATCGACTATGGCAAACGAATGTGATGAAAACTGATATTTTATGACTAATAGTCTAATCACTAATAGTCTAATGACTATATTATAATAATTTTATCGGGCAATGTGGTGTATTTTGTGGGCTAAAGTTTTAACGTTTTAACAGTTCTACTATTGGTTTGTTGTTTTCGGAATTGTATACTTCTCTTTTTAATATTTTGGAGCCAAGATTGTTTTGATGACAAATTTTGCGTTTTTCGGCGGTCAAGTTACATGCATGTAAGTTAAATGAGTTATGTAAATATTTGTTGCAATGAAATGTTTACCTTATGCCGTCTTTTATTTTCTTAAAATGGGCCTGAGTCCGGCCAAAGACGTATTTTTGCCCGCGAACATCAACTCCAGTGCCACAACAGTCTCCTCCAAACGACTTTGAACTAGCAGTGGTTGAAGTTACAGTTTATTACTAGAAATACATGAACGCAACAACCCCTCGCCCGCTTTTACATGCTTTTTTAAAACACCCACCCACCCCCTGATTAAAATAAGCACTCTAATATACAGCCAATACAAAAACAAACAGATATAAAAACAAATGATATTAAATCCTTAGGATATTAAATTATGCAATTTATGGATAGGTCGATAGGATGACAAAACTGATTTAAATCATTTAATGAAAGTTGAACATATCAAAGCAAAATTTAGATTTCATTATTAAATTCTGGTTGTAAAAAATATATTGTTTTCAGGAGGTTTCAAAAGGGATTAATTTTAGCAAGCCTTTAAATGGCTTCTCTATGCATGTACATTTTGCAAAGGCAGTATTAAAAGTAATTAACAGCTCAGAAATTACATTTATAATAGAGCCTGAGATAAAAACAATTCAGTAGAATCGGATTCCAGAAAGAAGAATTCAAAAGACAACGTTTCAGTCGAAACTCAGCCAAGAAAACCGAGAAAGCCCATGAGTATTTTTAATAATAAAAAGTGCATGCACGTCCACCACGGTTAATATAAGCCTTAAAGGTAGTGTTTTAAGTTAGCTTTAGTTAAGCTGACTTATGGTTTGGATGAGCAAAGGGAAAGCACGAAAACGTGAAGCTGACTATTGTTTATGTTAAGCGAAAACTTGAAAACAACAAGAATCCTACCGTTAACCACTTTAAGATGATTTCACCATGGACTCACGGAGTGTCTTCAAACCAGGGCTACATACACTGCAGATCGAGTTTTTGTTTACCATACGGCGTTTGGTTTCTTCAAGTTCTCTGGTTTATCTTCAAGATATATTAAACGGGTTGTTTGTATTCTTTTCTTCGTGCTCCATTTCATTTCGTTTCGTTTAAATGAACGAAAGCAAAACACTCGCTAGTCACCAGTGTCCAACTATTCTTACCGCGTGACACCGTGCCCTACATATATATATATTTTTTCTCCACACGTGTAAAGTGGACTACACGCATGTCGAGATTAGCACCCTCACCGGGCTCCGGGCCTTCGGCCCTACGCCCGGGCTCGGGGATTATTCAGATATATTGTTTTAAACTTTGCATGTTAAATGTATTTAAACTTACGCTATCACACAAAACGTACGCGCGAAAACACGGTTTAATTACATGTTGTCGCAAACAAACACGTCACAAAACGTGGCACAATGCGGCATGTAGCCCAACAAGTACTTGTGGTACACGTACGATTTGACTAATTCCCAGGCGTAAAATATAGAAAACAACCTCGGTCTACCATCTGAGTTTCCATGGCTCAATGCATGGTGAGAGCGTCCAGCTGGCATTCTGAAGGTTGTGAGTTCGAGTCCCGTCTGGAGTTTGGAGTTTTCTCAGAGTTTGACTTACAACAGTGTGTACTTTTAATTTATTATTATTCATTGACAATTTAATTTATTCCTGTTAAAATGGTTGGAGATTACTCACACTTGGGGTCGCTCATGCCTGAAACACTGCAACTTTACAATCACCTTACAATATTGGCTAAGCATCAACTATGTAAGCTAGTTTGGAGATTTAACTAACCATTGATGATGGAAGGGGAACTGGATAGGAAACGTAAAACGATGTTAATAAACTGGAAACGATGTTTGCACAAATTCCTGTGGTAATTATACACTTATAAGCGGCCAATGTACCTAACTAAAGTCCCACATGGCCACGATCAGCTATTGCTGAAATAAAACAGTGTAATTTAATAAGTTCAGCCGGTAGTGTGTGATGTTAGCCATGTGGGACTACCCTCTATAGGTACAATTAGCAGCTCAACAAGTGTAGTACAATAGCAAGTTGTGCAAACATCGTTTCCGGTTTTTAAATTTCCTATCCAGTTCCCCTTCCATTATCTATAGACTAACATGAGATTTGAAAGTGGGAAATAGCAACTTGCAAAAACAGCAGGGAATTTTGTCTGCGCATGCGCTCGTGGAGATTGCGAGATAGTCGCGCGAGTTGTCGCGGGTACTTCAAAAACATAAACAAAGATGGCGGTAAATTTTTTTCCCACAACCCTTATTTCCCCCAGAAAAATATGTATAGTTTGTAAAACGGCTTGTGAAAGGACACTGGAAACAGTCAGAAGCAGACTCCAACAACGTGAAGAAATAGAAAGATATTTTAGTGAATCGTACGATATTAAATTGGGTGACAATGGGTTGAGTACGTTGTCGTCAACATGCCGTGGCTTCAAATGCACGCAGTTTAATTGAGCTCAAAGCCCCATTTTTACAATTCTTAAAACAAAAAAGTGTCGTTAAAATTTAAGAAAATCAACTAAAGACTGACAATCGGTAAAAATTGTTTTGGAGAAAAAGGGCAGATTTTGCAGAAATTGACAATATTTGACAAACATTATTGTAAGTTCTGAGTGAGACAAAAGAACTGATTATATATTTCTATGTACGAACGGAATTATACATAAATTTAGCACAACATTGTGGCAGTTTGTTTTGCTCGACATAAGACATAATCTAAGTACGTTTAAAGCCCCACACAGACGACCAAGTTTTCCTTGACAAGTTTTTCCTTGACAAGTTCTATTTGTTCGTGTGTATGACACAAATTGACAAGTTTTTCTTTGACAAGAAGCCTTCTTCTAAGCTGGTCATGCCAGCTTTTGAACTAGGAAATTTGTTCGTGTGTATAGTCGTCAAGGAAAACTTGACAAGATCATCTCCTAAGCTTATTACGCGATCATTGCTGTCAAGAAAAACTTGTCTAACCGTACACACGAGCAATTATAACTTGTCAAGGAAAATTGTTGGGGAAAAACATGTTCATCGTACACACGAGCAAGGAAAGCTACCAAGGAACTTGTCAAGGAAAACTTGGTCGTCTGTGCGGGGCTTAAAGACAACACTAACTAGTAAACAAGTCGTCGGCGGTCGGATGAAAGGAATAAATACATAATTTACCCACTTTCCCCAATTTTCCCAATACGAAATACCTCACATATATCAAAAGCAGTAATGGACTAAAGTGAAACCAGCATTTAAATTTTGGAGAAGAAGGCATATTTTTAGTTAGAGTCGATCAAACATTCGCTATCAACGTGACTCCAATGCGGCTTCTTCGTACCATCACTTCATCTTCGATATTTATAGACCTTCCTGGCTAAAATGTCTTCTTTCACCTATCAGAAGAACGTCAGTGTCTCCACTTATTGGACAACATAGTTTACAACTCTGGTTGACCGACAGACCTTCAGACGATTGCAAGCCACGATGAGCCCGCGATATTTTTTAACAGCGCAGACAAAATTCCCTTTTGTATGCACGGAAACGTAATTTTCCCATTATGACGTCAATTTCTTTTGCATTTTTCTTTTGAATTTTTTGAATTTTGTTTATTGTAATAGTTTTTGTATATTTTCGATAGAATTAAAAAAGCTGAAAATTAAGTCATGCATGGCGGAAAATGACGTACTCTTCGCTTATCTATATAGACCTTATTCAAAAATGGCTGCCGAAATAATTTTTTTTATATACATGCATATAAATTAGGCCTTATGAACTTGTTTTCATGTAGAAAATTAAAAAAAAATTTTACTTTAAAGCGAGGTCATAAGGACTATTTTATATGCACATAAAATAATTTTAATTCGGCCGCCATTTTTGAATAAGTCTATTAAAACGGTCTATATGACCATTTCTTAGTTATTTTTATTGCCACATCTCAAATTCATTAACAATTCACGACGAGAAACACAAAAGAAATCAGTACCATCGGTGGTCTGGATACCGGAAGAAGAAATTATTAATACATAAATTAAAGTGCAGATGACACGAAAATTAAGTTTGTCTTATTTGAAATAACACTTGAAATGACAGCGTAATATCTTTTGCACTTTTTCGTTCTTAGGATATTTCAGTTTGTTTGATATGTTAATTGCAAATCTTCTGACGTACGCGTGTATAATGGTTATCGGAGAAATCTATATATCTTTGATATTATCAAACCAAACTTAATTTGAAGGAAGCGTATACGTGTCCGTGTGTTTTCCCCACAACACCAAACATGCAGGATTTCAAGTAGTTTCACTTGATTATATCAAAGATGTACAGCTTTTTCCGATAAGTCATTATGCATGCATGTGTACGTCACAAGAAGTTTAATTAACATATCAAACAAACTGAAATATCTCAAGAACGAAGCAAGGAAACCAAAAACTGCAAAAGATGTTACTCTATCATTTTAAGTGTCCTTTCAAGTAAGACAAACTTAATTTTCGTGTCATATGCACATCGAAAAGTGTTTCATCAGGATATCGAAACACCTCGAAGTTTAATTAAAAACCTTGGCTTCGTTTGTTTCAGCACACTTCTCGGTGTCCGATATTAGATCAAACACTCCTTCACGTAAATGATAATACTTTAAAACTGATAAAAAATTCACGAAGTAAACACCGTGACGCACAACCATGAACAATATATCAAACAATATAGACTTGTTGAGTGGCGCCGAGGGAAACATCTTAGCCCGAGGGTGACATTGAAGCCTGAGGGACCGTAAAACTCGATGTTTCTCGAGGCAAAAGTCAACAAGCGTTTTGTTATATACCAAAGACTTTTAAAATACAAAATACCAAATGCCTCGAAACTTGCAAAAGGCAAAAAGACTTACCAAAACGCTTAATTGACTTTGTCTTCGCAGTTTCAATTCAACTAAACAAATACACCAGACTCAACAAGCACAAAGGACAGCTTTAAATTTATCCAGTTTTTTTTCAGACCTTTGAAGATATGTATAGATATTCTTTCCTTTGGAAAATGGACTATTTCGAACCAGACAATCTCGAAACAAGCAGTCTTGTTTTCAAAGTCCAAAGTTCTTGATCTGATATGCAATAATCGCGTATTCACGTGAACAACGCATGATTGAAGACAGAGGGGAACATTGCACTATTTCCCTCTTCAAAGTCCAAAGTTCTTGATCTGATATGCAATAATCGCGTATTCACGTGAACAACGCATGATTGAAGACAGAGGGAAACATTGCACTATTTCCCTCTTCATTGTTGACATCAAAGGGAAACAGTGCAATGCTTCCCTCGGCAGAAATAAATATTGAGTTTGTTAAACAACACGTGACCATGATTTGACCAATATGATTTCATCTTTGGCAAACGAAAGTCTTTGGTATATAACAATAGCTATTGAAAAATGCCGTTTGAGGTAAAAATTTTAAAATTGTAGCTAAACGAAAAGTACTTAAAAAATGAACTTCTGCTATTTTGATTGATTTCACAAGAAAGATGGTGGAGAATGTCAATGAATAGGTTGACGTCATGTTTTTACAGAGCGTTTACAGCTGTCTGTATAGTCATAATAAACAACTGTATTTATTGACCTCAAATATACGGTCTGTACTAGTGAAATCTCGTTTTCTGCTTCATTCGCTTGATCCATACTAGTAAAAACGTCGGTCCGATATTTCACTAATACCGACGGGACTCACGCTTTGTCAATAAGTAGTGAATACTACTTATCTATGAGTAAACATTCACTAAAGCGGCTGTTTAGAGATTAGGTCTTAATTACCCATAGAAATTTATTAAAAAAAACCCAATCATATCGCGATATATAGAATTCCAGAGTGTTTTTCATAAAAGGGCTCTGGGAACGAGATTGTACCATAATCTTTTCTTGGAATTACCCAGTTCCAGCTGGAAATGAAACGCCCTCTTCCGCTTTACTTCCGGGCGATTTGCACAGTTATACAGTTCAATTTTCGCCGTCTTGAGTTAATAGATTTTCTCTTAACATTTTAACATGAAAGTTGGATAGAAAACGGAAAAGAACGTACTAGTTATTTGAGGTTACGTTGAAAAAATGTTTTCGCGGCCACGGTTTGGGCGCTTTGAAACTGAAGGGGGAAGCAACGTGCACGAATTTCGCCCAGCCTTTTATGGCGTCGAAGTCGAAGAAGATTTCTTGGGTAGAACAACAGCGATAAAGCTATTTTCATTTTTGCTTTGCCATGCTACAGATTGTCGACTAGAAATGTCTGTTGCTGTTAACCGCTTACAGAAGTTCACTAGGAGAAACGTTCAGCCGAAAGAAGCTTTGGACTTCATTGAATCTTTTCGTGAAAGGTTCGAAGTGAAAACGGTGGATCGAAAGATGTTCATCGAAGCAAGAACTAAACTTAAATTGTGTAATGCTTTTCAAGAGAATAACTGCTGGGCTCCTTCGGCTTCGTGTAAACAGCTTCATATTTGCCGCTATTTTCTCCAAGGCTGTTGTACGTTTGGAGATAATTGCAAGAAGCCCCATTCCTTTGATAATCAAGTGACAAAGGATTTGCTATGGCGCCACAACCTAGACAATCTGCCTCCCGATGCCTTACGAACTCTATTCAAGAAGATGCTCAACGAAAAAATTGTTAGACATGCTTCGACTACCTCAGGACCTGAGTGTTGTAAGTTCTACAACAAAGGCGAATGCAAGAATGGAGACAAATGTCAATTTTTACACGTTTGTGTTCACTATGTGGACGGCGATTGCAAGTTTGGCGATAGCAACTGCAAGAGGCTTCACAACTTTCGGGATTCTCATTCCAGAAAAGTCCTTGCACAGCATGGGTTAAAGCACCTTTGCGGTAACGAACGGGAAATTCTTTCAGTTTTAAAAAGTGGTGCTGAGACACATTTAGAAGGGCCAAGCTCGAGAAAACGTTGGCATGAAGACGACGTATATAGTATTCCGCCCAGTGATTCGTTGCCTGAAAAGAAAATGAAAGTGAAAGTACTAAGTCTAAGACAACACAGTTCGAGTGAAGCTGACCCGTCGACCTCGACGACTGCAGAAGTAACTGACGAAAAGTTAGAAATTTGTGGTTTTAATTTGCGAGGTAAATGCCAATACGGCGAGAAGTGTAAGGCACGACACACAAGTCTGCCTTTCGAATGGCAGTACTCGTATTCTAGCTCAAGCTCTGGGTCGTGGGGCAGTTTCGCTCCGCAAGAAAACTGCAGAATTGAAAAGTCTTTCTGTAATTGTGAAGAGGATTCTGGAAATGCCACATCAAAGGGTCGATCCTTGCCAGTTTTAGTTGATTTTCAAACCATGAATGGGAAGATTCAAGACCATAGCCAGCAACAACTTAGTGGTAAGAATCTAATATTTAGTTCTATTAATTATACCCTCGCAAATAATCGCCCAATCAAATGTTTACATTAGCGTCACGTGTCAGCCCAATATTTAATATTTTGTGCTGTAGGGACAACTACATATTAGACAGGAACCTTTGGATAGGTTTGTACAATGTATATTAACTTGTCAATGGCAGATTATGTGTTTGGTAAATTAAAACACTTTTGCATTGATCTTTACCCATTACGGTAAATATTTAGATCTTGGTCTTGCCTATTGAATTCTCAACTTAAACATTTTCCCACATTGGGCATAGGTGAATCCAATAGATAGATAGATAGATAGATAGATAGATAGATAGATAGATAGATAGATAGATAGGTAGGTAGGTAGGTAGGTAGGTAGGTAGGTAGGTAGGTAGGTAGGTAGGTAGGTAGGTAGGTAGGTAGGTAGGTAGGTAGGTAGTTTATTAAGTTTCAAAATTTGCAGCCTGCTAAGGCTGAATTAGATAAAAACTTTACATCAATTAGATCTATGAATTACTTAAAAATATATAAATATAAAAAATGAAAGTATTATAAATAAGTTATAAGTTATATATATGTTATTTACCGGCTGGGAGATCCGTATAGAAAAATATTTGCCCAAGGTCTTAAAAAAGGCCCGAGGCCGGAGGCCGAGGGACATTTTTGAGACCGAGGGCAAATATTTTTCTATACGGACCGACCAAAACGGTAAATAACATATTTATTTTTTTGTTACATAATTAGAGAAATTAACATAATTGAATAAAGTTGCGTAATTGAGATGACGTTCACGTGATATTCAAAAGTCCAAAGTTTATCGTTCGAGAGTAAACAACTGCCGACATGCAGTCTTACAGGGAAACTTGGAACCTTTTTTGTCATAAAAAAACCCATTCAAAACTCGAAGATCTAGCTACGAAGGGAAGTCAAAATGCAGTCCAAGTGTTTTTAAAGTTTAGTTGATAAAGATTCTTCGTCGTTCTTCTTCGTCGCTTGCTCGTTTTTGCTGTTCGCTTGCATGGAAAGTCGCTTTCAATATTTGGCTGACTGCATGAAAATTGAAAGTGTGGTCCTCAAGATTGAAGACGAAAATGCTTGTCAGTAAGCCATTTTTGTAATTTCAAGTTTCATGGACATGAGACGATGAGGTTGGCATGTGGAAAATGTTTGGTTAAAAGGTAAAAGACTTAAAGCTTGTAGTGGTTTTGTTGAGTATAGCGGTTGGATAACAGAAGAAAGACAGTTTAGTATCAAAAGGTTTCACTGAGCTTTTTTATCTTAATCTCGTGGTATGATTTTTTGTATATATTTCTATATAGTTTCATTTAGTGATTCAAAATACTGTGTTCGCAAGTTTATGTATGTCTTTCCTACTGTTTTAAACTGTTTTCTTTATAAATGTCAACTCGTAAATTTTGCTTTCAGTTTTCCCAGCGTTTTTTTTAAATTCGCTGTTTACACATGAAGTTGTCAAAACCATTTGGATTATAAAACTCATTTGTATCCCGTAGCTCTCTGTCAGTGAATTTATTTTTTCTGTGGCAAGCGAAATAGTTATGAAAATCGGTCAATTTTAAATGAATTTTAAAATTAAATTTAGGATTCTGTGACCGTGGTCAGATATCGTAAAAAACTGCCCGCTCACGCAGCCAATCAAATTGCAGCATTACCTAGGATTCCGCCCGCTCACGATTGATAAAAAAATAAAATAAGTTAATAATAAGTTATGTTTCACACTGCAATTTTGGTTGAACTTTGAAAAGTTTGATTATTGGAAGGTGTATACATACCTACAATACAGTTATTAATTATTAATTATTAAGGGAATTATATTTAATATGTTCTTATGGGCAACTTTTAAAAGTTTGGGTTTACATTGTATATTTTCTATTATGCATTTCCCACTGGACAGTGTCTCAATTTTGATTGGTTTTTGGAGTACAGACAATTGGCCATTCCCCAAAAGAGTTGTACAGACCTCACGCTCAGTCAATAAGTAGTTGATACTACACACCAAAACATCTAATAAGATATTTATTATACAACCCCGTAGGAAAATGACAGACCTTTTAAAGACCTTGAAAAGGTCTTGAAAAGATCTAGAATATTGTCTAAAAAGGTCTTGAAAAGATCTAGAAAGCGCCTAAAGTAAATGTCTTGCTAAGATCTGCCCCGTGATCCTAATTTGACAGGTCTAAAGACCTTTTCAAGACCTTTTGGGAAATTGGAAAGTTAGCTTGATAACGATCTAGAAAGGTCTGGAAAGGTCTTGAAAGGTATTAAAATGTCTTGAAAGGTCTATAATGGTCTGGAAAAGCTTGAAAAGTCTTGAAAGCTACAAAAATGGCAACCTCGTACCCAGGGTTTTTCACTCTAGCGAGAGAAAAGACCCTGGTAGGAGCTGCTGACGCCACCTCCCATATTCTGGGTGGTGACAATTATTTTTTTCTGAGAGGGGAGGCAAAGTAATATTGTGTTCGGAGTCGGCTAGCGTCAGCGTCATAATTTTCCTACTTTTATTATAAATATTATTACTCGCGATATTTCCCATTGAATGTAAAAACATAATATCAGTATTGAGCTGAGCAATGTCATTAAGTAAAACTGTACCAGAAAGTCCAAGAAAAATCTACGCAACTCAAAATATAAACACAAATTGCTGTCGCCTGTGTCGTTCTGTTTGTGATGTGCGACACTCGAAAAAATTAATTCAAAATAAAGAACAAGATCTTATCGCCCGCGGAAGATATATACTGTGCTTCAATTCCCAATGTCAACTCACTTCCACGTTTGGTCTGCAGAGTTTGTGAAAGGCGACTTTACAGTTTCGAGTCCTTCAAGTATGTTATTTCTGAAAGCCAAGCCACTTTTACTAGAGTTAAAAGATGCAGTACTTCCACTCCTCGACGGCATTTAAAAAAGATAGAAATGGGATCTTTATTTACTTCAACCGAAAACCAACATGACAAAAAGGGACGTAAAAAAATGGGCTGTTCTTTCATATGATTTTGCGACCGATTTTGACAAAAGTAAAACCCTCTATCCTTCCCCGACAATAACCGACAAAACTCATCAAAAATGAAAAACTCCTGAAACTCGGCACAATATAAACTATCTGTTTATTGGCTAATTCATGTTTCCGACTCCAAATTTCTCTCTCCCCTTCTTGAATCGCAGATATCATTAAAATTATACAAAACAGCAGTTGGCCAGTTTACTGTGTAATTATATCTTGGCATTTGAGGCTTAGAATTTTGTAAGAAATGTTATTGAAACGACACGTACAAACGTTTAAAACAGAACTGAAAAACTCTTCTGCATACTTCTTCGACAAAACTTAACTTCATTATAAACTACAATCAGTGACAAAATAACGTGGGACACTGTTAAAAATCGCATATTTTATACTTAACGATGAATAATCGCTGCTGCTGGCTGAAAGGTCATATATATAAGGTTAGGCCAAACATTGCATGGAGTGAACTCAAAAAATGGCAGATAACTTACGTTTTTAATACAATATCCATTGGCGTTATACTGGTTTTAAATTGAAAACAATGCTCTATACTTGGTACCAAATGAAGATGCCAGACTTCGAACTGTTTGATCGACCTGCCACTGCTTTTGTAAAAAATAAAGTGCGAAAACTAACCTGCTTTAAAATTCCAAAGCGATAAATCGAAGATAGAATTTTCAGCTAGCCAAGACAATGTTTTAGGCATGAAATCTCCAATATGAGTAATCTTCAATTGATGTCTCCATTTTTAAACAAGTAATTATTGACCAGTAAGTGTTTGCAATGATAATCGACAACCAGGTAGAAACATTTCAGTCTTTATTTTAAATAACAACTATAGATTAGCCGGCGTAACATCCCCTCCCGTATTACATTTTTTTGCTCGGTGCAACGTCAGCAAATCGTCAGCAGCTCCTACCAGGGTCTTTTCTCCAGCGGGCGCAGAGAAAAACCCTGGGTACGAGGTTGCAAAAATGGTTGGATCATATGAAAGAAGCAAGAATAAAGCAAGTATAGAAACAAAAAATTGACCTCGACTGGGATTCGAACCCACAATAAATACCTTTGGTTTATTAGCCGCTTAATAATACATGCACGGTATCCAATTTCTGAGACTCGAATGGTGGTCGGTTGCTATGCGTTTTGCTCCCGGAAGCGCGGGCTCACACCTAGGATGCGGTTCTCTCCTTGAGGTATATAAACAGTCAAGATGGCGGAAGCTAGTGATATTTTGCCTCGACTAGCTAATATCAAACTTGGCTCATCTGCCGATGATACGGATAGATCCGAACGTTTTTGGAATAAAGCTTCGGTAGAGATGAAGTTCAGTGTGAGAGACTTTGGTTGGATGCAGTTTGGAAGTGCAAAAGTAAGCCAAACTACGGGATGTGGCATCTCGATCCAATATTAGAAGAGCCTCAAACAAGTTTGAGCTTACTGGACCCCTGAGAGATGGCTACCTCCAGGAAAGAGGTAAAAGCATATTTTCAAAACTCGGGAGATCCAGAAATACTGGACTGATGCCGCCAATCAGATTGTTCGTGCCGTACTACTATACGGTATATTGCGCCATGTTTTCAACATTGCTGTTAGCGACAATAGAATCGCTCGAAAATGCTACGAAAGTTTTTTTGGGACGAACTTTTTGAAGAAAAGGCACTTCGATAAGGTCAAGGAAATGGAAGGAATGTACTGAAATATTCCTTAAGAGCAGCTGTCGTTATTGGCAAGTCGACTCCATTGCTGTTCGAGTACAACATGAAACAACAGAAGCTCACCACTACATTTTATGTGCAGAGATTTGACAAAGAAGATTTTTCATTGGATTTGCGTCTTTAGGCTCTTATAAACCAAGCTACAGAATAAATTACCCTTAGTCATGTTATATTATATAATCAGTGCACTTATTGCACTGATAATTATAATAACAAAACTAATTTAACTAAACTGCACTTATTGCTTTAAGGGGGTGTTTACATGAGGCCAGCCCAAGTTTAAGTTGAACTGAGTGTGCATCAGGTGCAGGATTTGCATGTAGATGGTTATTTATCATATATATGCCTGACTGGAGATTCAGTTCAAACTGAGCCCTCGTGTAAACACCCTTTTTTATATCCTGAGATTGAATTACCAAGTAAGCCTAAGTGTGCAACAGCATGTTTCTTTTTCATAGTAATGTGCTCAAATTTTATTCCACAAGTTGCTTTAATATTTCAAATCATTTAAATATGCATCCAGCCTCATTTAATTTCAGCAGGTACTGCAGCAGCATTATGAGTTATGTTAATCACATCTCAATTTAACCTATTCAGGCTAACCCCAAATAATTTTACCCAACCAAGGGAAAATACTCAGCCCATTTGGGGATGTAAGGGTTAAATAAGTCAAACACAATTTCTGAAAGATTTCAAAGTATCTTTCAGCAAAATTTCTGAAATTTTTTTAATGAAAATAGAAAATAAATGCTATTCACAAATGGCTGGCATAGCCTTCATAGCCATAGATAAAATAATATTAAATTAGTGGGCACTTACGAATAGGATCCATCTAATACCTGGCATACAAGCTGGAGGATTTATCTATTGTTAGCGAAAGCATGTCTTTTAGTATTTCAACTCTGGCTAATGCCAGACAATTTTACTTGACAATGGGGGGCCTCCTCAATCATTGTATTACAGTATCATTCTTTTCATACAGGCATTCAAATTCATTTAAGTTACAGTATTATTGAACAAAGTATGAATTATTAACAAAAATGTAAACTTCTTTTTAGTTTATATACATGTATATGTATAATAATTATGTGTATAAGATAATGATTTGTATAGGTAATAGCATGGTTTCGAGTGCCATTTGGAAAAACATGCACGAGTGAGTTCTTCAAGGACTATCAAAATTGCACGAGTCAGAAGGACGAGTGCTATTTGAGGTCTTTGAAAAACTGACGAGTGCGTGTTTTTTTTCAAATTCCACAAGAAATCATGCCATTACTTATTAATAATATACATGGAAAAAATTTAACATGAAGAGAAGCTTTCCAATCAAAATGCTTTGTGCAAATAACATACATGAAAAAATTTAACAGGAAGAGCTTTTTCTCTAGTCAAAAACGATTTTTGTACAAATTAAAAAAAATAAACAATTTGCACTGTATTTCCTCAAAACTGCACTGCTCTCAGCCAATCAGAATTGAGACATGTTTTCATGTATATTATTAATAATAAATATCAAAGTTTCTGATGTAATTATGTTATTGTAGGTTTGGGTTTGATTCCAAGTTGGGAAATAATATACAGGACTAAATAAAATAAAATCATTTATTTTTGGAATATAATCATATATACTGGAACTCTCTACTCCTAACCCTTTCCCCTAAGTTTCAGAATGTCATACTTCCTATAGACAATTAGTAAGCTGACTAGTTTCAGGAGCACCATCCCAAAACTGAAAAATAAAATGGTTAATATTGTCAATGAACCACACCAGCCACTGACAGAGATGTGGCAACCTTAAATGCAGATCAATTATCATGAACACTAATCCTGTTACTGTCCTAGTTGTTTTGGTATTCTATATGATAGTACTTAATAAATCAAAGCTTTATTTCTAGCTATGAGTGTCCTATTTACGTGGTCATGCACAATGCTGCATGTATATCATTCTCTACTTCTTGTCTATATCCTGTTACAACTATTTGTCCCGTATTACAAATTAATATTAACTCCTATCGTGACATCTTCCTTTCAATAAAACAGTAACAATCCTAGTCAAAATTGTTCTGACCCATTACTATTAAATCTTTGCTGGGTCCTTGACGGGATAACAAAACAAATGAAGTGTAAAAATTTATTGTAAGTGTCAGTCCAATCCAGCCACTCTATCGGTCACGTTGTATGGAGTCACCGAATCGGGCTGGTCTTATCGACAAACGTCCGCTGCGCGTTCGGTATCCCATATCCTCGTGATCTCCTACGGGTTCTGCATCTTCTTTCTCTGGTTGCGACTCTCTCTGTTCTTGTTGAAAATTGGCGTTATCTTGGCATGTAATGGGTTGTGTTTCTGTTGTGTTCTCTGGCGTTGGTGTGTCTGCTTCCAACTCGGAATCCTGGGACAGTCTGCGTCTCCGTAGGTGTCTGCGGTTTCTGATGTATGTTCTGCCGTTTGCTTGTACTTCATAAGACCGAGGTCGTACCTTCTTCTACACTTCTCCATCGATCCACTTCTTCCCTCCGAGGGCAAAAGGTTGGACTTTAACTCTGTCACCTTTGCGCAGTTGATCTAGTTCTTTCGCTCCTTTATTGTAGTACCGTTGCTGCTTGAGTTGTTTCTTGGCGATGTTTGCGTCCGTGTTCTCTGGCACATAGGGCTTCAGGAGGTTTGTAGAAGTAGGAAGCGTTGTCTTCGTGCGTCTATTCATCATTCTTTGGACTGGACTAGAATTGTGTCCTTGCGGTGTATTGCGAATATTTAGGAGAGCCAAATAGAAATCGTTACCGCTTTCACTGGTCGTTCACAAGGGTTTCTTGGCTTGCTTTACCACTGAGGATGGTGTGGACTGGTGCGCGTGTGCTTAAACCCATATGTTTGTGCAAAAACTCGAAATTCTTCACAGTCGAATTGTGGTCCGTTGTCGGATACCAATTCATCTGGTATCCCGTATCGAGCCATGTGTCCTTTCAGCTTCTTTGTGACTGTTTCGGATGTTGTGCTGTACACGCGGTCTACTTCAAAGAAATTAGAATAATAGTCCACCGTCACAAGATATTCCTTGTTTTCAAGTTGAAAGAGATCTGTGGCGATCTTTGCCCAAGGGCGGTCAGGTACCTCGTGGTTTAAAAGCGGTTCTTTCTGCTGCCGAGTGGAAAACGTCATACAGGTTTCGCATCTGGAGATGTATTCTTTCACTTCGCTATTCATGTTGGGCCAGTAAACGCTTTCTCGTGCTCTTCTCAAGGTTGACTCTATTCCTTGGTGCGCTCTGTGTAGATCCTCCATGGTTTCTCTCCTGAGGGTTTTTGGAATGACAACCCTGTCGCCACGCAGGATGAGGCCATCTTGTACGACTAATTCGTCTCGGATATGGAAGTAGTTGCTTGCGGTTGGACGCAACCCATTCTTGCTCTCTGGCCACCCGATCTGGATGATTGTTTTGACTGCCTGTAGGACTTCATCCTTGTCTGTTTCAACCTTCAGCCTGGCCATCTTCTCTTCAGATGCTATCATCTGATTGATTTCGTCGATCACTGGAACGTGCTCTATTTCTTCCTCGAACTCTGATCTTGTTGGCTGACCTTCTCCCGCGTCAAAATGTCGGCTGAGAGTGTCAGCAAGGTACATCTCTGATCCCATCTTGTACTGGATGTCGATATCATATCGCTGTAGTCGCATGAACATCTTCTGAAGGCGTCTTGGTGCTGAGACCAGGGGCTTTCCAAATATCGTTTCTAGAGGTTTGTGATCTGAATCCACGACGACTTTTCTCCCGTACGTGTGATGGCCAAAAGTTCCTTTTCAATTTGAGCGTAGTTGGTTTCTGTGGTTGTAAGAGCTCTGCTCGCATATGCGATTGGTTTTCCTTCTTGCAATAGTGATACGCCCAGGCCTTTCTCGCTTGCGTCGCATTGTAGCCGCAGGAGTTTCTCGGGCTCGTAGTACTTCAACAGAGGTGGTTTTGAGACGAGTACCTTGATGTCGTTGAATGCGTTGTCGTGAATTTCTGACCAGTGAAATTCGTGCCCTTTTCTTGTCAGTTGGCGTAGCGGTTCTGATGCATCTGACAATTTCGGAAGGAATTTTGGGAGATAGTTTGTCATCCCCAAGATTCGCCTCACTCCCTGTACGTCTTGTGGTTTTGTTGTCATATGGAGTATCGCTTCTACCTTGGATGGGTCTGCCTGTACTCCATCTGCGGTGAGCAAATGACCAATGTATGTCATCGATGTTTTCTTGAGCTCAATCTTTGACTCGTTTAGCTTGATTCCTCTTTCGCGACACCGTCTTAGCAGGGCCTCTAGCTTGGCGTCGTGGTCTTTGACCGCTTCATCCATTGACTTTCCATTTCCGATAATAAGGATGTCGTCCGCCACCGTCCTCACTCCATCGAGGCCTTCAATAGCTTGGTCCAGGCGCCTCTGGAAGATCTCCCCTGCTGGTGAGATTCCAAAGGGCATCCTGGTCCATTTGTAACGACCAAACGGAGTGTTAAACGTGGTTAGCAGAGACGATTCTTGATCTAGTTTGATCTGCCAGTAGCCATTCTTGCAGTCCACCTTGGTAAACACCTTCGCGTTGGTCAAATCTGGGAGGACTTCTTCAATCGTCGGAATTGGGTAATGGCACCTCTTTAATGCTTTATTTAGTGGTTGTGGGTCAAGGCAAAGTCGTATTTTCCCATTGCTCTTCTTGTTGACTACAATTGAGCTCACCCAGTCAGTGGGTTCCACGACCTTCTGGATAATACCTTGTTGCTCAAGCTCACTTAGATGATCTTTCAGCGGTTTCCGGAGAGCTTCAGGTATTCGTCTGGGTGGTATCTGGACTGGTTTGACCATATCATCTACTTCCAGATGAAATGGCTCTCCAAGGTCACCAAGACCTTGGAAGACGTCGGCGTATTTGGCCAATACATCTTCTTTGGTCATGTCACTCGTGCTCTGGCTATCCACCACTTGAACTTCATCCGTCCTGGGTAGTAGGTTTTCGTGGTTGACTTGTATTAGATTCATTTGTTGCGCTGCTCGGCTCCCGAGAAGATTGATGTCGGCGTCTTTGTCTTTCACCACAACGAATTTCACCTTATATTTCTGGCCATTTTTCGGGTTTGTCAGCTGAACGTGACCTATTCCAGCGGGTTTTAGCGGTGATGAATTGTACGTCTTCAATACTTGGTTTGTGTTTAAGACATTCCTTTCATACTTGGTACCACGCAGTTCTCCACTTCGGATCACATTACAAGTCGCCCCGGTGTCCACTTGAAAACTCGTATTATGGCCACCTTTGATTTTCATTGTTGCGTGGATTTTTGAACGAAATTGTTCGCTTTTTACGACCAGAACTTCTTCAGGTTGTGGATGCAGGTCTAGAGTCAATACGGATTCTCCGGAGTCACCCTCTGAGCTGTTTGGGCGAGTGTATTGCGTTACTATGTTTGCTGGCGAGTACTTCGAATTCTTCTGTAAACAAACCTGCGAGAAATGATTCTGTCTACCGCAATTCTTGCATGTTTGGCCATAAGCTGGGCAAGCGCCTCGTCGGTGACTACCGCCGCAGTATTTGCAAGGGCGTCTTGTCTCCCTTGGCTTTCGTTGCCTTTCGTTTTCCGTCTTTCTGTTTTGTCTTAGCGCGTTTATTTCTTCGTCATTTCCCGAGGGCTTCTTTAATTCTTTGAGGCGCATATTTGTCGTTTCGCCGCTTCTTCCGATGTCTATGGCTCGCGAGAGCGTAAGTTTCTTTTCTTGTATTAATTTCTTTCTGGTTGACTCATCTCTGATTCCTAATACAAGTCTATCCCTAATCAGCGAGTCGTTAAGACAATTGCAAAAATTGCATGTTTGCGCGAGCTTTCGTAACACCGTCACATATTGGTCAATGCTTTCAGTATCTTCTTGATTTCGTCGGTTGAATATAAATCTTTCGTACGTTTCGTTAGTTTCTCCGACGCAAAATTCTTCAAACTTCTCAATAATTTTGCTGAGTACTTGGCGGTCTGTCTCTGTTGCGAAATCCATTCCTTCATACATTTCGAGCGCTTCTTCTCCAATTACCGATAGAAACATGGCTGCCTTGAAATTTTCTTCAAAGTGATTTAGTCTGGCGACGATCGCGTAATTCTGCCATGCTCTCTTAAACCGCTTCCAATTTACCGCAAGATTGCCTTCCATCTTCAGAGGCTGAGGCGGTTTTAACCCGGGTGGGAGAGTTGGCAATGTACTGGCCATGTTGTTCTGTCCTGTACTTGTCTCCGCGGGCGGTGTTTGTGCCGTTTCTTCGCTGCTTAGGTTCTCTGCTTCAGACATTGCTCTTCATTCACAATCCCACTCCTGACACCATGTTTTGGTATTCTATATGATAGTACTTAATAAATCAAAGCTTTATTTCTAGCTGTGAGTGTCCTATTTACGTGGTCATGCACAATGCTGCATGTATATCATTCTCTACTTCTTGTCTATATCCTGTTACAACTATTTGTCCCGTATTACAAATTAATATTAACTCCTATCGTGACACTAGTGACACCAGGTACATTAGGAATCTGACTAACACAACCAATATCTTGGGTCTTGACTTGCATGTCAAGATCCAAACACTTAATGTTCCGAGGCACGCATACTTCATTATTGGCATCGAAAACAGAGGACTGTGTTTTACACAGTAAGTTAAATTTCCTGCGTGACAAGAAATTTTCATACTTGAAAGCAACAGCTTGCATCATGGAATTTTCTGATTGGCTAAAGCCTTTCATAGCTTCAGTTACAATACTTCCAAATATTTTCCCTGTCTATATTTTCTAATCAGGTTGTCCATCAATTATTTCTTGGTATTTGCTGCTAAGAAATCCCAAGCACCAAGTAAAGACCCTTCTTCTCCACCATGGATGTATCCCAGAACATTCTTGGTTTCTTGTCGTCTTCTGTAGCGAATGCTTGAGGTACGGCTTATAATAGTCTCAAGGCTAGTACTGGTGTTTTCTCTTCATGTACGTGAATACCCTTTCTGATCCAGAAGAGGTTTTAGCTTCTCATATTGGAAGGTCACTTCTTTAAGCTTCTTTGCTTGCTTGCTTGACCAATTATTTTTCCTTTTCTTCTTTTTCATGAATTGAAGTATTCAATTCACATTCTGTTACGAAAAGAAACAGGTATATTTTCAACAGTATACTACAACAAGTGTTTATTTATAAAAAAATCCACCATGTTGACCATTAAAAAGTCACGCTATTAGGGGGCCAATATTAAAAAGTCACAAATATCAATAAGCTAGGGGGCCACTATTAAAAAGTCACAAATATCAATAAGCTAGGGGGCCACTATTAAAAAGTCACAAATATGAATAAGGGGGCCAAGGACCAAAAGCTAAATAGACAAATTCAGTTGGTTATTTAGTATGCATCACAAATGAGACTTACTTGCAATTGCTACTTTCTCCGCATCGACGGTAATCTGAGTGTCGATTTCTTGCTGAGCGTCATGAACATCGGCTTTCTTTTCATCGACATGGTGGAGGTCCTTTAACAGCTGTCCTTGGCTATTTTTAAGTTGGAAAAACGGCGATTTTTACAAAAAAACGTTAACCTGCCTTTACACTTTCCGACATGGAATCTATTCTTGCTGCATTTTCTACTTTTTGACAAAGTGTAGGCAAGCTGAAATTGAATGCACCCCTGGGTGAAGCAAACAAAATGGCGCAACACAATGAAAGCATTGAAATGCAAATTAGTTTGCGATTTACAGCGCACTTTCTTACCCTTGTTCCGAACCGCTGGCCATCCACGTATATAAATAATAGATGAATCTTCAAATTCCCCTTGAGAAGTTTCAACGTAGTATAGTTTTAACCAGTCATTTTGGTCCAAAACCGCGAAAATTGTAAAAATCTGGCCCTTCTTTGTCGATTTCTCCAGCGAAGGTAAAATAAAAAGGGGGGTTGTCAAGGGGGGGTTATTTATATGACAAATCTCCTACTCAGTGACCCATCGAAAGTAATGTTTGGTCTTCCATGTGCTAGTGTAAACAAGGAAACCAACCGATAAACAAGGTCAATTAAGACACATATTTTTCAATTTCTGTAACTGTTACTATGTTTTTTAGATTTATATGGCCAAAACGAGTTTCATGTTTGTCTATTTCTGCCAAAACTTGAAAGATTAGACAATAATTAGCAAAAATATAGGCTGCTGTATATCGAGAGGCTTGAGCCGCGTCAGAATCGCACCGTAGGAAACAAAGTACTAGTTACGTGGGCGCAACCTGAGCGGGAGCAAAATCCATAGCAACCTACGACCGCGAACCCGCGGCTGGCATTGGTTCAGCCGTTGTTACTTGTGCTTACCTGTTGCAAGTAGAGTCAGTTTACTTCCTTACTTGCCCAGTAATTATACTGTCTTATAATACTCATCTTTTTCAAATTCTAAGTTATCAATTATATTAATGACACGCATGACGCATCAAAAAACCAAGTCACGGAACTATCAGAACGTATTTGAATAGACAATAGTACGATATAAATCGTTCCGTGACTAATTTTTAAAATGAGGCGATCAGACAAAGCATGCGCATTTGAAGACACTCCACTAAACGTTAACGTTACACACGATACCAGTTAAAATTTCCACAGAATGTTAATATTGGACTATGAAAGAAGCGAGTAATATAGATTATATAAGCAAACATTGCAACGCGACTACCGTACAGTCAGAGAAACCTTACCTCGGAGTGGTACCGATTGTGAATTGTGCTTCTTTGTAAGTGTTTAAAAGAGAATGTCAGCAGACTGAGAACTATACAGCTTTAAATGCAAGTGCCAGCGCACTTTTCCTTCTTTCTTTAAGACATCCACCAAAGAGGTTCAATTGAATCTCCATGCAGACTTAATAAGCCAGAAGCAACGCGCAAATGATCAACGGATTTACGCACAATATTCAAATATTCAAGTGCAGGCGCCAAAAATGCTATCAGTTGACACTTGACTGAGATTGAATTACTCATTATTGTAGCAAGCATCTCTGACGGGATTTGGAAAAGTTTAACACGTCAATAGTATATTTAGTGTAGTCTTTTAAAGTTTATAGATATTATTAGGTTAGTTTTAGATTGCAGATGCGAGAACTGCTACTTCATGCTCAAGTCTTAGCTGAACGTCCTTAAATAATTTTCAATCATATTCATAATAATTATGTTTGCAAGAGATTGATTGATAAGTTATCTCTTGGCACCAGCAAACTATTTTTGCTATTTCCTGCCAAGGTTCGAGGCTATTTAGGCGGTATTGTTGGGTTAAAATAAATTAATTCGGGGTAGAAGTCAGTGCATGTGCTAAATCAGACAACTGTAAAAAAAATAATTCAAAAGTACTTCTCGTCTTCTCACCAGTTTACCATTTGGCTCATTCTTCACCCCAAATTACGGTAAGTTTCGAGTTTTTGAGTAGCGAGAGCTATAGTCATTGCATAAAATAAGCTTCTATCAATTCTACAGTACAGCATAACAGCGCCACTGGCAACAAAGCGGACATGCGGAATTTGTGCATGTAACGCGCAAATCGTGTGCGCTACCGTAGAAATCAACTATAGTTCTGATTATTACCTAAATGGCATTAATAATTGCTACACCTCGCGGCATATATAGCTAAGACCTTTAAGGCAAAAGACCGTTTGACAAATCTATCGAATAGATCTACTCAAGACTATTCAAGACCTTGCAAGACTTTTCTTCATGACTTTTCTAGGCAATCGCGGCACAACTGTCTTGCAAGTTCTTGCAAGACCTTTGACAGACTATGGAAGTCCTATAGTTGTCTAGAAAAGGTCTAGCAAAGGTCTCCAAGACCTATTATAGACCTTTTAAAGACCTTCTAAGACCTTTCGTTTTCCAACGGGACTGCTCTGATCAACAAATTTTTATGGAAAAAAACAACTTTAAAAAGGATATATGAAGTAGTCTCCCGTGTGATAAATTTGATTGGCTAACAATCGAAATAAACAGTGCAAATAACTAACTATCCAAATATCGCTGTTATTTGCACTCATTTTTAGTGTTATTTGGACAGTTTTAATGTAGTTGTATAATAAGTACAGTTATCACACTTTTACTAATTCCATTTTAGTATTGAAATGTTTACATTATAAAAATTTATTCTTAGCATTTTTAAGTGTCATAGAAAATACTGTTGTACACACCTGCATAATAAAACAATTATAGCACTCTGTTAGAAGAATTATCAAGGCCTGGGCTAACATGTTTATTTGCCTGCTAATTGGCTTAAAATTTGATAAATATAAGTTGTGGTTGCAGTCAGGGGTTTTGGTATATACAGTACTAGGGATTTTTAAATTGGTTATACACAAGTAATATATTTACATTGAAATTTTGAATTTATGGTATATTTTAATTCTGTGGATTTCTGGTATAAAGTTTTCAAAAGTAGCAATTAAAGTCTGGCAAATTTGCATAAACCAATGCTGGGCCAATTTAGTGAACTTAGTGCAACTTAGAGATTGTGGCAATGCCAGACTATTGTTGCTGCATGTGTAATTATATAATAGGGACTGACCCAGAATATAACAGAATAGACTTGGTATTGAACCATACCATATGTTACTAATTTTGGGCATTCATTTACTGTTTCAAGGAATTTCAGGTATATTTTTTAATTTGAGCATATTGTCAAGTATTTTGATTGATTTTTATAAGGTATTTGGTGTACCGACTACCTCCCTGGCCAACCCCAGTAAGTCATAATACAAACCTCGGTCTTGCATGATACTGTATTTTTTTATATTCTGTTCAACGTTACAGTTCAATATCGTTAAGGGTTCACAAACATTAAAATTTGCAATGGAACATGTCAATTATATTATTACATAAATTAGTAACAAATTAATTGTACAATATGTAACTGCATGTGCAGCAATGTTTTCACACAAATATTTTATTCGACAGAAGTAAGATACTGTAAATGATTTATCAATTATCAGGCTGTGATGTTAAACCGATGATTTCAATGATAATAAGTCAAAAATCGTACATTATATGGCCAAAGTTGCAACAATTTGGTCTTTTGGGCAATATCATATTGTTTACAATTATAAGGTGCCACTGGTTAAGTCTATAGTGAAAATTTTGTCTCTTGGATTACTCTTTCTTTACTCGCTACAGTACATGTTTTTGAATTTAACTGCTCACATCAGTTATTAATATAATTACTCTTTTGCATATTATGCAAAATTATATTTTCTTGTACTTTCCCGTAGGGAAACGGCCGACCTTTTGAAGACCTTGAAGACCTTGAAATTTGAAAAGGTCTTGAAAAGATCTAGAATATTGTCTAAAAAGGTATTGAAAAGATCTAAAAAGCACCTAAAGTAAAAGTCTTGTAAAGACTTTCTGCCCCGTGATCTTATAATTTGACAAGTCGTAAGACCTTTTAAATTCAAGACCTTTTTGAATCTGGAATGTTTGCTTGATAACGATGTAGAAAGGTCTGGAAAGGTCTTTAAAATTCTTGAAAGCTACTGTACAAAAATTGTTGGATCATACGAAAGAAGCAAGAATAAAGCAAGTATAGAAACAAATAATTGACCTCGACTGGGTGATTCGAACCCACAATACTACCAAAATCAGTAGAGTGACTTTTCCGGAAGAAAAAAGGTTGTTTGGAAGGCGGCCAAACGTTTATGTTTTATGACGTCAAGTTCAGGAATGCAGCGTGACGTGTCAACGAATTTAACGAAATAAACGAATTCAGTTGAACAAGATGTTAATTTGATTTTGAACAGAGTGCGAAGTGAATATCGTACTGCAGTACACCCCGTTCAAAAAAACGTATTGTTCGACAGAATTCGTTGATTTCGTTCATACGCCACGCTGCATTCCTAAGCTTGACGTCATATAAACATTAACGTTTGGCCGCCTTCCAAACAACCTTTTTCCTTCCGGAAAAGACACTCTACTGATTTTGGTAGTAAATACCTTTGGTTTACTAGCCGCTTAATAATACATACACGGTATCCAATTTCTGAGACTCGAACCCCCGGCTGGCATTGATTCAGCCGTTGTTACTTGTTAGACTTGTTTTTTCTTGTGTATTTCTCATTTTTTTCTTGTCGGAAAATGGTGACGGTAAATCAGAAGAGAGCGACAAAAAAACCCAAAATAATTGTGAGTAGATCGATGATTGACTTGAATCTGCCTTACACTCGCTTGTCAGTTGAATGCGGAACGTATCTCTGCGCCATCCGATTGACTTCTTCATCTTCTTCAAACTCAACGCGTCGATTACATGCCGGTGTAACAGGACCAGATGCCCCCCTTCAGAATGCCCCCCGGGGCATCTGGTACTAGGACCAGACCCCCCCCCCCCCTCAGGACCAGATGCCCCCCTTGTGAAATCCTTTAAAATACTTCTCAAACCAAGTTCGAAATGTATTGAAACTTGTTTCGAAACTAACGATAAAACTTTTAGACGGTTAAATGAGCTCGCAAGCGTTCGATAGACGTTGAAATATCTCCCAAAGCGCCATTGAAATGTTAATCGCGGTCGGCAATGATTAATGGTTGTTTTTCTATTTTTGAAACAGTGCTTCGGAGAAAAACCCGGGCTGAAAATAAAATAGTGCCTTTTTCAGAGTATGCCAGACCGGAAAACCGAGGTCTATGAAACTTGAATATCTATTTAATAAATTGGAAATTCGGCAAATTCTAATGCGCTTCCGCGTGCTGGCTTTCGGACTTTCTCTTTCATTATGGAAGCATATTAGAATTTGCCGAATTTCCAATTTATTAAATAGATATTCAAGTTTCGTTTTTTATTGATTGTAACATTGTTGAGCTGATGTTTCGAAACGTTGAAACTCTGAAAAAGGCACTATTTCGGCACGGGTTTTTCTCCGAAGCACTGTTTCAAAAATAGAAAAACAACCATTAATCATTGCCGACCGCGATTAACATTTCAATGGCGCTTTGGGGGACATTTCAACGTCTATCAAACGCTTGCGAGCTCACTTAACCATCTAAAAGTTTTATCGTTAGTTTCGAAACAAGTTTCAATACATTTCGAACTTGGTTTGAGAAGTATTTTATTTCACAAGGGGGGCATCTGGTCCTGAGGGGGGGGGGGGAGGGCATCTGGTCCTAGTACGAGATGCCCGGGGAGGGGGGGCATTCTGAAGGGGGGCATCTGGTCCTGTTACACCGGCGCGTTTGTAGCTACTACAAGTTATGCACTTACGATACAAACAGTAATGCTCTCTTCTCGCGTCTATATTTACTCGAAAAGACCGCCGTGCGTATTAAGTTTCATGTTTTCATCTCGCATTACAGCCAGAAAAACTAGACAAACACGTTCTTTCGTGAATTGCATTAAGTTCGGCACATGATCAGTTCGCCGTTTGAAACAAACAGTCGAACTAAATTGTTTCAAACGTCGAACATATCATGTACTTAATTCAAACTATTCAAAAAATAGTGTTTTGGGGAATTTAGGATAGACTACCACCTTAAGTTCGGCACATGGCAAGCTCGACATTAGCCTGGTACCCTGGCCCAATTTCAAAAGAAATATGGGCCAGGTAACCACTAATTTCATTCTCGCGTCATCAAGGCTAAATCCACTTATGACAATTACAGTTTTACTCATAGCCACTAAAAACGCGCGAAAATTCAACCAAAAGGAAAGCAGAAGTCTTTAGTGGTTACCTGGCCCATATTCTTTGATTGGGCCAGGGTACCAAGCTGCAAGTAGATTTTTACTTCCTTACTTGCCCACTAATTATACTGTCTTATAATACTCATCCTTTTCAAATTCTAGGTTATCAATTTTATTAAAGACAGGCATGACGCATCAAAAAACCAAGTCACGGAACTATCATAACGTATTTGAATAGACAATAGTACGTTCTAATAGTTCCGTGACTAATTTTTAAAATGAGGCGATCAGACAAAGCATGCGCATTTGAAGACACTCCATTAAACGTTAACGTTACACACGATACCAGTTAAAATTTCCACAGAATGTTAATACTGGACTATGAAAGAAGCGAGTAATATAGATCAGTTATATAAGCAAACATTGCAACGCGACTACCGTACAGTCAGAGACCTTACCTCGGAGTGGCACCGATTGTGATTGTGCTTCTTTGTCAATGTTTAAGAGAATGTCAGCAGACTGAGAACTATACAGCTTTAAATGCAAGTGCCAGCGCACTTTTCCTTCTTTCTTTAAGACATCCACCAAAGAGGTTCAATTGAATATCCAAGACTTAATAAGCCAGAAGCAACGCGCAAATGATCACGGATTTACGCACAATATTCTAATATTCAAGTGCAGGCGCCAAAAATGCTATCAGTTTCAGTTGACACTTGATCGAGATTAAATGTTTACATTGAATATTTTGAGAATAATTACTAATACATATTGTTATATATTCCGGGCAGGGAGTTTCTGAAACCTTTACAGGCTTTTCGAGGAACACAATTATATAGTACTCCCGGTTTAAGTAATGTTCATAAATGTATATATAACATACAAAAATTGACATTAATTATTTACAAAAATTTATATATGTATATATATATATATATATATAACTAGAACTATACAAAGTATGACACGAAAATTGTTACAGGTATCAACAGGTAACCCGTTTTTTTTTGTTTTTTTACAAATGTAATTTCTTGACATTAGTTTTAAATTTACAGCATGACTGAATATTTCTGATTTTCAAATCTAAGTTATTCCGTATATCAATTCCCTTTATTCTTAGAGTATATTTTAGAATGTTTGTTCTGAAATAAGATTTATGCAGTTTGTCTGCATTTCTAGTATAGTGATAGTATATCTTATGTAGTCTTTTAAAGTTTATAGATATTATGTTAGTTTTAGATTGCAGATGCGAGAACTGCTACTTCTGCTAAAGTCTCAGCTGAACGTCCTTAAATAATTTTCAATCATATTCATAATAATTATGCAAGAGATTGATTGATAAGTTATCTCTTGGCACCAGCAAAGCCTATTTTTGCTATTTCCTGCCAAAGTTCGAGGCTATTTAGGCGGTATTGTTGGGTTAAAACAAATTAATTCGGGGTAGAAGTGCTGTGCTAAATCAGACAACTGTAAAAAACTAATTCAAAAGTACTTCTCGTCTTCTCACTTGTTTACCATTAGGCTCATTCTTTACTCCAAATTACGGTAAGTTTCGAGTTTTTGAGTAGCGAGAGCTATCCCAGGTGAAAATCTTATGTAAGATCTTGCCAAGATCTTGACAAGATCTTATAAGATCTTATGTAAGATCTTACAAGATCTTGGCAAGTTCTTGCAAGATCTTGCAAGATCTTGCAAGATCTTGCAAGATCTTATCAAGATCTTACAAGATCTTGCAAAATCTTACAAGATCTTGCAAAATCTTAAAAGATCTTGCTGAATCTTACAAGATCTTACAAGATCTTACAAGATCTTGCTGAATCTTACAAGATATTACAAGATCCTTCAAGATCTTACAAGATCCTACAAGATCTTGCTGAATCTTACAGGATCTTACAAGATCTTACAAGATCTTACAAGATCTTACAAGATCTTACAAGATCTTGCTGAATCTTACAAGATCTTACAAGATCCTACAAGATCTTGCTGAATCTTACAGGATCTTACAAGATCTTACAAGATCTTACAAGATCTTGCTGAATCTTACAACATCTTACAAGATCCTACAAGATCTTACAAGATCTTGCTGAATCTTACAGGATCTTACAAGATCCTATAAGATCTTACAAGATCTTGCTGAATCTTACAAGATCTTACAAGATCTTGCTGAATCTTACAAGATCTTACAAGATCCTACAAGATCTTGCTGAATCTTACAAGATCTTACAAGATCCTACAAGATCTTGCTGAATCTTACAAGATCTTACAAGATCGTACAAGATCTTACAAGATCCTACAAGATCTTACAAGATCTTGCTGAATCTTACAAGATCTTACAAGATCTTACAAGAACCTACAAGGTCTTACAAGATCTTACAAGATTGTACAAAATCTTACAAAATCTTACTATCTTGACTGTTGCAGAATCTTACAAAATAACACAAGTTCTTGTTGAATCTGACAATATCTTCCCCGATATATCATTTGAAGGGCTTTAATAAGAGCATAATTAATTTGATTTAAAGTGCTTATGAAATGAAAATTGAGTTTGTCTTATTTGAAAGTACTTATGAAATGACAGAGTAACATCTTTTGCTGTTTTTTGTTTATTTGCTTGCTTGCTTCTTTCTTGAGGTATCTCAGTTTGTTTTATATGTGAAACTAACCAGTGACATCACAAAGCGCATAATGACTTACTGGGAAAGGTTTATATATACTGTATAGATCTTTCCTATTATTAAATGGAATTAATTGAAAATGTAATTATTTTTGTTGTTGGAAGGGAAACACACACATTTCGAAGTGCTTCCATCTGATAATAGAAAAGATATATAACCTTTCCCGGTAAGTCATTATGCACGCGTTGTGACGTCACTGGTTATATTAGTTTCACTTATAAAACAAACTGTGATATCCTAAAAACAAAGCAAGGAAACAAAAAACAGCAAAATATGTTACTCTGTCATTTTAAAAGTACTTTCAAATAAGACAAACTTAATTTTCATTTCATAAGCACTTTAACAAAATTTGTTACATGTTACATTGTATAATTATATTGTTACATTAGATCTGGTAATGTAGAGATGGGGTCATACACGAGTGTAAATAATTAGTTTGTTTTTGTCCATTATTTTGCTTTATATGATTTTATGATTATCACTCTACATGTATGGTGAACAGTCAACCCCAACACACTTGCATGTCCAGTTATTGATCTAGCTCTTTGGTAATTGGTGAAAAGAGACAGCATATTACTCTCAAATAAGGTTGTTGAAAATAAACTGTAATTAACTATTTAAAGTATTTATGATTGACATTATTTAATTTCCAAGCTAAGTAGTACCGTACTGTAATGACAAAATTAATTCATTTAAAATTTATAGTCTTTATAAGTTTTTGCTTTCTGCAGCATCCATTCTACATTTTGCATCCCTACATTTTTGGTTACATGCATCCATAACTTGCTGGTGATATTTATTAACTTTGTCCGACCCATATTTGGCATGGAGTTAGTACATCTATAATAACAAATGGAGATATTAACAAAAGATTGATGTGAAATAGAATAAAACTTGTGAGACTCTGAACATTTGTTTAATTAACTCTGAACATCAGCAAACTAAGGGGGTGATTACATGGACCAGGCTAGCCATCCTATATAAATTGTATGTCTTTTCAACATTTCAATTACATGACAAGCAAGCTAGCCCAGTTTGCCTTGATCCCAGTTGTCACAACCGGTTAACCGGGCCAGTCCAGTCCATGTTTACTGGTAAATTTTAATATTCTTTGAAACATGTTTAATATTCTTTGTAGTCTGGTTTATAGCATACATGCATAAGTTTGCCCCAGATTCCAACACTGAGAACATTGCTGTCTAGGAATATCTAGTTTTCAAGCTATGTTGTTAACACAGTAAAGCCTTTTCTTAAATTAAATATCGAAACATAACAGTTGTATTCATCAGAAAGGGAATCAAATGGTCGACTTTTTGTAAATGAATTACCTATGTATAGTATACAGGGTATATATATATTCAAAATTGCCGCCGTTGTTGACAAAACAATTTGTCAATTCCCAAAACAAACCATAAATCCTTTAATTGTAACACTTATAAATAACGAAAATAAACATATTTTGTAAGAATCAAACCGCAAATCGTTTGTATTCCTTCAATTAAGAACATTTATATTCTATAAATATAAAATACCCCGAGTATACCTTGCCGACTATTTAAAATTTATACAAATCAGTATACAAAATTGCTGATTAAAGAATCTATGACTTACCCTCAATAATGTGATCGCATCCATCGTCTGTATACGTCGATCTAGCGAAGAACCATTTATAAAACAGAAGCAACAAATTACAAAGCAAAAGGCAAACAACAATCGCCAACGAACTTCTAATTCGAAAAATGAATGCGGCACCGGGTATAATAATCCCGCGTTAGCCTCGCGTGGTCTTAAGGTAGCACAAAACGTTTATGTAAATTCGCCCATAGTCACTCGAAAGGCGAAAGCCATTACATTGAGTTTTACAAATCAATATTTCTACTTTTTAATTCAACTTTATGGGCTAGTATATTTAGGTCATTTGACAAGTTTTATGTCTAATCAAATAGTGTGTAGCATGCTGCACTAAATATCTGTTAGCACAGGAATTTTGAATATAAGAAACGTATACAGAGGCGTAGCCAGGATTATCTGTCAAGGGGGGCCAGGAAAAACCTAGGGGGGGGGGCAGCTTAACTGAGGCATATGAACCAAATTCTCTCAGGGGTGGCGCCCCAGCCCCCTTCTGGCTACGCCACTGAACGTATAGTTAAAGTTTGGTGGAAAAATTGCTTGAGCAATATACGGTAGATCAAAAGAAACACTTATAAGCAAAATATGACAAATGGTAAACTTGGAAAAGCATTTGAAGCTCAATGTTTTAACTTCAGAGTTATAACTTAGAGATGAATAAAAAATCGAATAGAATATTCTATAGAATATTCACATATAGAAATATTCTATAGAATATTTAATAGAATATTCTACTGGCCTCATATAGAAAATCTAATATAATCCTTTGTGGAAGAAAAACCAATATGCTATAGAAAATCCAATAGAATATTCTATTAACACTTTAGTGTCATACAGAATATCCAACAGAATATTCTGTTTGAAAAAAAAATCCAACAGAATATTCCATTGGATTTAGATTTCCAACAGAATATTCTATAGGATTCTATAGAACATTTTCGTAAGGGATATATCATACAAAATATCTTATAAGCTTTTACAAGATAATACACAAGATCTTGAAAGATCTTGCGAGCTTTATGCAAAATTTGGTTCAAGATCTTAAATAATATCTTATAAGAAATTTCTTATAAGATCTTATTTAAGATCTTACAAGATTTTACAAGATCAGCTTACAATATCTTATAAGATTTTGTTACAATAATTTTCTTATAAGATCTTATTTAAGATCTTACAAGATCGTACAAAATCTTACAAGATCTTATAAAATTTTGTAAGATCTTATAAGATCTTATAAGAAATTTCTTATAAGATCTTATTTAAGATCTTACAAGATCTTACAAGATCTTACAAGATCTTACAAGATCTTACAAGATCTTTGTAAGATCTTATAAGAAATTTCTTATAAGATCTTATTTAAGATCTTACAAGATCTTACAAGATCTTACAAGATCTTACAAGATCTTTGTAAGATCTTATAAGAAATTTCTTATAAGATCTTATTTAAGATCTTACAAGATCTTACAAGATCTTGTAAGATCTTGACAAGATTTTCACCTGGGATAGTATTGACTCATTGCGTAAAATAAACTTATATCAATTCTACAGTACAGCGAAACTGGCAACAAAGCGGACATGGAATTTATGCATGTAAAGCGCAAATCGTGTGCGCTACAGTAGAAATCAACTATAGTTCTGATTTTACCTAAATGGCATTAATAATTGCTAGACCTCGCGGCATATAGCTAAGACCTTTAAGGCAAAAGACTTTGACATTCTGATCGAATTGATGCCAAGACTTTTCAAGACTTTGTAAGACTTTTCTTCAAGACATTTCTAGGCAATCGCGGCACAAATGCCTTGCAAGACCTTTGACATATCATTGAAGTCTTATAATTGGCTAGAAAAGGTCTAGCAAAGGTCTCCAAGACCTATTATAGACCTTTTAAAGACCTTCTAAGATCTTTCGTTTTCCTACGGGTTACCTTACCATGCTTGCCTTTCCAACTTGTGTGATTTTCTCTAAGAAAAGGGGGTTATATACTTGTTCATCCCTGGACGTACCGCTACATTAGGTTGGAGTAAGATTAGAATTTGCATTTTATAATCTCAAGTGTATCTTAATACTAATAATTTATTTTTATAGACTGCAGTGATGGTAAGGGAACTGGCAGTGATATCCGACTTCGCCGTCTCTCAACAATTTCATCAGTTCTTGCAGCCACTGGCCATATTTTTCGAACTAGATGGAAATGGTATTGGAAAGATGAGCATGATAAATGGCAATCATTTGACGATGGAAAAAACAATACCAGCAGTGAGAAGATAGAACTAGACTTTCAATCAGGTATGCTTTATCAAGTATATCATTAGTATTATTGGGGTAAAATACACCATTTGGGTTTATACTTATTTGTATACTGTAAGGGCTATAAGGGCTTATAATTTTGTGGGAGGGGAGGTGTGTTATAACCATAAAGAAAAAGTGTTTTGAGGAAATAGTTTTTATGAAGAACTTCAATCTCCATTTTTTATGTCATACATGTAAAATGGCATTAACATGAGATTGGTTTATCTGATCTCGGACGCCAGGGGCTACTTAATGGGGATGGGAGGGGCTTATAATGGGAGCTTATAATGGGTGTGGCTTTGTATAATAGGGACGGGGGCTTATATAAAAATAGGGGTGGCTTATAATAAGAGATTAGCTTACAGTATGATGGTGAGCTTATAATGGGGGTGGCTTATAGGGAGTTGGGCTTATGATAAGGGTGGCTTATAACAGAGGGACGGGTTTATAATCGGAAGTTTATAATGGGGTTCGCTTATAATAGAGGGTGAGACTTATAATGGGAGGGATGGGGGCTTATAATTGGGGTTTTATAATGGGAAGGGGGTTCATAATATAAAACCAAAGGGGCCTATAGTGGCGATCTTATAATTAGGGTGGTTTATAATAGACAGATGGGTTTATAATGTGGAGTTTATTATTGGGGTAGCTTATAGGGAGAGGGGCTTATAATAAGAGTGTCTTATAATAGAGGGAGTGGCTTATAACGGAGAGCTTATATTGGGGGTCGCTTGAAATAGAGGGTAGGGCTTGTAATGGAAGGGATTGGGGCTTATAATTGGGGTTTGGAATGGGTGTCATAATATAATAGGAGAAGGGCCTATAGTTGTGAGCTTATAATGGGGGTGGCTTATAATAGGGAGACCGTGCTTATAATGGGGAGCTTGTAATGAGAGTGGCTTATAATAGGGAGAGGGGCTTATAATGGGGGACTAATTATAATAGGGAAAGGGGCTTATTATAATGGTGAGCTTATAATGGGGGTGGCTTATAATTAAGGGAGAGGGGCTTATAATTGGGAGCTTATAATGATGGTAGCTTATAATAGGGAGAGGGGCTTATAATGGGGAGCTTATTAATGAGGGTGGCTTATAATAGGGAGAGGGGCTTATAATGGTGAGCTTATAAAGGGGGTGGCTTTTACCAGGGAGATGGGCTTATAATGGTGAGCTTATAATGAGGGTGGCTTAGAATAGGGAGATGGGCTTATAAGATGGGCTTATAATGGTTAGCTTATAATTGGGGGGGGGGGGCTTATAATGGGAATGGGTGTCATAATATAATAGGAGAAAGACCTAAATAGTTGTGAGCTTGTAATGGAGGTGGCTTATAATAGAGAGGGGGGCTTTACAATAGGGAGAAGGGTTTATAATGGCGAGCTTATATTAGGAGAGGGGCTTATAATAGGGAGAGGGGCTTATAATGGGTAACTTATAATGAGGGTGGCTTATAATAGTGAGAGGGGCTTATAATGGTGAGCTTATAATGGGGGGGGGGGGGCTTATAATAGGGAGAGCGGTTTATAACGGGGAGCTTATAATGGCGGTAGCTTATAATAGGGAGAGGGGCTTATAATGGTGAGCTTATAGTGGGGGTAGGCTTATTATAGGGAGAGGGCTTATAATGGCAGTGGCTTATAATAGGTAGAGGGTTATAATGGGGAGCTTATAATTTGGGTGGCTTATTATAGGGGGATCTTATAATGGGGGTGGATAATTATAGGGCTTATAATGTGGAGCTTATAATTGGGGTAGTGTTTCATAATGGGGGGTTTATTATGAGGGGGTTATAATGGGAGGGGGTGATAAAGGGGGCATATAACGGGAGTGGGTTATTATTGGAGGGGGTAGGTTTTAAAATGGGGAGCTTATAATTGCGGGTGCTAATAATGCGGAAGGGCAGTAATGCGTGGCTTATAACGTTAGTTACTGCATATATAATTATTGAAATTTCAGAAATTATTTACTATCTATATGGAGACATATTTAATGTTTATCTTTAATCATGTACTCCTAAACATACCGGAATAGAAACTATAGGTGGAGGTAATGGTGTGTGAATAAGGGTACGAAAACCCGACAATCAGCTATTTTCTTTATTCAAATCCGTCAATCTGGACTTATTTTTTGTTGAAATCTGAATCCGCAGTAATCAGTTTTGTTGAACATTCCGATGTCGCAAACTTCATTTCAACACGCTGACGATTACTTCAATTTGTGTTGACTTGTCTATAATAATTTATTTTCCTCGTGACAATCACAATGAAAGATCGTCAATGATATAATCCGATCAATAACAGGAAAAATGTACAATCCGAAACAGAAACTGATAATTAGTATAGGTAATCGCATGGGGCCGATGAAAATTGAGGTTTCATTTCAGGACTAGTGTTTTCAAAATTTTACAAAATTGCCCGATTCGCGAAGCGACGAGGGTAATTTGTAAGATTTTGATAACACGAGTGAAATTAAACCATAATTTTACGAGAACTCAAGCGATTATGTGTTAATAGTATAGTGAGCAAAATTATTCAAAAGCTATGTTATGTCCAGAAAATGTCGAAGACGTACATGTACCTTTAAATCATGGTCGGTGCTCGGCAACATTCCAATTTTCCTCGCTCTATCGCTGTGCCTGTTGGCTTTTTTTTTTAAACACAGGCAAAAGTTCGTAATTAATTTTCTAATGTATTCAAACAAACAAGCATTTTAAGACCGAAAAATCTTGCAGTCTTGCAGATTTGTTGAAAAAAGTCAGTCATCTGAGGTTCATTGTTGCTAAGTAACAAAGCGACCAATCACATGCAAGTACTGCTGATCAAGGAACCAATCAAGTGCAAGTAATTTTGCCCTGAATTACAAAAAATGCCATCTTTATTAGCCAGTCATATTCAAGTAATTTTGCCCTGTATATTATTAAAAGAAAAATCTATAATCCGAGGTCAATTATTGTGAAAATGCGCAATCAGCCGCTTTCGCAGGATCCACAAATCCGACAGAAATTTCGATCGGAATCGAAATCTACACTGTTTTTCAGGATCAAATCCTCTGAGCAGTACACCTATTCCCCACCCCACCCTCCCAAGTGAAGTGGGCTTAAATAACTGCAGACATCAAATATTCACTTCAATAATATGACTATTTTCGTGATCAGTCTGGAACGTGAAGTCCAGCAATTTGATTGGTTCCTTAGCGGTTCCTGAGAATTTTATAAACTGTCAATTGTGAACAAATGAAAGTATTGTCAGTGCATGCAACAAGATGGATAATAATTTCAGAATTACTCATTGTTGAAACATATCGTGCAAGTAAGTCGTTAGATATTTTGTATGCTTCTATTTGAGGTATATATATATATATATATATATACATGTATATATATATATATATAGTTCCAGTTTCCGTAGTTATATGTAAAACTTTTTAAAATGTCCAAAATGTTCGTAACATTGTTCGTAATAATATAACATTTACTTCTCACAAGTATTATATAATTTCCTATGTTTTTTTTATTCAACTACTTAACGAGCAATATGTCAAACAATAGCAATTGAAAAATGCTATGTGGGGGTGGGTAGAATGTTCAGCTTTCTATATAAAGGGAAAGTACTTTAAAGCATCCGCCATTTTGGTTTAGGGCCGGTTTATATGATCTCGGTATACCGTGACGTCCCAGTGTACCGGATCTTGGCTTGTAGATACTTTACTGCTGTTTTCCAAGTTACGTTTATATCGTTGAAGCAACTGGGATCCCAGTCAGGCGGGTCAAATATTTGACCATATTAACGCAATACCCCGGTAGACCACCGGGATGAAGTTTACTGACATGCAATGCTTGTAACTTTGAATATTATGGTCAGAATTTTGTCCAAACGGTCAGCTCTAGAGACAAAGCACGGAATAAAAGTGAAATAACTTCTAACATAGTAGAATTAGGGCGAGTTTTGGCTTTTTTGCTCCATTTCCTTAAATTCACGCGCTTTTTGACCCGGGATGAAATTCTTCCTGGTCAACTAAGACGAGCACTTTGTTTACTCCATATAAACCAGGAGAAATATAATAATATAAATCGAGAGGGGAGCCAATTTCCTAGAGGGGGCGAGTATCCTAGGAAATTCGCCCCTAGGTGGGGGGAGATTCCTAGGAAATTCGCCCCCCCCCCCCCCCTCCCCCCAGGCGGAGGGGAGCGAATTTCCTGTGACACCGGTATAAAATTTATCTTGGGCAACCGGGACATTCCGGTACACCGAGATCATATAAACAGGCCCTTAGTGCGCAAGAAAGATGGTGGAAAATACGATCCTAGCATTTTCACAACATTTGTATTCATATAATAAACTACTTTTTGACCCTGCTTGTTCGGTCTGCGCTAGTGAAATATCGGACGTGCGTTTTCTGCACGGACCTCGACTCGCTGCGTTAATTCACTACTGGAGACCTCACAGTGGATCGTTGGGTAGTGAGATAAAGAATGTAGTGACAGTGACTCATTCAGCTTTTGTCATTGGTAAGTTTTTGATTTTTTTTACAGAGAGCGTTGAAAGGAAACACAAGTTTGCCACTAATTTAAACAATTACACGCTTTACTTTGTCGATCAAAACCAGTTTTATCAACAGAACGACAAGCATGGAACAAAGCGCGATGTCCGACGACGACCAGCACAGTTTTTGAATGCCGATGCAATGAAACAGATGCGGCAAGAGTAAGTTAATATTTCTTTAAAAATACCACTAAATTGCTTTTAGCTACCCTGCAAAATAGCAAACACTGATTACCGTACGAAGGGCAATTATACGTTTCCGTTAAAGTCGGAAAAGTTCAATCTAAAACCGAAGAAACAATTGAAACCAGTCACTCGGTTCCACTTTTATGAAGTGTCTAAAGTTTGAGGTTTTGCTCCTTTTGCTGAACTCATGTCAACGACGACCGCGTTGAAAGAAAGACTGGTACTAGTACCTTGTGATCTCATACCGGTAACAAACAAGGTGATCTTTTTTTTTTGGGGGGGGGGGGGGGTATGACTTCGCGGTTATGCTTCAAGAGGACCTAAGAAGGCTTCGCTGATAAATTATTTTCTTTACCTCGAGATTCGTAATTTTCTTTACTTTTGCTAAGTTAGATGATAACTCTTTTAGAGGAAAATATAACTTCAAAAGGTTTAGTTGACCTTTAAATTAAGTACCTGTAAAGCAAAAAAATTAAGTCTGTCCCTGTTATTAGAAAGAACACTCAAAACGACTAAGTAACATCTTTTGCAATTTTTCATTTCTTTCCTTTATTGTTGAGATAAAAACGAAATGAAAATCGTAAAATTAGGAATATCTCTAGAAATAAACAATAGAAAGTGCTCAAATTTTGCATGCTTATAGTATTAAATAAAATACGCTTCACTGTGAAACATTAGTTGTTTTCATGGGAAATGTTGGTGCCTGGCCTCCTCCAATGATAAAATTAAATTTGCTTATTTATGAGCAATCAAGTAGCGTTTACTCCAGCGAATAGAGTGAAGATTAGAGCTTATGTAGGCATTGTAATTCTAACGTTTAAATCTTTCTATTTTTAAACAATGAGGCAAAAATGATAATTCCCTTTTTAAGATTTGGAGTAGCCTGAGAGCATGCGCTTACCATGGCAATCACAAAGATTCCACAGAGAAGTGTATTTTATTGGATACTATATAAGCATACAAAGTTTAAGCACGTTCTATTGTTTATTTCTAGAGATATTCCTTATTTTACGATTTTCATTTCGCTTGTTTGGAGTGAATGACGTCATCAGCCATATAATTTGAATATTTCCAAAACGTGAATATCTCTTGAACGAGACGAGATATTGACAAACCACAAATACCGTTCATCCTCATTTTAAATGTACTTTGTGATAAGATAAAAAAATGACTAACGATTTCTTCGTCATAGTGCCACTTTAAACATTTTGACGTCACATGCGCATGAATTATTAAACCAACTTAATTCGAATGAACCATGTGGATGTGTTTCTCCCACAACACCAAACATGTAGAATTTTGAAGTAATTATATTTATTATTTTGGAGAATAGCAAATAGTTTGGTATAAAGTGTAATCCCGTAGGTTTTGCATGTTAAGGTTGACTTTTTTTCCCTTTTTTGAGTTGACTAGATGCCAATATTTGGGAAAATGCACTCCAAATTTTCAAATCCCTTGACTCCCTGTATGAACCCCACAATTTCTGATTGACATCTAGTCGACTCAAAAACGAAAGACAATCAGCTATGCAAATCCTACCGGAGCTATTTTCATGACGCTTCATGCCACACTAAAGGATAAATAACTCATTATGCATGTGTGACGCAATATGTTTAATTTGCATAGAAAACAACTTGAAATATCTCAATTACTTTGTCATTTTAATTAAGAGTTCTCTCAAATGACAAATATTAAACGACGTGGTGTTTCCACAAACTTATCTTAAAGAATTATTCTAATTTTCGTTTCATAAGCACTTAAAAGTTACGGGAACCACTGAGTATTTTGACAAAATACAAAACAACGGTAACTACGAAAATGGTAAACATTTTATTAATGATTCGACGTTAGTAGTGTTAAAAGGCCGATTCTGGGACATTTTTGTAAAAGAGAGTTTTTAAAATTTTTTTTAAAATGGCGGTTCCGATACTGGGACATGTAGTTCCAGGAGGGGGTTTTCAAAATTTTCAAAATGGCTGCCAAAATTTCCAGGAGGGGGTTTTTCGATCCTGGGACATGTTTTAAAATTTTTTCCAAAATGGCCGCCAAGTTTTTCAGGAGGGGGTTTTAAAGTTTTTCCAAAATGGCGGTTCCGATTCTGGGACATGTTTTAAAATTTTTCCAAAATGGTTGCCAAGTTTTTTTTAAAATGGTTGCCAAGTTTTTGGGTTTGGGGTTTTCAAAATTTTTGGGGTTTGGGGTTGTGGAAGGTTTTTAAAACTTTTAAACAGAAAAACTGTTTAAAACTTTTTAGATATTTTTCTACTCCTTGGTTTTATAATGTCCAATAGCAAGTGTTGAAATTTTATCATCTAGTATAACCCTTTTGTCATCTTCAGAATTTAATGCTATTTTGTTGATATGAATGGTATGAATTGTATGTTTGGTGCTTTTAAATGTGTTCATCCCTTTTAATAAATTTTTTCCAGAAAACAGGCATTCCACATAATCATTAAACTTGATGTCATTGTTAATAGAACTTTTTGCAATACCTTTACACTTTTTGAACTCCCTTTCTTCCCGTAACCCAGTTACAGGATTAAACTTTTTGGCCATTTTAAGTGCGTAAGCTTTTGACCTCAGTCCTACAAATTCTGAGATTTGTTCAGCACCAGTCTCAGATTTCATCATTCCAAGGACTTTCTTGTTTTCTTTACACTTGATGCCACTTGAATGGGTTTCTGGAAAGTTTGAAGTGTCAAACATGGTTTCAACATCTGGCGAGATATCTACAAAGAAGTCATCGGTTTTAATTTCGTAACAAAGGCTGTCAGTGTCTGTAAATAACAACTTTGCCTTATTCCCATATTTTGGTTTAATATAATTGTAGTCAAAATCATACATAGAAATTTTGCTTTTGTCTAGAATAGCCGCACCAGAATATATGGGCTTGTTTAATTTAACTCTAGTTTTTTTCATGTTAACCGCACCCAAGTAATCGGTAAATATATTGATGCCATTGTAGTTGGGTTTTTTCGCTAATTTTTCTAGCTGATCATCATCTGAAACCAGCCGGACATCAACCCTGTTTCTAACATTTTCCATTGTCTTACCAAATACAGAGTTGTTCATGAGTTTGTAAAAATCTTTTTCGAAGTCATTAGTGGCAGCTGTTCTTAACTTTGTGTTTAACATAATGTAAGGCTCCATCCAGGCTTTTTCGATGAATGAGATCCCGCGATGAATTTTTGTTAACACCAGCCCATTTTCCAATATTTGTTCAAGGGCTTCATAATGGAGTACATAATTCTTTTTGTTATTTAAATTTGGTACTAGCTTTTCCACTTTGTCGATCATCATTTTTTCGGCTGCAAATGGCATATTGTTGTGCAGATCATGGAGTTCCTTTGGATAATCAAGATCTACTTCCAAAAAACAGCCTTCGCCTTCTGTTGTTAGGTATTTTTCCCAACCCAACAGCTCATCATCTGGAACCCATTTGAAATTTCCAACTGGTAATGGTTCTGTCATTGACATACCATACAGATTGTTACGATCCAAATATGGAATGAAAACACTTTCTTTTTCTGGATCGTACTCTTCCATATACTTATTGTTGGCCTTGGCATACCGATGAGTAATAGTTGAGATACCTCCGCGAATACCTTTTTCAATCATGAGGTACATATTTGGATCTGTTAAAAGCTCCAACTTTTGTTCCGTCATTTTCAATAAGGCACTCCAAGACAGGCCAGGAGTTGTATAAAACCACATGGGGTCAAGCTTGTAGGTGTTTTTACTCATTTTCCTGAAGTTTTGAATAACATCTGTCAAAAGAAGTACATCGGTTTTCAAATACAGATCATGGTAGTCCTTTAATGTTTTACATTTAAACTTGTCCCAAACATTTTGAGCGAGTTTGTAATCGTTATCGCTAATATGGCTTCTTGTTAGTCTGGAATAAAATTTTTCCTTTGGTGGTAATTGTGGGTAGTCCAACTTTTTTAAACTATCCAAGAATTCATATGGAAACACACCCTTTTGTTTCAACAAATCCACATTTTCTTTTGGATGGTCTTTGAAACCTTTTTCAGTGTAATGGAATTCTGTTGCTGGTAAGTTTGATGCCAGTGTTGCCAATGAGCTTGACATGAATTTTAACGAGTCCAAAAACCTTAGCTCCAAAGGCACCCATTTTTTTCTTGTTATACCATTAGCATCCTTTTTCCAACCACCATCCATCCAAAGTTTTTTGTTAACACTTATGTACTCCTCTTCTGTTTTTGCGATGCATCCAAGTTTGCCATTTGACAATCCTAAATATTTTGCTATTAGATGACTATCATATCCACTGAAATTATGGAACAAAACTGGAATATGTCTTGCACTTCCCATTGAATAATTACAATCATTATGGGCTGCTCCACGATATTTACCATTTAAATGATCATGATCTCTAACTTTGGTTTTTGCAGTATTTTTGTTAGCCTTCCAAAGACTTTTTGGGTCCAGTTCTTTAAGGTTTTTTCGTATGAATTGACCTCCACAAACATAACAAGTTGTTGCATTTTGGAATTCCTCCTCCTCCTTTGCTGACATTATTATTTTCTTTGGCTCCTTCAAATAGTTATGCCAAATCTTTTTTGCTTCTTTTTCTAAAGCCTCAACAAACATTTTACCAATATCTTGAAACTCATACTGTTTTGTGTAGCTTACAGTTTTTCCTGGAAATATGTTTGGGTCAGAACATATAATTTGAAAGCAATAGCCAATTGGTATGTGTTCTTGGTATTTTTGTGTATAGCTTTTTGACTCATCATTGTTCCTGGTTTTCAAAGTTTTTAACATGCATTCAAAGTCAGCTACGATAATGAATGGAACATCTTGGGTTTTCTTAAAATCTTTACAACTCCATCCCATAATATCGTCAACACCCTTTTCCGGGTATTCTTGGATTTGGGCGTCATGAGTTCTACAGATTGTTTCATGTTGATTTAATATTTCCTCTGTTTTGAAAGGGTTTAAACAAAAGTCGCAGAAAAAGTTTTGGTGTTGGTGGTTGTTATTTTGATCTGATAATAACCTACTTTTACTTTTTATACAACTGTAATGGTTGTCTTTCCAGAACAGGCTTACTTTGTTTTTGTGGTCGGACCTAGTTATTTGCATTTGACAAACCTTTTTAATTTCGTCGTCATATGTCAGAACATTTACACCTATTCCATTATTTTTTTCAAATTTTGAGATATCCTTAATTTTAACAGGAAATGTTAATCCCTTGCAGTCATACTTTCTTGCTAATAATTTTACAGCTGTTGGCACTCTTTCAAGTTTTTGGGCGTTTGGATCTTCATTTGAAATTTCTGCAATGGCAACCGCATATAGAAAACAGTTGTCATCCTTGTTTTGGGGATTGATGATAGCTTTTTTGTCCTTGATGAATTTTGGAAGTGGTTTGAAACCCTTGCCATTTAAAGGCTTATATTTTGTTATCGAAATGTGCAGGTTTTCAACAGATCTTATAGACCATCCTGAACCTTTTTTCTGATGAGCTGCCAAATTTTCCAACATTTCCCTTTTTGACTGTTTGTACAGGTCATGAACATCCTCCTCTGTTGTCATTGCCTTCATTTGGGAGGTAAAGTAAAAAAGATCTACTTCTTCTATTCTGTCCACATAATCGTAATGGACAAGTTTGCAGATCAGTGTTGTTTTTACTTTTTTAGAATTTTCAATCTTATTAATAAGGTTCTCAACAGCTGCTGTTGTTTCTTCTAAAAATACTATTGGGTCTCTGTAGTTTTGGCCTGAAATTTCGTACAAAGCTGCCTTACCATTTACAAAATCTTTAATCATTACAGGCTCTGTTTGTCTAAGTTTTTTGTTGGCTTTTGTTTTTTTGTTGAAAATTTTTGATAGTTTGTTGCCAAGAATCCTTCTGTTTCTAGAAAGTTTTTTGTCAACTCCTTTCCACTTCTTGTCCCACTTAATTTTGTCTTGTCTTGCTTCCTCTTGTCTGATCTCTCTTGACCATTTTTGTTGCTCTTTTTTCTGCAGTTTTTTCTGAGTTTTTTGCTGAAACTTAATTAAATCAGCATTTAAATTGTCTTGTTGGTTAATGAGATTTTGTTCCTTTCTTTCCTCCTTCGCCTTCTGTTTTTCTTGAAGCTTGGCAAGTCTTTCGGGTTTGAAAGGTTTCATCTCCTTGTCTCGTTGTAGCTGCCTTTGTTTTCTAAGGCGAGCATTTTCTCGGATTTTTAATAGTTTTGGATCATTTGTAAACTTTGTCATTTATTATATTAGAAAAAATTCTTTAAATAAAAATGGACAAAATGATGAAAATTAGCGAAAATATTAATGCTGTTGATGAAAAGGTTACCGAGTTGGTTGACAATCTTTCGCCATGGGTTTCCCTTGCTGCTGGAATAGTTATTGGAAGCATTATTTGGATAAGTGCCATAGTACTTTTGTAAAAAAAACTTCACTAAAACTTTATAAAAAATTTCTATCCAACTAAGGATAGAAATCTTTGTTAAAAATGACCAAGTTTACAACTTTTTTGGAGAGAAATGAAACCTTAGAAAACAGTATAGAGTCCTATTTATTAATATAGTTTTTAAAATTTTAACGGCTAACTGACCAATATTTGCCTTTGTACATAACATCCCTGTTTTTTTTTATACAAAATGGAATATAACTTGGATTTCTGTACAAACTGAGGGCCGCATTGTAAATACTTGGAAACTCCAGTTTTTCTCCATCCACAGAAGTAAATGTTATTTTTACTGGTGTTCTGATTACGTTTCTGTGGTGTTTTTCATAAACTTCATTTTTTACCAATGGGATGTTAAGCTTCTCGCATAGTGTTTTTGTGTTGGAACTGTGGGCTCCTTCGACACCAAGTCTTCCTCCTATTATTCTGAGTTCTTTGAGTGATGATGGTGGGAAGCCTTCTTCCGGTATTGTTTGTAGTCTTTTGTTTGCACTTGTTCTTAATTGCATTCTTATTTGGAAGCGTTTTTTGTTGAGTTCTTTGGGAGTTATTGTGTCTGTCATTGTTTATTGTATGGTTTTTCTTTTAAAATTTCTTATTGTTGAAATAAGAGATTTTGTTTTTAAAGCAAAGAAAAGTTTTTAGTAATAATGATCATTTCTTTCATTATTGTGCACCCATCGTTCTTTTTCTTTTAAAACCCAATTTTTTCTAAGAACCAAATTTCTCCTGTCCGTCCTTTTCCGTCGAATTTGACGATACCAGTTTAAGATTTTTGTCATCATAATCATTTATTTTATTTTGAGTTAAAGACTCTACAGATAACGATTTTTTACAGTTAGGAACCTTTGTGTAATTTTTGACTGTTTTATTTGTCCATCCTATTTGGACATTTCCTTCCATGGTTAGGTTTTCCTTTCCAAAACTTAAACCAAACTGAAAGCCTTTTTTAGTAATATGGTTTTTATTAAATTTTTCTTTTGGCTTTGACTTTGAATTTCCCATTTGTTTTATTTTTCCTAACCCACAAAGATTAGGAAAAACCTTTTTTCTAATAGCTTACAGTCCAATATTTTTCTTTGTACCAAATAACTGTTTTGTTTCTTATGCGATAATAGATGGCACAACGGCTTTTTAGTTTGAGGGCTGAGGTAGCTTCGGTAATACTTGAAAACTTTATTTTTTCCCCATCTTCAATAGCTGTAAAAAAAATTTCAACAGGTGCAAGACTTCTAAAATTTGGGTTACCTGTGGCTTTTCTTGGAATATGTGGAATGTTAAGTTCTTTACAAAGTGTTTCTTTTGTTTGTTTTGCTGGGTTTTTGATTCCTTTTTGTAAAGCTAAATTAATTAACTCTTCTTTTGAAATGGTAAATGGTTTTTGAGTTTCAGTTAACAGGATTAAGGTTTCCAACTTTTTGCATAGTTGTTTCCGTAGGAGTTCTATTTCTTCTTTTAACTCTTCTTCGGTTTGAACTTGTTCATTTTTTTCTTGAAACTTAATATTAATTTCAACAGTAGGATTCATTTCTTTTATTATACTGTATTTTATGGTTTTTTTCTCAATTTTTTCCTAACCCAAAAAGATTAGGAAAATAGTAAAAATTTAAGTAATAACAACTCAACTGTTATTGGGATCAACAGAACTGACACCACTGTTATTTTCATTAGGATTTTCATCATTTTGTACTGTAACATTTTTATTTGGGCTTGGTTTCCTGTCCCAAACATGTTTCGCAATAATGATACCACCAGTTAGCAAACCAATCATTGGAATATATGGCGAAATTTTTTTAACCAGGGATTTAACATCATCGCAGAATAGTTTGTTTGATGATAATTCTGCATCCAGTTTTTCGTCATTTTGTATTAAGTCTAACTGTTCCAATAACTCTGAGAATTTGGTTACAAGGGTTTCAGTTAACAGAGAAGTTGTTTTGTCAAGTTGGGTTCTTTCATAGCTGAGCTTAATTTTTTCAAGTTGAGTCATTGAAGCTTTTTTCAGATATGCTTCTGAATGTTTTATTTCCTTTGCAAAGGATAACCGGATAAGATCTTCTCTAAGGGTTAGATTTTGCGGTTCTTCATTTTTTTCTTCATTCATTGTTGCGTATTCGGTGTTCATTTATAGTAGTGTTATGTTTTATTATTTTTTATATCTTTCTTTGTACTCTGTGTAAACAAAATATGTTAGACCTATTGCAAGGACCCACAGGTTTTTTGCCAACCATGCCAATCCCTTTGCACCCCAAGATAGTGCAGTTGCCAATATGCTCAAAATTGGTGCCAATACAGGCCATGCAGCTTTTGCAAGTTTTGCCAAGGCTTTTCCTAATGCTCCTGTTGCCTTTGCTGTTGTAACGATAGCAGCTTTTCCAGCTAGTACCACAGTCGTTATAATTCCAGCAATGGAAATGGCAATAGCAGCTGATACTCCCATGTTTTCTTTGGCCCATTCTTTGAATTTTTCAAACTGTGTTAATTCGTGGGTTTCCGCTATTACTTCTGTTTCTTCCTCCACTGGTTTCATGTTTAACAACAATCTATCTCGGTCAGCTTGTAATGCAGATGCATCCCTTCCCATTCCAAAAAGAATTTTTTTTCCCCGACCTTTCTCAGCCTTGTATAGGTCACTGTAAAGGGTTTTGTTGACTTCGGCAGCTTCCATGTTATCTTTAAGCATTTTTACTTTTTCTTTGCTAGTTAGGTGAGGGCTATTAACAATATGGTCAACATCTTTTAAAACACCACCAATGTTACCAAGGTTGGTGTCCTTTTCCCCTTTAACAATAATTTCAGAAAGTATAGCATCCCCCATCATTATTATTCTGTTCCGCAAATCTTTTGAGACAGCCCTACGAAGTGTTTCGGCTGCTTCTCGGCTAATTCCTAGTTTTTTTGCAAAGTGTCCAGTTGCTGTATTTTTGGCCTCCACTGCGGCTATTTTTAATAAGTTTTGAAATTCATCAATTTTTTCCTGGTAATCCCCCTGCCCTTCATTTGGTACAAACTTTCCAGTGGCATCTTGGGTCATAATAATTACATTATCAAAAGTTATTCCAATTGGTTCTTCTGTTTCTGCATTGTAAATTAGTTTACTTTTTTCTATTAATTTTAAACTTTCGGTACCATCTGTTTTGTATACCTGCTGACCAAAAACTTTTTTGATAAATTGTCTTCTTTTTATGGTACCCCTTTTTTTTATGCGTCCTTTTATTGCATTTTCTGCTAGTTCTTGTGCCTTTAGTTCCTTGGCAGTTGGTTTTTTCTTCCCCTTACCTCTTATTTCATCAAGTCTTCTGGTTATTTCATCCTGCTCTTGCATATCAAATTCATATTTATCGTTGGCATCATAATAGTCATCATCTTCATCGTCAACATTTGTTTCTTCTTCATCGTCAACATTTGTTTCAGCCTCTTCTTCTTCGTTTAAACGATCTTGTTCTTCTTCAGCTGTTTCATCTGGATTTAAATCCTTCATTCCAATATTTACAGGTTTTGCATCCATTATTTATTTATGTCTGTTCCCCAATAACTTTTACCAACTCCATACCATAATATTTTCCCATAATGTCCTCCTCCTTATCCCGAATTCTATACATAACAGGGACACCTCTAAAAACAGCTGACACAGTAAAAATTTCATCAGTAAAATTTGGATCGTAACCTTTTGCAAAGTTTTTTCTGTATTTTTGAATTCTAACATGATCCCCAATTTTGAATTTTGGGTTTACTTGGGATTCAAGAGGAGGAATTCCATACAAAGTAAAGAAAACTTTGGATTGGTTGTCATTATTAACATCCTTTGGTTTCATTTTAATAGTGCTGTGGGTTGTGTTGTTGTAACTATTTGTAAATTTGTCAAGACTATTTAACCACTCTTTGTTCCCTTTGAAAGTAAAATATTTCCACATCCTGGTTTTCAAAGTCCTGTTAAACCTTTCTACAACAGCTGCCTTTTTTGTTTGGGGATATTTATCTTCCTTTGTTATTTTATCTTTTTTTGTTTTTTTATCTTTTTTTGTTATTTTATATTTTGGTCTATGTGTTGAAAAATATTCTATGTTTAGAGATTTCAAAAGAGTTTTTACTCCAACATTATAAAACTCCTTTCCTTCGTCAAACTGGATTGTTTCCGGATATTTACCAAATCTTTTCTTAAATTCTTCCAATATTTTACTAACACCTGCCACCATACTTACTGTGTTTTTTCTATGGACAGGAACAGCGAAACCAAATCTTGACAAAATTTCTATTCCTGTTAGGATCCATCGTTGACCATTATTTTCAGTTTCAAATTTTGCCATATCTACCAAGTCCATTTGAAGTTGGTCGGCAAGATTTTTAACAAATGTTTTTTGGTATTTTTTTGGTTTTTTAATGGTTTTGTGTAAAGTAAAAACCTTTTGGTTGTGTAACCACTCCTTAACTTGTTTTCGAGTTATTGAAGGATTTTCTTCAACAGCAGCTTGGTAAAGTTTTTCCATGGATTGGTAACCGGTTACAGGATTGTAATAAATATCTCGTAACTCAAGATCAATGAGTAAAAGTTCATCTTCCATTTTATTTTGGGGAAACTGGATTCTTTGCAACCCCAAAAATTATGGGAATCCTATTTTTTTTTTTGCTTTTGAACTTTAAATAAATAATGACAGAATTCAAAAAAATTTCAGAATCTTGGCCAAAAGAGTGGGATGTCTTTGGAACAGTTCAGAAATTTTCTAAACAACCAAAGGCTTCTGTAAATATAAACACTATTACAATATTTGCAAATGAAAAAGAAAACTTTATTGTAAATTTGAACCCCATAGATTTAACATTCCAACAGCCATTGAAAATAAGGAACCCAACATTAAATGACTTCCTCACTATTCCATATTTTACAGCCATCGCAGCTTCTTATGTTGCAAGTTATTTGTGTGGAATTTCAAACAAACATTTCAAGAATGGTTTTGAAAAATTTAGATCTTATTTTTTAACAAGTATTGTTCATTATCATTATGTTTTTCAGGTCAGAAGGTTCTTAAAACATCCAAACAAACTTAGAAGGTTTTTGACAGAAGATGTCATAAAAATCTTACAACACAACCCTAATGATGTTTGGAAACAGAAGATAAGTAATTCTACACAAAGTGCAAAAGAATTTACACAAGATATGAAGGACCTCGGATATGAAGTCAGATATGTAAATTTAACAAAAAAGAGTTATGGAAGGGTTAACACATATGAGGAATTGGTGTCAGCTGGTTCAAGACATTCCGATGATTTCAAACATTTTGTGCCTGAAAGTTCTAATGGGTTAACATTATTAGGTCAAAAGTTGTTCCAACAATCCTTAGAATCTTTTGTTTACTGCGTTTTGGGAGCCCAAGCAAAAACAAGGTGGGTCATTGTTGGCGAAGGAGCTAAAAGTTTACAAACACAAGAGGTGTTTAAAAAGTTAATGGAGGACACCATTGCCCAGGATGACATTACTGTTTCTATTTCAAATATGAGGCAGGCTATTAAGTCCACAAATGTTGTTTTGAATTTTGCAATATCCCCTGGTTTAATTTTGATCCCGTCAGAAACGAGAATTCTTATTAACCCAATTAGTGGGTTCAATAATGTTCTTACCCTGGCCACAAACAAAATGGCTCTTGGACTTAACAGACATTTAAATATTGGAAAACCTTTTGGAAAACCTGTAAAACCCTTTGGAAAACCTGTTGAAATTAATGAGAAAAAATACAAACCAGGAATATTTACTCCTGAAATTGTTGGAAAAAGCGATAACAGATTACCAGAAGTTTTCGGGGCTTCAATTGGCACTGTTTTCTTGGTATTTAAAGGAATAGCAAGATTAATTTAATAAAAGAAAGAAATGTCAAAGCCATATCAAAATTTAGATGTTTTTGGTAACCCAATTATTGAAATTAAGGGAAAAAATGACGTCACTGAATTTAACAAAAGTCTTTTAGAACTCGAAACCTGTAAGAACAAAAGTAGTTGTTGTAAAGCACCAAAGGAAGAATTCCAGGGTTCCATAATTTGTAGAAAATGTGGTTTGGTTTTGGAAAAGTTACATGGTTATAACCACAAAGAACTACCCACACCCATTTTGAAAAGGTATGTAAAAACATTTTGGAAATTATTTCCAAAGGAAGAAAAGATTGTTGGTTACGAGATCATGAAATTTTTCAATAAGGCTAACAGAACTCTTGTAGGATCTGGTTTGGTTTTGGACAGAAAATATAGTATGAATTACATTATGTTCATCATTTTTGGAATCTGCCAAAGGGATGATCTTTTGAAAAAAATGAAAAAACCAACTCCAACAGAACTAAAAACATCTGACGAAATAAAATATGTTTTGAATTATTCTCCAAAAGACAATGCTTACAGACCATACCAAACAGGATTCAAAGTTTTTGGCAATGCTTTCAGTGTTAAAAATGTTTTGGAAATAGAAGAAATGAGTGGAATTAGAAAATGTAAGGAGTATACAAAAATTATTGAAGAAGGAAAGAAATGTTAAGAATCCCATAAAAACTTTTCAAAATATATAACAAAAAATGTTATAAATTTTTTACCAAATATTTTCAAACAACAACTGCCAACAACCAACCAGCACCAGCCCCTAAAAGTGTTACAGTAATAGTCATATATTTCTCCATTTCATCGCTTGGTTGGTAATAGTCATCAAGTTTTGGTTCTACCGTTTTTTCTTGTAAAATTTCATGAAGTTCTTGAAAAGCCTTTGAAGTGTCTTGCATGTCATAATTTGCGTTCCGAATTTCATCCTGTAATTCTCTAACCTTGTCCTTTCTTTTAATTTCATTTTCAAAAAACTTTTCTTTGTCTTTTTGAAGTTTTTCTGTTGCCAAATTGTGTCTTTTTAGCTCGTCAGCATAACCGTGTTTGTTAAATGATTGAAACAAATAACCAGCACCAGCAAAGGCAACTGCATTGAACAACCCTCCTGCTATCATTGATGCCATTTTATTTGAAAAAAGAAGTTTGACTTTTTGGCTTTTTGCAGTTCAAATTTTAATCATTTCAATGATCCTTTGGTTTTTCCTTGTTTTGTGGATTTATGATTTTTTATCCAATGACGTTTTTTTTTGTTTTAAAAGTTTTTATACTTTCTTTGGATCCACATTTTTTGGAATATACCCTTTGTCCTGTGCCATTTTTACTGTAAATAGCCCACCTGCAACCGCAACTCCAAGTTTAGCTGTTTCTTTAAAGCTTGCTGGCGCTGCAAGAGATTGTCCTGTTAACTTTTTAACAACCATACTTACTCCAACAGCTGCAACTGTTATCAAAGCTGCTTCATACAAATCATTTAAAACCTCGTTCTTATTCATTTATTATAATAATAGAAAAAATCTTTCTAACAAAATTTATAACATTTTTTGTTATATATTTTCAGAAGTTGCATAGGAAGTTTTAGACCTTATGGAGTCTTATAATTCTGTGGACATAAAAAAATTTCAAGAAGAATATCGCCAACATTGTGGTCAACTTTAAATTTAAGTTCATTGTAGACACCATTGTCTAACATAGCCTCAGAGTTGATGTTTGCAAATTTTTCAACTGATCCCTTCAATAATTGTTTTGTTGTAATTGGAAGAACTGCAGCTGTTCTATCCCGTTTTCCTGAAAATGATGTCCTAGTTCCATCGATCATTTCGCAAGATATACAGACAAATCTCATTCCAAGATTTATATTGACTGTTTCTGGACTGACAAGGCTTGATCCACCCCTAATTACTGTTGTTTCTGGATATCCAAGCAAGGGACCAAGTTTATGCAGGTAAAGGTCTTTTGTTGGGTATAATCTGATTTTACAGCTATATGGAAGTAATTCTGACTTTATTTCGTTTTCCTTTAATAATCTCATAATCATACCAACAGTCCAATAGCCATTGTAGAAACTAATTTTTTTTGATCCATGCATAACATATGTTGGACTTGTTAAATTGTTGAAATCCCAAAAAACTGTTGCATCCTTAACAAGCAATTTTGTATCTTCAATGATCAAAGGATCTTCAAATTTAACAGTTGTTTCGCCGTTTTTAAGTAAAATTCTTAGATTCCTCATTTATTATGGAATGATCATATGGATGAATTAAGTTAATCTCTAATTTTGAATATTTTTTGGATTTCAATGTTTCTTTTATTTTTTTCTCTTCTTCTTTTGGAATGTCTAAATAATCATCTAAAATAACTTGCATATCCTTTCTGTTTGGGTTGTAAAAGGTAACCAGTTTTGAAATATTTTCTCTATATGGTTTTGCAATACTTGTCAGTTGTTGGGTAATGACTACTGTGCTAATGTTCATATGTCTGGCTCCAAAACCAAGTTTTACTAATTCGCTGGTCCTGTTTTTAACACTTTGTCCAGAAGCACAGTCATCCAAAATAATTAAACTTGGGGTTCCTTTGCAATAGTCAACTACATATTTTAAAAAATCTTCTGACTCATCTTGGTCGCAAGGGATAACAAAAAATCTTGGATCATTTAAATGCTCCCATTCTAAATATGTTTTGTTCCATACAAAAGTAGGACATATTAAAACTATGTTTTCAAATTTTTTTTTGTAATTTTCAACTAAATTTTTCAACAAATAATGGGTCTTTCCACAACTCGTCATTCCAACAATAATCATATTAAATGGTTTTGGGTCTTCGTTTTCCATTTATTTCTTGGGATTCTTAATATTTCTTAATAGTTCTTAATAATTTACACTTTGGAATGCTCCTCCTTGGACTTTCAATAAGCCATCTGAAAGAATGAAAACATGACATCTGAGATCTGTTGCTGTTGCCTTTTTCTTAATTTCCAACATAATTCCAGATTGGGTGGTCAAAAGTTTGGTACCATCTCCATATACAGCATTGTCATTAATTGACCGAAGATCCACAACAAGTGCAAACTGGTTTTCTGTAAAGAACTCATCAGCTTGGATTGTTGGGTAATTAGTATGTCTAAAAAGTCTTTCGGCCTCTTCAAACAATCTCCGTTTTGGAATGCCTTGGGAGTAAATGCTATTCGGGACTCCTTCAATAGTAATTTTTACCCTTTCGATATTTGGGTATACAAACTCTTCTGATCCTCCTCTGGTTGCTTTTGTAAACAACATTACGACCGCCTTCATGCTCTTTCTTGGTAGGTTAATGGTTTCATTAATTAATGTTGAAGCTGCAGTCCATGGTGTGGTTTTCATCAAAGTTACATGTTCAAAGGAAAGGGCTCGACCCGCTTGGTAAGAAGATTCTATTTCCTGGACTAAGGAAAAGTTGGTAATGGTTTCATACTCCAACTCAATATTTTCCAAAGAATAACCAGCCACAGATTGACTACTTTGAGCTTTCATGATGGCGGTAGCTTTTGGTAGTGTAATTATGTATTGCAAGTCATTCGCCATACTGTGGGGTGCATATAATCCATGATCCTTTAAAATCTTGTCCAACTTAATCCTCTGTTTTGTTCCATATACGGCTGCATATGTGTCAGAAGAGGCATCATCGGATTTCGAGATGAGTTTTCGCTGGTTTTCTGTTGCGATACCATCCTCAATCATGTTGGCTCTTTCATGCTTATCCATCCACAAGTCCTTATATGTCCCCAAAAGACTTTCTCCTGTGTTGTCATAAACTTTTTCTCCTGCAAACCTGACTTCCAAACGTTCTTGGAGTTGTTTCGCAAGATTGTTGTTAAACCAAGATTTGGTATTTTTGTTTTTGAAGTCGAACAAAAGAAACATCTTGTCAGGAACTAATGTTGTTCCTGGTTTGAGTTTTGGGATGTGGATGTAAATTACTTCTCCCTCATTAGCAGAATTGGGATTGAAAGTAATTACATTTCGAGCTCGTTCCCCAGTTATTGAACTTCTGTGTAACCGGTTATAACCGGGTTCTAATTCAACTTCCCTCTCTGTATTCATTTATTATAATAATATAAAAAATATTTTGGTAAAAAATTTATATTTGGTAAAAATTTATATTTGATAAAAATTTATAACATTTTTTTGTTATATATTTTGTAAAGTTTTTATGGAATTTTCAACATTTTTTTCTTCTTCAACATTTTTTGTTATATATTTTAAGAATTTTGTTGGGAAAGGTTTCATTTAATAGTTATTAAAATATTCATCTTCATTTTCAAAATCATCGTCATTTTCAAAATCTTCTGGCATCAAAAGGTCAAAATCTGCCCATAAATGATAACAATGGTTTTCATTGTAATTTTTAATATCGTATTTACTATACAGTAACCAAAGTTTGTATCCTTTATAACTCCCCTTTGAAATTAGATAAATAAGTTTTCCAATATTAAGCCAGTTTTTGCTCCCAAAGGCACATTCTGTTGCATAGCTGGTGACAATCATATTTATTGAATTTCTTTCCTTTTTAAATTAAAAAATTCATTTCTTTACAGGAATGAAGTTTTAAAGATTTTTCTAAGATTTTAAAAATTTAGAGATCATATTTCGAAAGATCTTTGAAAACTGTTTTTGACTTTGGAATTTTTTCTTTACTTTCTTCTGGTTCTTTCTTCCATTTGGAGTAGGTAATGTAGGTAGTGATTAGGGCCGCCACTGTCCCAATTATTGCACAAGTTGTAGAGATACTTGTTTCATTTTTTTCTTCTGGATCTTCTGCTCTCTCCTTTTCCATTTTAACTTTTTTTCTTAGTTTTGCTTCCTTACTTATTGCAGCAAGTTTTTTTCCTTGTGCAACTCTTTTGGGGTTTTTAACATGGACAGGAGGAGGTGTTTTTGTAATGGTTTGTTCCTGTTTTTGTTCCGGTTCTGGTTTTTGTTCCATTTATTGGATGATTTGTTGGATTTTGTTATAATTTGTTATAATTTGTTTGACAACTAGTTAAAATTTGTTTGACAACTAGTTAAAATTTGTTTGACAACTAGTTAAAATTTGTTTGATAACTAGCTGAAATAACTAGTTGGATTTTGTTATAATTTGTTATAATTTGTTTGACAACTAGTTAAAATTTGTTTGATAACTAGTTAAAATTTGTTTGACAACTAGTTAAAATTTGTTTGACAACTAGCTGAAATAATTAGTTGGATTTTGTTCAAACAGCTAGCTGGTAATTTGTTTACCACTTCATAAATACAGTTTTATAACCCTCTTGTGTTTTTTCCTTTTCTCATCAGGAATTAAACTCGCATAATGGATTATTGTACCCATTGAAAAATTTGTTTCAATAGGTTTTTCCCAAAATGTTTCGCAAGCATCTTCATCATATTTTTCAGGACATTTTTGCGAAAATATGTGCCAAAGGTTTTTTCCATATTCTTCTCCATGTGTTTCATTGTACAAAGCAAAACCAACAGACCTCCATGTTGTGTAATCTTCAGCAATATCTTTTGGTATCTGGTCAATGTAATTTTTTAAAACCTCCTTGCTTTTTGGTATGTGGTCGTCAAAGTTAATAGGATTTACACTTCTTTCTTTCTGTTCAATTTCTGGTAAAAAAGATAGTTTGCTAACAAAGGTATGTTTCTTTTGTCTAACAGAAAGTAAATATATTAATTCATGGTCAGAATATTGACTCGCCACATGGTTCCTTTTTTCTTCAATGATGTAGCTTAAAAGATATGGATCTGACTCGGGACTCTTTTTAGAACCATACAAAAACCAGTTTCCAGCAATGACAGCATTGTCAAGTTGGAATGTTGTTTTTTCTTGCACAAGTTTGTTTATATACTGTCTCTCCCTTTGTGTTAACCAAACATATGGAAAATGTAAATGAAAACCATTTTTATAGGTTTTTTCATCTTTAAAATATCCTGGTTTTTCTAAAACAAAACAGTCCAAGTTTGTTTGGTCAACAAGAAGTTTTTTCAATATTTTTTGAAATAGTCTTGCCAATTTTAAGACCTTCTTTTCAGAATATAGTGGTTTTGGCTCCTTAAGTTTTTTACTAAGATCAATGTCAACAATGACGGGACCAATGTCTGTTGTTCTTTCCAAAAGATATTTGTTAAACTTACCAATACCTGACAAAAATGTGTAGGCCCTTGTGTATTTTTTAAGTAAATCTTCTTCATCTTTTACAGAATATGATCTTTTGTTGAAAATATCCATATGTGTAATGTTTTCTTTGCTGAAACTTTCATACAACAAAGACGATAATGTGTTTGTTTTAAACTTAGACATTCTCTTTTATTGTATCTTTTTTTTTTTTCTTTTTCAATTAATTTTTAACATGTTAATTTCAACATCCCAAACATCAAAAAACAAAAAGGTATAGTCATCTCCAACAGAACCAGAATAACAATGTAAAGATACTTTGGTTCCCTTTATTATGGTTGCAATGGCTTCGCAAAATATATGGTGGGGTTTGGTTTCGTAATATGTTTTACCCATGGTTAGGGTTTCCAAATCCGCAAGTTTGTTTGATCTTATATTAACATCTCCATGGTAAAGATCTGTTTTAAGGTCAAAATATGCTCTATATGAAGAAGCCCACCAACCAGTTTGTTTAGGTTGTTGGTCTATTTTGTGTCCATCTGGTTCTAGTGTAAACCAATATTTTATTAAAAATTTTCCAGATTCTGTTGCGGTAAATGTTAGCAAAGTACTTTTGTTATTTGTGTTATCCCAGCTACCCGCTTTATAGCTTGTTTTTCCACTGCCTTTTCTATACTTTACCACCTGTGTAAAATTTCCGGCTTGTCCTGTGGCTCCTGTAACACCTCTTAAACCTCTAAGACCTCTTTGCCCAGTGGTCCCTTTTGATCCTGGAAGCCCTTGGACTCCTTGGTCACCTTGATTTCCTTTGTTGCCCTTTGCACCATCATCGCCAGGATCTCCTTTGTCTCCCTTTTGTGCAGCCGCTCCCGTCATCCCTTTGTCTCCTTTGTCGCCTTTGTCACCTTTGGAACCCTTTGCACCAGCGGTTCCATGGTCTCCTTTGTCCCCTTTTGTTCCTTGGGATCCTGTTACACCAGCCAACCCAGTGTTACCTCTGTCGCCTTTTAAACCTTGGACTCCTCTAATACCAGTATCTCCTTTGTCGCCTTTGGTCCCTTGCAAACCCCTGTCGCCTTTTGGTCCTGTGTTACCTTGGTCTCCTTTGTCTCCTTTGTCCCCTTTTTGTGCTGCTGTGCCTGTTGGACCTGTTAAACCTCTATCTCCTTTGTCTCCTTTGTCGCCTTTGTCTCCTTTTACACCTGAAGACCCTTGGGAACCTTGTGGCCCTGTGTTACCTTGGTCTCCTTTAGTCCCTTGCAAACCTTGGTTGCCTTGGTCTCCTTTGGATCCCTTTGTTCCTTGGACTCCTTGGGGCCCTGTTAAACCTTTGTCGCCTTTAGATCCTTTTGATCCTTGGGGTCCTGTTGCACCTGTTAACCCTCGATCGCCTTTGTCGCCTTTTGCACCTGTATCTCCTTGTTCTCCTTGTTCTCCATCTGCTCCTCCATAAGAATAATCTGGGTCATCATATCCATAGTAATAACTCATGTTTATTTATATGAAATTTAAATGTTCGGGTAAGAAAACAAGATCATCATGTTCAAAACTCAAAAAGACGTTACAAACTCATTAATCATTATTTATATAAAATTTCCATATTCCTTCATCATATCCTTATTAATTTTTACAATCTCGGCTGGCAATAATGGTCCATGAACAATTTTGATCCCATAAATTTTTCCTTTCAGTTGGGTACTATTTGAAGGGGTTCCAGACAATCTTTTATTTAAAAAAACAGATCCAAATGGACTACCTATATCTGCAAGGTCGGATTCAAATTCTGACCCTGGCTCCTTTTTACCATTTAAATACACACAGGATCCAGTCCCCAACCAATGACAGGAAACAATATGTTTGCTAAGAATGCTATGGGGGCCGACAATATCAAAGGTTTTTTTTGTGTCTTGCCTTATACCACTAATTAACATTTTGGAGTAAGAGTAGGATTTAAAGGAAACAAATTTATCATAATTACCATTATCATTCCCAATAAGATAACACCAATCGTCGGGAACAGATGTATCTACTACCGCGCAAACAACAAAAACAGAAACATCATTAAACTGCATTTCAGTGTTACAAAAACACATATAGTTGCCTCCCTTGTTCTCAATGTAATCTGTACCTGGACCAATGGGATCCGAGCCAAATGTAGGGGCAACGGATTTATCATCTTGCCATAAAACAGAGTTTCCACTCCGTGCTTGGGTTATTCTTCTTTCTCCGTTAGCGATTTCAAAGGTTTTAACTGCTTTTGTTAAGTTAAGGTCAAAAACAGTTTTGTAATTTTCGTCAGGTGTTATGGAAAGGTTTTTTAACTTTCGTTCAATTTCTCTAATTTTCTTTTCCATGTCAAACTCTTCAAATGATCTTCTCTGTCTACCATATCCATAATAATAACTCATTATTTATCTAAAGTTAAAAAATCTTTAACATTTTTGTTAAAAATTTTTGGAAAAAAAAAATCTTAAAATTTTGGTTTTTTTAGTATTTATTTTTAAACTCTTTTAATTTTTTTGGCATGTTTACCAACATGTTTGTCTAAGTTTTTTTCAATTGTAAAGCTTTCAAAACATGTTGCACATTTGTAGTTAGTTTTAACAAATGTTATTTCTTTATGTGCAACCTTCATGTGTAACCTTAGTGCTGTTTCTGTTTTTACATTAAAACCACATTTAGAACAAATAAGTGTTTTAACTTCAAAACTGCTAGTAACATAACCGTTTCTTCTTAATATTTTTCTTGGCATAATTCTTATTTTTTCTTGGGTTTTTTTTGAAAACAAACATACAATTTTAAAAAAATTAAAAAACTGTATCATATACGCCAGTTCTTACCAACATTTGGACTTTTGTTTCGCCTGGGTGTATATAGTTACAAACTGTTTTAGGGTTTGGACTTTTGTTAAAATATATAATGTTTGGTTTTCCACCTGGGTATTTTGTAAAACCTACACACATACATTTTTCTTTGTCTGGACATATGTTACTCCGTTTGGTATTCATTTATTTAAAAAAGTTTTAAAATTCAAAAACCCCCTCCCCAAAAATTTTGGCAGCCATTTTGGAAAAATTCCAAAAAACTTCGAAAACCCCCTCCCCAAAAACCCTCCACAACCCCCTCCTGGAAATTTAAAAAAAAATTAAAACATGTCCCAGAATCGGAACCGCCATTTTGGAAAAACTTTAAAACCCCCTCCTGAAAAACTTGGCGGCCATTTTGGAAAAAATTTTAAAACATGTCCCAGGATCGAAAAACCCCCTCCTGGAAATTTTGGCAGCCATTTTGAAAATTTTGAAAACCCCCTCCTGGAAATTTTGGAAAAATTTTGGAACATGTCCCAGTATCGGAACCGCCATTTTAAAAAAAATTTTAAAAACTCTCTTTTACAAAAATGTCCCAGAATCGGCCTTTTAACACTACTGACGTTTCGACTAAATTGTAGTCATCATCAGGAATGCTACTGATTGAATAGCAACAATGACCAGTGATCTGCTTTATCTGTTATTTAACAATTATTAAGAATTAGTTGATTTAAATTACAGTTTATAGTCGCGTCTGTGTCTGGAGAGAATTCCATTGGAGTTTTTGTATCTACTGCGCATGCGCGAGTAGATACATTGCTGTCGTGTGGCTCTCTAGAGTTTTAGTTTTCTCATGGCGTGTTGCGTTCAGTCATAGTCTATGGTTATTGCTGTCCATAAAATAACAAATTATGTATACTGGACGGTAAAAGGAGAACCATACTTACGAATTATTAGTTGAATTGTGCTAATATCTGCTGTTACCATGGTAATAATGGCGTTGAAATTTGTCAAATATTCACGGTTTTCGTCTATTTAGATGGATATTATGACTTTTCTTCGGTCAAAATTTCTGAAAATTATCATCTGGTCAGTTTTTTCCACATAGAACACCACAGCAAAATATTAGGGAGGGTTGTCAAGACAGATTTTTCGCTATAAACTCAATGGATTAAAAATAGTTCTGTCTTATGAAATTTTCTTAAAACTAAGTATGTTGTTTAAGTTTTTCCTATTTCTTTATGCACAGAATTTTAAAAAATTTTACCGAAGCAAATGTGTGATATTTGAGCATTTGTGTCGCTCGGACGGCTGCTGACGTGACAGAATATCAACTCGACAAGATTGCTATTTATGCATGTGCCGACGCCATACTGGTTATCAGTCGTTTCTTGGAATTACTGTAGTTAAGTTAAGTTAAGTTAAGTTAAGTTAAGTTAAGTTAAGTTAAGTTAAGTCAAGTCAAGTCAAGTCAAGTCAAGTCAAGTCAAGTCAAGTCAAGTCAAGTCAAGTCAAGTCAAGTCAAGTCAAGTCAAGTCAAGTCAAGTCAAGTCAAGTCAAGTCAAGTCAAGTCAAGTCAAGTCAAGTCAAGTCAAGTTAAGTTAAGTTAAGTTAAGTTAAGTTAAGTTAAGTTAAGTTAAGTTAAGTTAAGTTAAGTTAAGTTATAGTTAAGTTAACCAAAAAATGCCTTCGGAGCCAATCAAAACATAGGATAAAACGAATGACTCACGATAATCCACTGAAGCCAAAATAACTACTGTACACCAAGTATTTCATAAGTCGTTGTTGACAGCATGGTGCGAGATATTCAAGGAGCGGGATATTCAACAGAAGTTTTTACAAATTTAGTAAGTATTTTAAGTATGATCTGAATCGTAGGCAATTCTTAATTTTGATGTACTAGACGTTGTTGGGATGACGATAAAAGTTTTTGAAAGCAAATGGTTTCTTTGATGTACCGCGGTTGTTTATTTATAATAGTTACTCCCAACCACGCATGAATCAAGTTAATTGCCCCGGGCTAATATATGTTAGCCCGAGGCAATTATCTTGATTCATGCGTGGTTGAGAAAACAAGGGTTAATCAATAGTCACGAATGTGATAAAGGATTTTTCATCGCGACCGAAGTGTTTTTAGGCAAACTCTGTGATAACGAACTCAGTATGTCGGTTTTATTAGGCAACCTCTGATCTTGAACTAAGTAGGTTAGTTACCTCAACTTCGGTAACTAACCTATACTAAATGGAGTAAAATTGTATCCTGCAGTGGTCAAAGTCGTGCAAAATCTGTGTTATGAATGTGCAAACATTTATTGTACCTTTTTCTGCATATATGCATATGTCTTGAAGAACAATTAATATATGGTTGCTCTTATAATTTTGATGATATAATTTGTTGGACATCTTGTTCATTCACTATTAAATTTTACAGCAGTAATACTACAGATGCTTGTTATCTCAAGCGATTTTATTTACCTTTTAACTAGATTGCATTATTGTTTGAGAAATATTTATAACGAAAATATTTAAATACTGTATTAGTCAAGTAAGTCAAATTTTGCCAGTTGTTAAATGTTAATTTGATTGACCTACTTGAAGCGTTACTGCCATACTTTAAGACTATAGGTTTTCGTACCATAGCTTTAATGGTCAAGATATTAGCGCACTGCCTCTCACCAGTGAGGACCGGAGTAAAGCCCAATTGGATTCAGTTAGTATTTGAATGGGTGACCATGCAACTGTCCGGGCTTCGAACTCATGCCAGATATGAGTAGAGTTGTTAGCGCTTAGCCTTCTGCGCCTTGCTGGCTTTACTCTGAGAGTCTGAGTTGAGTGAGTTCTTTATTAAAGTTAAAACACAGCATGGCCTGTGAGCATAGACAATTTTGTCAAACATCTTGTTCAGCTCTAGATCTGAATACAAGGTTGTTGCAACTATACAATTCTATCAATTTTGTCAAGAATCTTGTTCAGCTATGAATACAAGGTTGTTACAAGTACACAGTTGCATCATTGTTTTTACCATAGTAGCTACAGGCATTAAACGCAGTAGGTACATGCACGCCTGGGCGTGACTATTTTTATATGTTGAAAGTCTTCACAGGATGTGATGTGGTTATAACTTTCAACATATAGAAACTCTGATAGAACTATCTCCGGACACAGACGCGACTATAAACTGTAATTTATATCAACTAATTCTTAATAATTGTAAAATAATAGATAAAGCGCGCCGTTCACTCACTTCACTGGTCATTGTTGCTAACAACCACAACCAGTAGCATTCCTGATGATGACTACAATTTAGTCGAAACGTCGAATCATTAATAAAATGTTTACCATTTTCGGAGTTACCGTTGTTTTGTATAAGCACTTAACTTTACAACATATGCAACGAAATAATTTTATTGAAATAGACCCTAAGGCCGCAGTCGATATCTATAGTTGTAGCTGATAAGTGATAACCGCTCCCGTGCTTCGGGGACTGAAATGCAACCTGCCAACCTTTTCAGGTGTTTGATGTCCTGGGCCCCATAATCCAAATTTGCCACAGGGCTCCAAGACTTCTTAATCCGCTCCTGTTTCAACATTGCCATTGGCAATGGTACAACGCGTTCCTCCAAACAATTTAAAATTTATTTCAAGTTATATATTGTACCCGGGAAGGAGTGTTTGATCTGTTTGATCTGATATCAAACACCGAGAAGTGTGTTAAAAAACCAAGGCAAAGCCGAGAATTTTAAACCAATTTTAAGGTGTTTTGATATCAGATCAAACACAAATTTCGAATGTTTCATATATCTTCTAAGGTGAATCAGTATTTAAGAGAAATTTGAGGTAAAAGTTGGCTTAATTTATGAAAATGCTTGATCACATATCGAACCTCCGTTTTGGTACTGATTTCTTTGTTTTTATCTTATGACTTATTAATTTGCAAAAGACGTACAATCATAATCATTGCGGTCAGCGGTTTGCCAACAGTATTTGCCAAGCAAAAATCAACCAAGATGGCGGACGTGACGTCATATGCAAATGATTTCTAGGGTTAGTACTTGGATAGGTGACCAACTTAGCTTTGTCATGTTGGTTCTCTCCTGTACCTCAGGGTTTCTTCTCCTGTTTCTTCTATATCTCACTTCGTTCGTGAGAAAAAATTATTTGTTTGACATGCTACTGCAAATGTGATTTTACCGTTACCAGAAATTTGGGACATTTTGCGGCCACGTTCGTAGCCAGTGGTTACTCCCATGATAATAATATACAGTAAATATTTTGCGAAAATGGAAACGGCTGCTAAGAACTAAGATCGCCTCTGCTTTCAAAGTAAACAAACATGGCTGCAGGCTGCTCGAAAGAGAAGAGACCTCCGTGGCTTCGTCGTTTGTCCTTCTCGCAGCTCAACTCCACGTTTAGACATAACGGCCTCCTGCTGATAGACGAAATCGGAGTTTCGACTGTGCATACAATCTGAGTCAGGATAAAACGTAGTTCGTTTATAACATGAGGCTGAAGCAGCCGCAGTAAACATAACATTTCTGATTTCAGAAACCTTTTAATGCTTAGGTATTCTATAAGGATAAAATTTGCTTCTCTATTATCCTTGACAATAATCCTAAACGTAGTGTCTAAAAATAATGAACTCAAAACATGAAAAAATAGTCCCAGCCTATGTTATCTTCCCGTTATGCTTTAATTGACACGATGTAATTTGCATAGGGGCCCAAATTGAAAAGGAAACTAATTTGCATGTTGGCCTAAATAAAACTACGATTTGGTGTATTGCTCAAACACACTGTAAAACCAAGAAAATTTAAAGGCTTTGGGAACCGCAATGTTGTTAGATACGGAGATATTTACGAGTTATATTAGCAGTTCGAACATTGCTAAATACATAGCAAGCTCCGCACTTTGCATCGTTCGCAAGGAAAGTGGTGTATTTGGCAGATTTGTATCGCATGTTTAGCAGGATTACTATGGCTTACATAACAGAATGAGTCAAATAAGCAGCGTAAATAAATCGATGTTGGGAACCGGCTGTGTATTTCGGTAAGCGAACATTTTTTGTTATAACGTTTCCTTACTTAACTCTTAACAGGAATCGAGCTCCGCAACCGAGAAGTCTATGCCCCTAGTAGGATAAATTTTAAAATTTACGATTTTACTCTATTATTCCTTATACGATTTGGCCATCATGTTTAATGGCCTATATGAGCCCGCGCGGCGCCATCTTGTCCCAAATTTCTGGTAATGTGGTGATTTTACAATAAACTCATGCAATGTGACGTATGCAGTGGGTATTTACATATCGAACAAATCTTGAATCTTATTTTAAGAGTAATTCCAAATAAGACAAACTTTATTTTCATTTCATATGCACTTTAAATAAAGTTTATATACATATATTGCTCTGGAAGTGAAAAATTAGTTACTAGAGAGATTAAGATTCGCGTAAACGCGTTTGACATTTGCGTGATTGAAACTGGAAAGATTAAGATTGACGTGAGCAGATCCAAGATGGCGGCTAAAAAGAGGTATTTGAAGTTGTCGATAAAAAGTTTGCCTTTTTGTGTTCGTTTTGGAATCTATGGTTTAAAAGCATTTTGTGACCATTATTAACATCTCTATTGTTTCTCTTTTCCTTCATAAAAGACGTGAAAGAGACATCATATTAGAAATCTTGACTGTAAAATCTGCTTTTTGCCGTCTTGGCGGCGAAACAGCGAACGCCAAACGGTTGGTGTTGGGAAAAAATAGTCACCTGATCTTCTCTGCCGTTTGCTGTTTTCCGTTTATGTGAATCTTAATCTCTCTATTCTCTCTTTGCAATTTCTATTTCTCTTCAGATTAAAAAAGAGTTATCAAAGACGACCCGTGAGTTCATCCAACAGTAAAAGTGAAGCAGTAACTTCCATACCATCTAACTGGGCTCCTGTTGATTTTTCGAAAGACTTCCAAGTTGTTGATCTCAGTGAAGTCGTTCATAATGCAGAGTTTTCTAAAGTCAAAACGCAGTTTTTGGCGACAATGGCGGGACATACTGTTAAGTCCATTAAACGTGTCCAAAATATTACATTATGGGAAGATTATCAAAGGTAGAATTTATTTTTTTTCAGTTTTCTTTCCAATTCTTTTTCTGATTGATCGCCGTGCTGTTTCTATACTTATTTCTACCTGTCTTTGTTCTATCCATTATCCTCCATTTTTCTCCTTTAATTTAAAGGGCAACTATACGATTCCAGGTTATCCTATTTTCCGTTAAATTCGGAAACCTTCAATCTAAAACCGAAGAAATATTTGAAACCACTTTTATAAACTGTCTAATTTGAGCTTTTGCTTCTTTTGCTGAACTCGTGTGAACGACAACCGCGTCGAAATAAAGACTGGTATTAGCACTTTGTAATGTCACACCAGTAACAAACAACAAGGTGATTGGTGGGTTTTACCAATATGACGTCAAAGACAATGGAGTACCCATTCTCTTATAGAAATGCGGTCATGCTTCAAGAGGTCCTACGAAGGTTTCGCTGATAAATTCTTTGCTTTACCTCGAAATTCATCTTTTTCGTTACTTTTGCTAAGTTAGATGATAACTTTTTCAGAAGAAAATATAACTTCACAAAATTTAGTTGACCTTTAAGAGCCTGTTGTGTAACTTCCGTCGCAAAAAATAACGTGTTGTACTCGACCATATCACGCGTCAATTTTTTCTCGCAACTTGCGTGACACAAAAATGTTGCGGGTTGCAAGTGATAATCCAACATGGCGAGCAACAAAGAAGCGTTCGTAATTCCCTTCTTAATAATGGAATAGGTAAAGGTAAACAAAAATGCTTTAGTAACTTGATTCATAGGTCGAGGTTAAAAGGGATGACTCAAAAGGACGCGTCAATCAGTGATTCTCACGATATAATTAGCAATCTTTTCGATATTCTAACCACAACAAAATCCCTAACTCTAATTAGAAATCTGGTTTACCCCCTCGCTTTTTGGAAAGAATTGGACGGGTCCTTTTGAGTCATCCCTTTGGGCCGAAACCAACTTTCCAGCGTCTTCGATCTTTAAAACAGTCAAGTTGCAGTCACGATCTTAGTATGTTACACGTAATTTATCCGGTGTAACGTGTAGAAATTTGTTGCGAAAGTAGGTGCCAAACCAACTTTTCGTGCAACTTGAACTCGGACAGACCTAAATTTTGCATTTCGGTATTTGTTCACATAAGGCCGCGGCCTTGCAACTATGTAGACTTGGCTTCGCTGTTACTCCAAGATTTGTGTCAATTGCCTTACAGCCCATGACCGCCGGAAAATCATTTTTTATGTAGACTTGACACCAATCTCATTTAAAACAACGCATGGAGTTTCAGAGGTGAAAGTGCTTCAGTTTGGTCTAGCAGGCGAACTGAGATCGGGCCGGCGTGCACTTAATCTCAGACCGGACTAAAGCCTGTTTCCCACGAGGCAATTTTGCGCGTGGAGCTGAAATTTTCTTTGTCTTGTGATTTCTCGGGTGGAACTAATTAGAAAGGCAAAGAAAAATTCCGCTCCGCGCGCAAAATTCCGCCTAGTGGAAAACCGGCTTAACGAAAACGATCTATTGTAAAAACACTACAACCGATTCGAAATCAGTCCGGCCTGAGTTTGGGCCGGCCTCATGTTGCAACAAATAAATAACCCCCTAAGATGCAATAAAAATATTCAGATTAGTCTCTATTATTCCCCTCCCCAAAAGTTTATTTTTTTAAACAGTGTTTTGAACAATATGTTGTTTAAACAATAAGAATTCACGTGACTCTGGTGGTGTCATTCGTTGTGGAATAAGCGGTCTCAGCGGTGTTTACACGAGGCCGGCCCGAACTCAGGCCAGCCTTACTTGCCCGCGACTCAGGTCGGCTTCCCATGTAAACAGAATCTAAGTCTTATTTGGACCAATTCGACCACGAAAAAAAAATTAACTCTACGTTCTTTTTAATGAGATTGGTGTCAAATCCACACGAAATAATGCTTCTCTAACGGTCACGAGCTGGAAAACAATTGACATCAATCTTGAAGCAACAGCGGAACCAAGCCTATACAATTTCAAGGCCGGCCTTATGTAAACTAAAACCGAAATGCAAAATTCAGGCCGGCATCATGGAAACATCCCCTGTTTTAAAAAAAAGCCTGTTTTCAAACATTAAACATAGTTTCCTTTAATTATTTACCCTGAAACTTTCACAATCGAAAGAAGTAATCTCAATCTTTATAATTTGATGTTATTTTCTCAAACTTGAAAATCTCGTTGCATACACACTTTAATAAGCTTCTGTATACAGTAAACTGTCGCCGTTCTTTATGGCTCGGATTATCTTTGATTCAAACATATGATACTATTACAGGAGACCCAAGCCATATTTTTTACCAACAAATTATAGACCATAGTAAACATGACTATAATCTTAGACACAGAAACGGAGTATTTAAATACATACCGTTCTCTGGCACTGAACGACACAGAAACAGTTTTATCCCCCGAGCGATGAGACAGGGGAGGCATGAAACTTAAATTAGTTTTACGAATTCTTTATAAACCTTACAAATTTTTAGATTTTAATATTACCAAACTTGTACATATAAAAAATTTCTGATAGTTGTAATATAATTGCGTGGAAATTGACATTGTTGTAAATCCATTGTATTTTTAAACTAAAGATGGATCATTAAAATATTATTATTATTATTATTATTATTATTATTATTATTATTATTATTATTATAAATTGAAGACCTTCTCTCAACCAACTCTTTCCTCGGACAATACGACGGGCTGTCGCACATTCTCTTTCTCCTACCTCAGGACTGGTATCTTTAAGGCATTTTTGTGCTGACTTCTTGCTAGACTTCTCATACTGCTTTGGGTCGTTGATAAACAGGAGATGTGTTAATTGTTGTTGTTTGTACCGTTGTTGCTTTGCTAGTACTGGTGATGGCGCTGTTGTTGGTGATGATGATATTGTTGTAGTTGGTGACTGTGCTGTTGTTGTTGTTGGTGGTGGTGCTGTTGTTGTTGTTGTTGTTGTTGGTGGTGGTGGTGGTGGTGGTGGTTGTGGTGTTGTTGGGGTTGGGGTTGTTGTTGGTGCTGCTGTTGTTAGTGATAATGTAGATGGTGCTAGTGTTGTTGTTGTTGTTGTTTTTGTTGTTGTTGTTGTTGTTGTTGTTGTTGTTGTTGTTGTTGTTGTTGTTGTTGTTGTTGTTGTTGTTGTTGTGTTGTTGTTGTTGTTGTTGTTGTTAGTAGTGGTAATGGTGGTGTTGGTGTTGGTGCTGTTGTCGCTTTTCTGGTGCTGTTTCTGTTCTTGGTGCTGTTGTTGTTGGGGGTCCCGGTAGTTGGTTATGAGGGGTGGATTGGGAAAAAAATATCAATGGGCAATGTCACATGTTTTTCGGCTATGTCTCATGTCATTGGGCTATGATTGGACCATATGTATTCGGGCAATGTTTCACATTCGGTTATCGGGCTCATGTATTGATCGGGCGTATGTATTCGGGCTCGGAATCGGGCTCGTGTATTGATCGGGAGTATGTATTCGGGCAATGTTTCTTATTCGGCATTCGGGCAATATATGTTTCGTGTATGTTTTCGGGCAATATATTACGCGGCAATGGACAATTTGCATTATAGCAATGCATCACGGGAAAAATGGTAGCGCTTCACTTGCAGGCGAAATGGCCACCACAAAGCGAGCATTTTGCTTGTGAGAAGAATGGATTGTTTTAAGCACATTTTTTGTAGCGCAGGAGAATTTCGAAAAGGGCAATGTATTTGTGGGAACATAAAGAACGTTGTATGCCAAAGACAGTGAAATCAGAGCAGAAATGGACGAGAAAATTGCTATAGAGCTATTGAAAGAGTGAAGAATATGCGAGTAAATACGTTCCAGAAGGGAGGTTCTCCCCGACGTTTTCAGGTGAGTAAGCTTAGTGAACATAGGACAGCTCATCGTTTTGCCTCACAGACATGTGTGTGTTGTTGTTCTATCGCGATCTCGTATTTTCTGAATTACCAAGTGTTCTGTAATGATTTTTTCGTTTATTGAAATTGACAACCTTTGGCGATGATGTCTGTCATTCGTTCGATTAAAGCATGTCCTCTGAAGACAATGTTTTTAAAGGGTCTTTAAATTTTTTGGCGCGAAAACAAACCGGTTTTATCGGCAACGGTTCTGACACTTTGTAAAAACACCAAGAAGAAAGCACTTTTGCCTGGGTTTCTACTGTTGTTTTACTATTCTGTTTCCTTTGTTGTGGTCGGTTCATATCCTGTCAAATAAACCAGTAGGTTCTAGAACTATTGTAGGCTGTAAATACATATTCATAACTATAAATTCGCTTAAAACGATGAAAATTTACCGAGTTTTGTTGCTGTGTTGCAGGCAACAAGCTTTGTAAAACAGTGACTTGGAAATTTTAATTTGAGGCTAAACACTGTACGACATTTTAACTTATTAATTTCGAATTTTTCTCAGTGTTCTATTCATAGATAATATAGTAGATAGTATATTGTTTAAAATTTAGGTAGTTAATAGTTGATATAATCTTAACTTTTGCAAATTTTAGTAGTAGTTTTATAAAAAGAAACATGTTTATTTTTATCAATCACACGGGGTTACGGCAATTTGCCAGTTGAGTTTCTTAGATTTTGTTGTTTACACCATATTAAAGCGATGTTCATGTGGAGAGGGTGTATTTTAATGAACTTGAATGGAAAGAGAGTACCTTGCCACAATTAACTGCTTTTTATTTTGATTATTTAATGGATCTTGTTTAATTACAGTGGTGTAAAAATATTAACAAATAACAACTTGACTGTTAAAGAATCAAACTCTAATCCTATAAAATAATAGGAAACAAAATTGTTAAGTAAATGAACTTAATTACTACAGTATTGATAAAATATGTTGTACCATATTAAAAATTCTTAACTGAAACAATGAATGCAGTACATATACTGTGTATTGTACTGCATGCAGTACTGCTTTAAGTACACAAATAATATTATGGCTGGTAACCTTTCATTTACACCAATTGTGATGTGTATAATATAATATATCATGATGATAAAGAATTGTTTCCACAATTACTTATTTGTCTGGGACATTCACTCTTCTGGTTCTTGGATCAATGGTCTGTAGAACAAAGTAAGATAAAAGCAGATAACCCAAATCTTGTTCAGGTCTGCAGCCATTGAAATAGGTAAGTTATGTTGAAGAATGCGAAAGTTCTTTATTCTCTGAATGGCTCGTTCAACATGGATTCGATGTTTGGAAATCCTTCTTGTTTTTACTTCATCCTCTTCAGAAAATTGTTTCTGTTCACCAAGGAAGGGAGGTTGGTTTAATGACACATCAGCTGGTAAGTCATCCTCATTTCCAAACCCTCTATCTGCCATTATCTCATCACCTCGTTCCAGTAACTTCAGAACTCCACAGTCATTTGTCAGTTGCTTATCTGATGTGTTTCCTGCATAAAGTTCTGAGACAAATGTTAACTCACCTCTGGGAGAAAATTACCAACCAGACCTTTGCCAGTGTTATGGTGTTTATATGTTGAAAAGGTAGCACTTTGGCTTCTTGGTTGAGAGGGCATTTCTACAAATAATTCTGTACAATCAAGTATGACCCTAGTATTTGGATAATTTTCCTTAAAACTTTGAGGCATTGTTTCCCTTACATAATTTTGTGAGGGCCAAATGGGGATGGATCTTAACCTCCTGTACAAGAGGTCAACCCATGTAACCCAAATTCTCGACACCTGAGATGCACATATGTTAAACCGGTTTGCTAAGTCCCTTTCCAACAAACCCAATCTAAGTCTTGACACAAGAATAGCTCTTCCTCTGGGGGTAACAACCGCTTTGGTCCACACTTCTGCCATGTTATGGTTTGTGTTGTACTGTTGCAAGATCCAATGTATTGTAATCTTTCACAAGCAGGACAAAGATAATCATAAAATGCCTTAAATGTACTGTAATTACAAAACCCAGTGTAGAACTCAAAATCACTATCACTGCTTTTAAACCGATGTACAGAGAAAGTATGTTGCTGAACCTTTTCTTTAAGATGGGAAATTTCCTCTTCTTGCTCTTTCTTATTTTGTTCAAGTTCTGAGATATTATTTTATTATGCATGTCTTCCAACGGTGTGGTTTCTTCTTTCATCTGACTGTGGGTGGTGTCCTGCTTTGTGTTAGCTCTATCTCTAAATTTGGATGTTCGTCTAGGTTTGGTTGGTGTAGGCAATATAAGTTTGCTTACAATGGTTGGAATGTTATGAAGACAAGTCTTCTTCCCACCTTCGAAATGTCTAGAACAAACTTTGTGATATTTATTTGGAGCAAAGTTAGCTCTACCAACCCAATGCAACCACATCTTTCTCAGCTTTATGTCACTTGGAAATTGGTAAAATGAAAGTTCTGGATTTCGTTTTGTGTTGCTATCACATGTAGGAATACAGCAAGATGTTCCACCTCCTTTTCTCTTCCTTTCTGAAGACGTAGTTCCAGCTTTGACTCCTAAAGTTGTCAATTCTTTGTCTGACTCAATTGAAGCTAGTACACGGTTCATTATCCATTTTTTAAATTAATATTAAAACATATTTCCTATTTACAATTATATATGAGCTATTAATATGCTTTTTTATAATTATAGAATTTACTATTTACAGATTTATGTGCAGTGCCTACCTAAAAATGTTAATATTAACTATCAAGATTTATAAAACTACTACTAAAATTTGCAAAAGTTAAGATTATATCAACTATTAACTACCTAAATTTTAAACAATATACTATCTACTATATTATCTATGAATAGAACACTGAGAAAAATTCGAAATTAATAAGTTAAAATGTCGTACAGTGTTTAGCCTAAAATTAAAATTTCCAAGTCACTGTTTTACAAAGCTTGTTGCCTGCAACACAGCAACAAAACTCGGTAAATTTTCAACTTTTTAAGCGAATTTATAGTTATGAATATGTATTTACAGCCTACAATAGTTCTAGAACCTACTGGTTTATTTGACAGGATATGAACCGACCACAACAAAGGAAACAGAATAGAAAAACAACAGTAGAAACCCAGGCAAAAGGGTTTTCTTCTTGGTGTTTTTACAAAGTGTCAGAGCCGTTGCCGATAAAACCGGTTTGTTTTCGCGCCAAAAAATTTAAAGATCCTTTAAAAACATTGTCTTCAGAGGACATGCTTTAATCGAACGAATGACAGACATCATCGCCAAAGGTTGTCAATTTCAACAAACGAAAAAATCATTACAGAACACTTGGTAATTCAGAAAATACGAGATCGCGATAGAACAACAACACACACATGTCTGTGAGGCAAAACGATGAGCTGTCCCATGTTCACTAAGCTTACTCACCTGAAAACGTCGGGGAGAACCTCCCTTCTGGAACGTATTTACTCGCATATTCTTCACTCTTTCAATAGCTCTATAGCAATTTTCTCGTCCATTTCTGCTCTGATTTCACTGTCTTTGGCATACAACGTTCTTTATGTTCCCACAAATACATTGCCCTTTTCGAAATTCTCCTGCGCTACAAAAAATGTGCTTAAAACAATCCATTCTTCTCACAAGCAAATGCTCGCTTTGTGGCGGCCATTTCGCCTGCAAGTGAAGCGCTACCATTTTTCCCATGATGCATTGCTATAATGCAAATTGTCCATTGCCGCGTAATATATTGCCCGAAAACATACGCGAAACATATATTGCCCGAATGCCGAATATGAAACATTGCCCGAATACATACGCCCGATCAATACACGAGCCCGATTCCGACCCCGAATACATACGCCCGATCAATACATGAGCCCGATAACCGAATGTGAAACATTGCCCGAATACATACGGTCCAATCATAGCCCAATGACATGAGACATAGCCGAAAAACATGTGACATTGCCCATTGATATTTTTGTCCCAATAAGTGGTGCTGGTGGTGGTCTTGGTGGTGGCTGTGTTCCTTTTGCTGCTGCTGGTGGTGGTTGTTGTTGTGGTTGTTATTATTATTGTTGTTGTTGCTACTGTTGTTGTTGTTGTTGTTGTTGTTGTTGTTGTTTTCTTTACTCTATTTCATTCTCATTTCTATATTTCAACCTTTTTAATTTGCTCTACTAGTTTGTTTTCTTGCTCCTATTTTAGTTTAATCCTGTTTCTTCCATCTTTGTTACTGTTTCATTCTGAGTCGCTTTGATTTTAGGCAAAAATCGAAAATCATGACGAAGAATTCTGGAGTTTCGCCAGAAGAACGATTGCTGTTTCATGGCACAAATAAAGACACCATTGATCCCATATGTCAGCAAGGTTTTGACTGGCGTTTGAGTGGTAAACACGGTACAGTGTATGGAACTGGAAGCTACTTTGCTACGGAAGCATCATATTCGCATAAATATAGTTCTGGCAGCAGCTTCGGGAACTTCGGCGTTACCAATTCTAGAATGTTTCTTGCCAACGTTATCGTGGGCTCTTACGTCGTCGGCAATACGACTACTAAGCGGCCGCCGCCAAAAGATACATCTAATCCCTTGAGCGTATTACACGACTCGTGTGTGAATCATGTCAACAATCCGACCATATTTGTTGTGTTTGAGCGAAGCCAGGTATATCCGTATTATATTATTGAATATGGCTAGTCAAAACAGATTTTTTGAGTTTACCTGTACCTCTTACTACTATGTTTGGTTTTATATCTAAATATCTAAAGGTCTAAATATCAATCAGCAAAATACTGAAACTCGTTATCAAGCGATTTTAGATTAGCCAATAATAATACTTTTAAGGACTTTAAGAAGAAAAAACGGACATGTGACTTTACAAGTACTTTAAATAATTATGATTATTAACTACTTAATAACCGAGAGTGAGGTCTTTACCGTAAAATATCAAACCAAGGTCTGGCTGTATTGACCGAGCTATAGCGAGGTTAATACGTTCAAGGCCGTGGTTTGATATTTTACCGTAATGGCCGAACCGTCGACGTTAATAAGTAAAGTAGAACCTCTATTAAGCGGCCACCTTCGGCGAATGGCATTGTGGCCGATTAATACAGTGACGCCAACAATGGGCCTTGCGTGTTGTCAAATGCCCTCTTATTCAATTCTAAAATAGTTATAACAGTAACAAGTAGACTTTGAAAAAACCAACAAGTAGTTAACAAAACAGTTTAAAAAACCCGAAAAAATAATAAAACAAAGGAGCAACGAAACGAATAACAAAAATGCGACACGTTCCATGCACGCATACTGATGCATAGCAAGTTATGTTGGCTTCAAATAGTTATCAATGTGCATCTGTCGCTGTGGTGCACTGAGTTTCAAAGCGTAAAGCAAGTCATTTGTCTTTGAAATTGCTAGAGCTAGCTCCTCATATCCATGGTACTGTGCGAAATTCCGTCTCAGCACGCCAAAGCCCTGCACAAGGAGGAATTTGACTCAAAGTAAAGAGTAGTGTTACTTTACACCGGACATGCAGATATTTTTATTACCGACAATTTGAGGGATGAGGTTTCAAGTGACATGTGTTGAATGTAATACTAACTACTTATTGACCGAGCGTGAGGTCTGTACTAGTGAAATATCGGACCGATGTTTTTTTAGTACGCAAAAACTGACAGAGGTGCGACATTTCACTAGTACAGACCGAACAAGCGAGGTCAATAAGTAGTTTATTATATGGCCATAAATGTTGTGAACGTTCTGTGAAAACTCGACCCATCTTTCTAGACTTTCTTGCGAACTAAACGAAAATGGCAGACATTTTCCCATTTTTAAAGTACTTTAATTCCGTTGAGCTAGAATCCTGAACTTTCTACCCCAAATTACATTTCTCAATTGCTTTTGTTTGACATATTGCTCAAGACCGTACGTTAAGTAGTTGAATAAAAAATCATCTGAAATTCTAATACTTGCAAGAAGCAAATGTTATATTATTACGAACAATGTTACGAACGTCTTGGACATTTTAAAAACTTTCACAAAACGTGGAAACTCGAACAATACATCAAATGAAAGCTTATAAAATTTCTAACAACATACCTGCCCAATACATTTCAACAATGGGTAGTTCTGAAATTATAATCCATCTTGTTGCATAAACTGACATGACTGCCATTTTGTTTATAAAACGTACGGTCCCGAACGGCAGATTCCGCTCTGAGCGGGCGGATACGGGATTTATCCGACCGCTTATGAACCAATCAAATTACAGGATTTCCGTATTCGGACCTCTCAGCGCTGCTGCCATATAATAAATGTACTTACTGACAGCAACTAAGTGTTCTATGGCCTCTTATTTAGCTCAAGTTTTAGTTTCAGTTCTCTTGCAGTAAAAATTGTACCTAAGATAAACTAAGCTGGCCGTTTAATACAGGTAAAAAAACAATACGAAATACCAATTGGGACCGCTCGTAGGTGGCCGTGGCCGCTTAATAGAGGTGGCCGTTTAATAGAGGAGTAATCTATAGTAAATTACAGGGAATATTTTAGGGGTTTTGACAAGTGGCCGTTAAATAGAGGGTGGCCGCTTAATAGGTGTTCGACTATAGTTTATTATATGGCAAAACACTGGACTAGCGTTATTTTCTGTTGTTTCTTAATTTTCGCATGGCTCGGTTTCCTTAGTTCTTTTCGGGGAATATATTCAATAGCCTCTGATAACAATGGCAAAACAATAGTCTAATATTCCCCTCTAATATTTTCCTCAATATTTATTTTCTATTGTGGCTCCTGTCAACCTCGCCCATGTGAAATATAAGTACGTTTACGCCCTCGGTGAATAAATCACATATCCCCTCGTGGCCTCAAAATGACCTATACATATGGATACTAAAATGTACTTTCATAATGTTCATCCTCATTTATTTCATTTATTTTCGTCGTTTTTGGCAACAACTTTCTTATTAGGATTTTGTTTGTTTTCAATCGTAGGGCATTAACAATTTTCACAATGCCCGCGGGCTTTACGGAAAAATCTCGCCACATCAGCAACCAGTCACAGCGCGTGATTTTACCGGAAGTAATTCGTGTCATATATTAAGTTTAATTAATATACGGGTGGAGCTACGAGTTCTATATTAGTTAAGTTGTTTTTTTATATTACCTACATTCTTTCTTCTTTTTTTTCCTCCCCCCCCCCCCCCGTTATATCTACTTATTATTTGTTGTTTTTTCTCGAAGATATTAGCTGTAACAAGCTACTCTGTAACTTCGAGGGTAAATAAAGTTTATGTATTTATGTATGTATGTGTGTGTGTGTATACTGTGTATACTGTGTATACTGTGTATAATGTGTATAATGTGTATAATGTGTATACTGTGTATACTGTGTATACTGTGTATACTGTGCATACTGTGTATACTGTGTATACTGTGTATACTGCGTATACTGCGTATACTGCGTATACTGCGTATACTGTGTATACTGGGTATACTGGGTATACTGGGTATACTGTGTTTAATGTCCAAACAGTTAAAATGAGACTGATATAGTGGTGGCCGAAAGAAAGCAGGGAAAACAACCGTCCCTCGAACACAATATCACTGGTGGGGTTATGGCCCGTGTAGGCGTCCAGAAAAGTGGATACCTAGCTGAGATCGGGTTCCGAGCAGCTATTTGTACATGGCCTCCAACAAATCTGAACAGTGAGGCATTGAGGCAATTGCTACCTCAGACCCCGGGTGGAGAAAAGGCTAATCCTGTTTCTTGCCGGTTGGTATTATTGAGCTGAGGTAGTGTCCCAGCTCATTTGACTGTACCATGCCTTGTGAGCCTCCACAGAGAGCGTGGATCGCGGATCTAGCACAAGCCGTGGGTGCCGACTGCTGGGTTGAAGCTCATCTAGCCTAGCTTCTCTGTGTAAGGGAGGGAGAAATTACTGCGATTGGAGTCATATTTTGATTAAGTGGGGAGAGGTGGTGTCCGAGAGACAGCGATTCCCTGCTTCGGAATTTTATTAAGTACACATGTTTTACATCACATATAGGTTGATATTACATTTATATATTTCACTATGATTATTATTTCTTATTTTAAGCTTCAACTAGCTGTTGCTTCAGTAAGGGAGTGGTGGGTTGGAATTTTTTCAGACTCGGTCAAGGCTTGTTAGGAAAGAGGGATTTGAGGTGGGGCCTTTGGCTTAAATAGTCGAGCAATCGAACTTAATCTGTACTTTGTACAAGATTTGATCGCGCAGTTATTCTCGTCATAGTATAAAGGTGATGGGGCTATTGATACGTGTTCTGCCACTTTGGTGCGTGTAGAACACGCCTTTACCCAAAATGGAAGTAACCTTCATTGGTCTTGGCATTCTTTGGGAGATAAATTGGATAAACTTGGGAATTTTACTTTAAGTAAAACCCCCAAGTTATTATTCCCATTAAAATTACTGTTGCTTATTTATTTGCTTCATTTTTTGGCTAGGAACTAAAAGTCTGGTTTATGTCAAAAGAAAAGACTTGACTTGACTAAATCTTGGTTGGCGTTTTGCAGGAAGAATACGTCTAGGTCTAAAGCAAGGTTTAAGTTCGGTCATTAACCTGAATTTATGCACGCATAAATTATTATATACTGTGTATACTGGGTATACTGGGTATACTCGGTATGCTGCATATACTGCTTATATTGTGTATACTGTGTATACTGTGTATGCTGTGTATGCTGCGTACGCTGTGTACGCTGTGTACGCTGTGTGTGTATATGTATATGTACATGTATATGTACTGTGTGCTGAGTATTGTGTACTGTGTATTGTGTAATGTTCACTGTGCAGTGTGCACTGTGTACTGTGTACTGTGTACTGTGTACTGTGTACTGTGTACTGTGTACTGTGTACTGTGTACTGTGTACTGTGTACTGTGTACTGTGTACTGTGTACTGTGTACTGTGTACTGTGTACTGTGTACTGTGTACTGTGTACTGTGTACTGTGTACTGTGTACTGTGTACTGTGTACTGTGTACTGTGTACTGTGTACTGTGTACTGTGTACTGTGTACTGTGTACTGTGTACTGTGTACTGTGTACTGTGTACTATGTGCCGCGTGCCGTGTGCCGTGTGCCGTGTGCCGTGTACCGTGTTATGTACTGTGTACAGTATACTATACTGTATACTGTACACTGTACACTTTACACTGTACACTGTCTACTGGGGTAGCAGAGAAACACACAAAGAATGTCCGCTTAATTAAAGCAAGTCAAAAAAGTACGAGTTATAAGTGTTTTCTTTTATTGTAAAATTACATTGCCATCATTAATATCTACGTGCATGCAGCATATGGGGCGAAAGGCTCAGCTGTGGTTACATTCAGTATATTGTATTTTCAAGTTTAAGTGCTAAAATATTATTGTCTAACCTATCTTAATAAACGTTCTATATTGCCTGTATTAAACAAATAGCAGCAACAAGTTTCTTTAGAGTACTATTCATGCACACTACTGGTATATATTACGCTTTTGGCATGTTGCTCTTTCTTTTCCTATGACGCATTGCTCTCCAACTAAGCATGATAAAGCGGCGCAGCTTGGCACACATTTTGCTTTTCCATTCTCTTCTATGCAGATTGTACCAGAGATACAAAGAACACGAGCACAACCAGTTAAAACTATACAAAACATAAAGAAAGCTATAAATACAAATAGGTTTGAGGACAAAAATTGTTAAGTTTCTTATTTTTAGCTTAGCTTTGGGCTGTTGACTATTTTTTATTTCATTTTGAGCTTTCTCTTTTCAATTGTTCATCTGAATTGAATTGAATTGAATTGAATTGAATTGAATTGAATTGAACTTTGAATGAACGAATACAACCATGCAACAACAATCACAAGCACAACAGTACAGCACCAGAATCACCAGCAACAAAAACACCAGCAGCAACAACAACAACAACAACAACAACAACAACAACATCAACACCAACACCAGCACCACTACCACTATCAACAACACCAGGGACACCAAGAACACCAGGAACACTAGGAACAACAACAAGAACAACGACCATACCCCCAACAACTACCAACAGAATCACCAGCCCCAACATAAACACTAATATCGAAAATTTGTTTGTTTGTATAGGTAATAGCATGGTTTCGAGTGCAATTTGGAAAGAAACATGTATGAGTGGGTTTTTTAAATACTATCAAAATAGCACGAGTTCGAAGGGCGAGTGCTATTTGAAGTATTTGAAAAACTCACGAGTGCATTTTTTTTCTCCCAAATTGCATGAGAAACCATGTTTTTACTTATTAATACTATACATGAAAAAATGTTCAAAACAACTGAACTAACATTTTAACGTACGGGTTTAGCCGTCCACTCCTCGCATATCTATTTGTTAAAAAACGCTTTGCTTCCTTTACCACTACTTGAAACAGTTTACTCAAGGCATAAAGAAGCTTCTGGTCTTCTTGTTGGTACTTGACTTGACAATATTAAGGCATAAGTAGCTTCAAATTTGAACAAATTATCCCGAAAAACTCCGAATCTTGGCCGCCATCTTTGTTTGTTTAGTGTCGGAAAAAATCCGCTGTACAATCAATTTAGATAGATAGATAGATAGAAGAACTTTATTTAACCACACATTTTTGCACTGTGATTGCACTGGAATCAGCCAATCACTGTCGAGAAATGTTTTCATCCCCGAGCCCGGGCGAGGGTGCTAATCTCGACACGCGTGGAATCCACTTTACACGCGAAATTACACGCGAGTGGGAAAGAAATTCTGCGAGATGCTTATATGTATGTATGTATGTATATATACATCAAATCGCCAACTTTCGCGGCTTAAGCGAAACAAAATCTTTGTCAGAAAAATTGGTTTACAAATGACCGAAAAAGGAAAGCTAAGAAGATATTTTGCAGTGGGACGAACCAAACAATATTAAACACGACTAGCTACCATTGAAAAAGCATGAAAAATTGCGATAAAATTGGAAAAGATGCCGCCAAATGTGACTGATAAAAACAAAAAGATGTTTCTTCGTGTGTCTGTTCAAAGCCAGCAAAAGACTTATGCACTGATATTTCTTGGCTCGAGAGAGAACAGTGAATTGAAAGGAACATCAACACAAACAGCTTTTCACATTTTGAAGAGAATTGATTGCTTTTTGCTAAGAACCGAACGATAAAACTGCGGAAACCAAACGCCGTAGCCCGTATAGCATTGTTTGCAGCATCTGAGCAGAGCCAAAAGACGGTAAGCAGTGATTTACCAGCTTTCTTTTGCTGATTAGAGTCGGTATATATCCAAAACCATTTCAGTATTAAACTCAGTTAATACAGCAAAAATCTTGTCAAATAATATACATTTTCCCAGGCTTTTTTTCCATGGTTCGAGTGAAACTTTGCATTAGAGTTCTTCCCTGGTTAGTTTTTCCTCACTTATACCTTATGTAGTTTTCAGGCTGTTACCTTATACGTTTTTTTCTGTTCCGTTGTTTTTCTTTGAGGTTCAATATTGTATTTGGAAAATGAGGAATCATATCCAAGCAGTTTAATATAGGCACTTGATCTGTAATTATTGTTTGTTTTTGGTATCAATTTCTGGTGCTTAGGTCGTGACACAAGTTTTTCCTCAGTCACTGCTTTTTGGAATAAAACATTACTCTGGACATTGGTCAATAATAGAAAAACTACATTCATAAAAGTGATAAAACAGGATGTAAAAGGGGCCAGGGGTTTATATTTGTATACAAAAACAGATCAGGTGCTTATTTTAACGGGGGGGGGGGGTATTTATGTATATTTAACGTATTAAAAGCGGGCGAGTGGTTGTTGCGTTTATGTATTTCTAGTGTATATTATTAATCTAGTAACTGACGGCAGCTAAAGCAAGGATCTGGGTAAACATTTGAATGAAGCTATAGGTGATTATTTTATACAAATAATCTGTTATATGGTAAATGTTGTTTACCTGGACAACCAGCGGGTGTAATAATCATGTTCTTTTCGCAGGCAGCTCTGTTCATTTCACAGACATTACCATATTTCTGCCCATCAGAACCACACACTGGCATATAAACGGCAGGACAGAATCTGCCACACTCACAGATGCCTGATTGACAAAAAGCACCTTGGGAACAATCGCTGTTAGATTCGCAAAGTTTTTTGCAGCTTGCCTTTCCATATTTTACAACACATTTATGACCAGTAAGGCATGTCACGGCTGCACAACTACTGTCCGAAGCTACAAAGATTAAAGAAAATAAAAAGTGAGGGACCGTGCCAGTGACAGACTTTGACGTGAGCCTGCAAAGTCTTATTACTATTCACTTAAATCCCAGAACAGATGTTTATTCGTACGCAATTTTATACAGTCTAAATCCCGTACACAATCTCGGTTTGCTATCTGAGTTGTAGCTAGTGATTTAATGGTTAAAGTGTTTTGTTTTCTATCCGGAAGGTTGCAGCGTCAAGTCCAATGTATAACACTGCATAGTGATAGTATCTGGGTTTTAACAATCAACGACAGTTTGTATATAGCAAAAGCAAACATACATTGAGAACTAAAGTAAATTGCTAGGTAGGCGGTATTTAGAAAAGGTGGAAAACTAAAAAGAAAACTTATTATAGTATTTATATCAATACTCAGTATTCGTTTGTTTCGTAACACATCACTGGCCTAGTTTCTAAGCTTTTTGCTTTCGCCATAAGCCTGGCTGCGCATTCAGTTTTTGTGAAGGTTGGAAAGAAGATGGAAACGAAAAGGCCGAGCAACATTTGAAAAATATCGCCGGCCAGAATGGTTTTGGCTTTTTAATGTGTTCCTGGGATCCACTGTATAGAGAACGAGCCATAAGGAAATCTGTGAAGATCTTGGCGATGGACAGAGGGATATTATGGAACGAATTGCAATGGACCTTTCCCTTTTAACAAAACCCGCAATGCATCATGGTAGAGTGGTAACGCTCATCTGCCAAGCAAAATGGCGGGAGAGGAGAGGGCGTTTTGTGTGGCAGAGGACTTTTGCTTCTTAAATGAGTGTCATCAAATAAAATAGAAAAAACCTTATTTTTACGGTTAAGGAGGTTTTTACTCGGACTCTAAACTAGATATAAGGCAATCGCGGCGGTTTCTGTTAGAAATATTGACTCGGGTTGACTGGACAAACAATGGCAGTTCGAAGATAAACATTCTAGAATAAGCGTCTTAATGTACAATTGTAGGAGAGTAGACTTGGCTATTTAATATCATAAGAATCTTTTGTTATAGGACTAAGCGGCGACGCCTGATTTACTTCGATCGCAAATATTTTGTGCATGGAATGCATGTTGAGGACTTTTTCGTCTCTGCAATCTCGAGAAAGTTTTTCCTTAATTACCACCAGTCGCTCGATAAACATTTATCTAAGATAAAAACCTTTAAATTTGTTTTGGCGCCAGTAAACCCGGTTTCCTTGTCAACGGCAAAGCTCAGGTCTTTTGCAAAAGCGTTATAACTTGAACAGAAACTGTAATTTGGTATTCTTGCTGTATTTTGTTTCTGAATTTTTTTGTAACCGTGGACGAAGCTTCTCGACATCATTAATTGCTGTAGGTTTTTAATATAGGTTAGTTTTGTGTTTTTTTAATATAAGCATTTAGCTAAAAAGTTGATTTTCCAAGCTGACAAGGCAGTTGGCACAATTTTAAATTATTATTGTTGTTTGGTCATTGTTTATAAAGGCTTTTTTATAAATTTGATAAAGAAATAATTAATTTAATTTGTATTATAGAATTGTAAATAATTCAGGTAGGTTAAAATTCAAATAATAATTGTGTACAAATTTATATAAATAGTATAGATATAATTTATATAGATAGTTAGATATAGTGTTAAATAGGTAAATAAATAAATATTAAGTAAATAAATAAATATTAAGTAAACAAATAAATATTAAATAAATAAATAAACAGAAGCCAAACCACAAATAATAAATGAAAAAAACAACAACAACGTAGCTACTTCGGCTGCAGGACACAAAGTCATGGACAAGAGATTTAAAGTCACTTCCACTATTTTCACATGATCTGCTGCAAAAAAACATTTTATAACTGAAACCCAAGCAGATGACAGTGCAACCGGGGCTTTTGAACACAAGAAATTAGGTTTACTTACCTGCTTTTCAAAGATACAGCAGGTACGTGAAACGAGTTCAAGTGAAACCAGAAGCAAAAATAGATGGTGACCAAGTAGAGTATATTATTCAAAAAGAACAGTCCATGCATGCACTTAAATCATTCAACAGGAGAAATTGGAAATTGTTTGTGCAAAAAGAATTGGAAAAAGTGGTGGAGCAAACGTGTCGCTACACTATTGTTTTAATTCTTGATTATTATTACAGTTGGCATTAACAGAGGTTCCTGATGATATCCAACCTGCACACAGCTTCTTTAACAATGGCATGTGTCAAGAAATGATGTAACATATGAAGCAATGCTTTTGAGGATTTAAGATTTAAGTTTGAGGCAGTCAGTTTCATCTTTTGTTCCTCATACCATTTTTTACATTTCAGATTGGCTCATGGTGTTCAGTTCCTTTCAGTTTTCAATGTTGTGTCATGTGTTGTACCTAAATTTTCTTCCACAAATCCCATATTATTTTCATCTATACAGTATGTATGGTTAATTGTGTCTACTTTCAAATTTTCTAACATTTGTTCCTGAATATGAGTGTCATGTAAATAACAAGTTATATATCTTGCAATTCTGTGTATTATTTACTCTTGGATTAAAGATTGTTATGTAGTTTCTCAAATGAAAAAGGTTTATACAGTCATTTGATACCAACAATTTACTGAGGTAACTAGCTTTCCCTGCCTATACTAACCCATGAGTCAATTCCTCTATTCTGGCATGGCTGAATTCTCTTGCAAATGTGGGGGTAGGATTGTAGTTGACTGCATCTCTGTTGGCATTTTATGTTTTCTTCTTTGTCACGCTTTTCATAGGAGGCCTTATCAAAACTTAATTCCTCAAAAGCATTGCTTCATATGTTACATCATTTCTTGGCGCATGCCATTGTTAAAGAAGCTGTGTGCAGGTTGGATATCATCAGGAACTTCTGTTAATGCCAACTGCAATAATAATCAAGAATTAAAACAATAGTGCAGCGACATGTTTGCTACACCACTTTTTCCAATTCTTTTCGCACAAACAATTTCGACAAACAACACTCCTGTTGACTGATTTAAGGGCACATAGATAACTAAATTTTACTCGTCATTGATGCATGGACTGTTCTTTTTGAATAACGTACTGTTCTTGGTCACCATATATTTTTACTTCTGGTTTCACTTGAACTTGTTTCACATACCTACTGTATCTTTGAAAAGCTGGTAAGTAAATCTAATTTATTGTGTTCATAAGTCCCGGTTGCACTGTCATCTGCTTGTGTTTCAATACCCTTTAACCGTAAAGATAAGTTTTTTTGCTATTTAATTTGGTGACACTCGTTAAAGAAGCAAAAGTCCTGTGTCACACAAAAAGCCCGCTCCTCTCCCGCTATTTTGCTTGGCAGATGAGCGTTACCCTTCTACCATGATGCATTGCGGTTTTTGTTAAAAGGGAAAAGGTTCATTGGAGCTTGGAACAATAAGATTAGCTATTTAACTTTCAAATTTAGGCGGTTACAAAAAAAAAAGCCAGGAATGGTAGAGCTAGGCTAGTGAAACTTCATCGTTCCGAAATAAGCAGTTAATAATAACAACAGTATTTCATGCCAAGGATATAGTTTCTAAAATGAGGTATAGTATCTAAAATTAAAATTTTTATTTTTCAAGAAACAATAAGGAGACACCTTATTGGGCGATGCAAGTCTTACTCGGCTAATTTTAAATTATATTTGGCAACGCGCTAAAGACTAATTAATTTTAGTAAATACAGTAAAATTACAATATGTTACTTACATTTACAACGACATGTCTGGCACCCATTTTCATCAATAATATAATTAGATTTATCTCCACCTTCAGGACAAGGTAAACATTTGCGAACTGGACACTCTAAATACAGATTCATAAATTTAAGAGTAAATCAGAAAAGATGAAAACTTGATAAAAATTACTTAATAATTGCAATAGATTTCAACCCTTCAACCTCAAAGGACGTGCATACAGTTTACACGTCTTTAGTACTTTACAGCTGGTTAAGTATTTTGCAGTCGACTGGAAACTATTGAGTTACTGGGAAAAGGTATATACACTACTCACAATATGAACAGTCGCGTTGTATGTAATAAAATAATATACAAACTTAAGTTGAAAAACGAGAGATGTTAATGGGACGTAGCCAAGGGGTGAAACCGCTGTATAGCTGCGGTTTCGCCTCTTATAAATCAAAGATATGTTAGTACGACATTTATAGAACTGAAGACATGTTTATGAGGCCAAAGTGGTGTTCATTATTTGTATGCAATAACAGGCAAAGAAAGTAAAATTTAAAGTACAATCTTTGACGCAGACCGGATGTATCCCATGAAATCCTTCACTGTCTACTGACACTCAACCTTAATTTCTGGCTACGTGCCTGAAAGAGTGTATAGTCAACACAACAGCGATACAAATATTGTAAATAACTTGAGATATTCATGCATTAAACCGTTTCGTATTCGTCAAGAAACCAGTTAGGTTCCATATACAAAAAATGCACAAAGACCATGCTAATTCAGTATGTATATTGGTAATAGAGTATACATGACGTTCAAATCAATTAGTTGTTAAAAGGCTTAGCTTCTTTTACCACTATTTAACTAGTTTACTCGAAGCACTGAGAATTTTCTAGTCTCCTTGCAGGCATTCTACTTGACAATAATAAATAAGATAATTAATTTCAATTTTAAACCGAATGTCTTCCACTACTTTAAATCTTGGTCACCATGCAGTCTTTGTTATTCTTTACATGGAAAACTTGGCTGGAAAATACCATAAAAGAACTTTATATAACGCGCGATTGACTGCTTTTAGCTCCAAAAATTTGCACTGTAGTTCACTTTTGCTACATTGTATTTGTTTAAAACTGCACTGCTCTCTGTCAATCAATTTTTTTAAATTTTTTATGTCTATTATTAACGCAGTAATACTGTAATATTCTTTGAAAGTTTTCATGGCGATAACGTCTAGTATAGATATGTTTTGTGGAAACACTACGTAAAATATTTACTTACTAAGCTTTCGGCCTATTGGCTCAGGCCTTCATCAGAGCAATAACAACAACTGTTGGCTCATTTTACAAACTAAGCAACTGATGAATTAAATCACGTAACAATACAATTATTTTTATTAACGTTAATTTTATTAATTAGAAGAAAAAACTCAAGAATGTTATCCGAATAGGGCACACCACGTGCTGTTTAATGGCTGTCTTACCTGAGAGACTTCCCTTGTTCTTTGCGTGAAGTAGTTCTTGTCGCTGGCTAAGTGTGACGACTCCTCCCACTTAACACGGTGATCATACTTCCAAGCGTGTTTAGCAACAGCAGATTTATCATGTTGGGCTTTTATGCAACATGTCTTGTGCTCCTTCAGGCGAGTTGAGAGACTCCTTCCCGTTTGGCCGATGTATACCAAGCCTTACTTACACGGAATGCGATACATACACTGCAGGCTTAGGTAAGCTATCCACCTCATCTTTATGTGTGTAAAGCACATTGAACAATTTGTATTGGCTACTTTGAAATATTTTCATACGGGATACTGATGTACACAGTATGACTTAAAGTCCCATCTGGTTTAACGGAAAGCAAAACGTCTAAAAACGGGATAGACTTGTCTTGATTTTGTAGTTCTATAGTCAATTTCATTGAAGCGTGAATGCTGTTAAGGCGTGTGACCATGGGTACTTAACGTATCATCAACATAACGTTTACACATACGTGGTTTTAACGGAGCAGTTACAAGAGCCTTCTTCTCAAATACCTCCATGTATAAGCTAGCCATGATTGGAGACAATGGGGAACCCATTCCTGCTCCAGTCATTTGTTCGAAAAATCTGTTCCGCCATTGAAAACAAGTTGATGTAAGGCACAGCTTCAACAGTTCATAGACCTGATCTGCAGAAAGATTCGTTCTTGTAACGACCGTTTTATCTAGAAGAAGTCTTTCTTTTGCAATTAGGCGCGCTTCTTTAATTGGAACATTCGGAAACAAACTGACAACATCAAAACTAAGTAACATCTCATCATTAGCTAATTTAAATGTCTTAATTTCAGAGACAAATTCCTTATTATTTAATACACGGTGAATGGGATTACCTATGAAAGACTTCAAAACAGTAGCAAAGTATTGTGCTAAGGTATATGTTGGGGAGCCTCGTGAAGCCACTATTGGACGAAATGGGACATTCGCTTTACGAATCTTTGAAAGACCATAAAACTTTGAACATACTGTAGCAGAAGGGCGTAAACGTTGGTAAAGGTTCTTAGGTAAACTTTCCATCTTACAAAGTTCTAACAATTTACCAGAAACCTTGCGTTCAATGCTAGGGGCGGATCAGGTTTCAACTCCCTATAAGTTGGAGTATCTAAGAGAGCACTTATATTGTTGTCATATACTTTACAATCTAAAACAACAGAAGCATTACAATTATCTGCTTTTGAAATATATACTGACTTATCTGATATTTGGTTTGATAAAGCAATCTTTTCTTCTTTTCTAAGGTTGCTTTTCGGTACCTTGGCTTGGCGGATTGTTTCAGCTACTTGGACTCAAACGAACGTTTTGACAGTTTCACTCGGTAGGAAATACAGTTAAGCTCAAGTTGTTAAAACTCGTCCGGGCGTATGAATTTCCGCTACTGGTAACGGATCATTTTGATTTTGTTGTGAACCTGCGAGGTTCTGACCAAAATTACCCCCCATGGGCTTAAAATGATCCTGAATGATCCCTTTTTAAAATGAAGCCTTTATAACGATATGCCATGAAGTATTACCCGAGCTCTAACCTGAATTCGGGCTGTTAAAATCCCGCGAGGATCATGGCGTATTGACAAGAACAAAATGGCTTTTATTTGTCAATATATAAGCGAAACCAACGAAAATTTAGGCTCTAACAACTCCAAAAGTAAGTATAAGCATTTGTTTGTTGTAATTATTTCGTAGATTAACAATAATTTGGTAAAATTTGACGAAAACCATCTCGGCCGATCAGGTAATTATGGAACAAAATTTGCCGAGAGTTGTCGGCGAGTTGTCGGCGTTGTAATGGCAAACAGGAGTAAATATCACGCAAAATAACCTAAAATCTGAATAGCTGACTTAAAAACGATCTTACTGATGTATTATGGTCGTATGTTCTTGTATAATTCTGTTTTAATTTGTAAATTTCAAAATAAGTTATATGATCGCGCGCGGGCGCACCATGGGGGGTCACGATGGGGGGTCTCAATGGAAAATCATTAGAAATCAATATAATATTTGCTTTTTATTGTATTGCTTTAATTTTTTCAATTTGAATTTGTGAAATGCTGCTTTTCATTTTACACGATCCAAAGTTTGGTGTAAAGTCATTTCTCGTTAAATATTTAACATTTTGTTGGATTATAATAATATTTTTAATAATAGTAATTAGCATACATTAGCATAATTTGCAAAATGGGTTGTCTGACAAGACCCGAAAACCCAAAATTTGAATAGTAGAGGTAAAAACGATTCAAATGATGTATTGTGGTATTATTTTTGTGTTATTATGCCATGTTAATTCACAAATTGCCAAGACCACCTGCTGTGACGGGTTTTCGGAATGGATGGGAATGAGTTAAACCAATTTTACCTTTGGAAAAGATCTTGGAACTACTGCAAAATTCAAACCCAGATATAATACCTTTTTTTCTTCATTGGGTAGATTGGGTAGTGTTCTCTTGCTGAGGTTGATGATTATTCTGAGGTTGATTATTACTTCTTCCATTTTCATTCTTGGTTTGTTTTCGGTCTTTGTTCTCAAATTTCTCATATTTGGCAGTTTGTGTGGAAGGAGATTTGTTCAAAGTTTTCGTGGAGGAATTAGATACAATCCTACTTGCAATTGTATAATATAATATTCTTCACTCAACATTGTTTCGAGTTCGATGGTTAATGACGAAATATATACCTGAAACAACATTGTTCAATTTTCTACGAGTCCACGAGATTCGTTCTCTTACCAAAGCAATTACACACAGTAGTCAACACAAATTGTTGAAGGTACTTTTCACACATAAAGATGAGGTGGATATCTTATCTAAGCCTGGAGTGTATCGCATTCCGTGTGAGTGTGGCTTGGTATACATCGAGGAAATGGGAAGGAATCTTGAGATGTTGCATAAGAGCCCAACATGATAAATCTAGACATATTGCATAAAAGCCCAACATTATAAATCTGCTGTTACCAAACACGCTTGGAAGTATGACCATTGTGTTAAGTGGGAAGAGTCGTCACTCTTAGCCAGCGACCAACCTCGTACCCAGGGTCTTATCTCCGCTCCCCTGCCCCCGCCCCGCGCTGCGAAAAGACCCTGGTTGTGGCTGGTCACGTGACCCTAAAAATTGGGGGGTTTTTAATTAACGATTTCAAAAATACTCAGGGAGGAGTGACAGGCACAATTACAAGTTTTCATCTTTGTTTATACAAATAATATATTACGTCTGGCGTCGTCAGACTGGCGTCTGATCGCAAAATATCTGTTAAAATGGAACCAACAAAAAACAAACGTACTCAGTGTTTATATAACAAAACATATCTCGTGCTTTCTTCTGTGGTGTACGTTGTCAAAGATCATATCGAATCCAAACGTTAAAGAATCCCCGACGGCCCGAAGAAGATATAGCATCGTCTATTAAATGCACCGTCGAATACTCGTGTCGACTAGACTTTGAAATTGTCGCAGTGTTGGTGATGTGAAGTACCTTAAAAATTTGTACAGCAAGGCAAATTTTGAACTGCGTTATTCGGCCGAAATGTTTTACCGCCAAAGACTTCCTCGCGACGATGCTCTTCCTCATTTAATCCTCGTTTAATCTGCAGGCCATGTGAAAGAGCCAAACCGCTTTCTCTCGCACTAAAATGCATTGACATTTCAACCTCTGCTCCGATAACCCCAGCGAAAAGGCAAAGATTGCAACTATACAACATCAAGCCGATTGCCGTCCTTTCACTCGCATTTGTCATCAACAGAAACTCGGGTAAATACAGTTCTTGAATCGCGCTTTTCATTCTTTTTATTAAACTTTATAGTTTGCCTAAATGGCTAAATCTAATATCAGATTTTAGAATACGAGTATTAAAACTGGACTTGTGTTGTAGCATTGATTGTGCAGTTTTCTAAAGCTTACCACCCCTCCCCTGATATAAAATTCGTTTAGGCGGCACGTGACCAGCCGCAACCAGGGTCTTTTCGCAGCGCGGGGCGGGGGCGGGGGAGCGGAGATAAGACCCTGGGTACGAGGTTGGCCAGCGACAAGAAATAATTCACGCGAAAAACAAGGGAATCCATTGAGATTGCAAAACATCACATTATCTCTCAGGAGAGACAGCCATTAAACAGTGCGTGGTGTGCCCTATTTGGAGAACATTCTTGATTTCGTTTTCTAATTAATAAAATTAACGTGATACGCCATTGTGTTCTAACGTGATTTAATTGATCAGTTGCTTAGTTTATAAATGACGTAAGCCAACAGCTTGTTGTTATTGCTCTGATGAAGGCCTGAGTAAACAGGCCAAAAGCTTAGCAAAGAAATATTTTTATTATCTATAATACTGTTGTACTTGAGTAACATAGTATTTAGGATAAGTTTTGTGGAACACCACGTTTAAGATTTATTTGCTAAGCTTTCGGTCTGTTGCTTCCTTCGTCAGAACAACTTCTAAGATAACCTGATCACTTGCACAAATTGTCTTTTATTCTATGAGTAAAATTAAAATAATTATCAATTATTGGACGAATCTGAGCAAAATATCATGATTTGTCAGTGGCGAGCTACTAGTTATTTGCCGATGTCGAAGGCAGAGGAAAATAACTGGTAGCGAGACACTGACAAATCATGATATTTTGCGATAGACGAGTTCAATAATTTTTTTTTCATTCATAAAATAGTTCAAAATCTGAAATGCCTGAAGTTAGAGATCGCCACTCTTCTCTGTGTCTTCGGCATACTAAAATCTTCGTAAAACTTACTTTTTGTTGGCACGAGTGTTGCTTTTTATCTCACTAAATCTTCCTTTTAACTATTTCTTTTCTAAAGTACATTGTCGTTATGAATGCTTCCAAATACTCAAATACTTATTTGCATTCAGCAGCGCCATTGCTAGTGCGCATGCTCATAACATTATTTGCAGCAAAAAATTATTTGCACTCAGTTATTTGCAGGTGAATTAACCAATCAGAATGCAGGATAGAAACGAAATGAATGATAATAGATAATAACACGATGATTCTTACTTATAGAAACTGACTTACGCATGTATTTATATATTTATATATAAGGTTGTCAGAAAGTCCGACTACCTTATACAACATTCGAAACTTGACTAAATATTCAGTTGTTTACAAAATATCATTAACAGATGCAGGAAATAGCTGTTTATTTTCTATTTTGCTCGATTTTTGTTGCTTTTCGTGCCAAACACAGAAAAGCTCTTACAAATAAGTAAAATCGATAAAAAATAGGCAAGTAATCAAAGTAAATATGTTATTGATGGAGAATATAAGCGTTCTGTGTCAATATAATTTGAATGCGAATCTGTAGAAATTTGACTAAATTTGTCTCAATCGTAATGAAAGTCACGATTATATCGAAATCATTCCAGATTTTGCAAACAGATTTAGTAAATTTCGCAAAATATTTAAAAAACTACTAAAATTGGAAGTTCGGAATTTCCCAAATGAAATGAAATGATCGATATCCACTCGTAAGAATGTCTATTAAATTTTTCTATTGAATATTTTATCTACATCAATTACCAAAAACTTAAATACTTACCGTCGCAGTCTACCTTTTTGCCATTAATAAAAAAATCAGCATTACATCCACCACAATAATTGGCAACGCATTTTGCCGTTGGATATGCCTTGCATTTTGTCACCTCACAAGGATCTGCTTTGCACCGAACATTGGGCACTCCAGGTGGACAACCTATATTATAATTAATAGTATCATTATATAGGTTGCGCATGTACAAGACTGTGTTACTTTCTTTTCAAAACCAATACGTACTGGCTGACTTCGACGAAAGCGAAGGGAGGGTGATAATTTCTTATTGGTGTACTTTCCCTGTGACGAGTAATAAATATCGTCAGCCTTACCCAGAGTAAAATACATAAACTTCAGTCACGGTCGCGTCAAATGAAATTGAAGCATTTACATTCGTCTTTTACGATTGTGTCGTTTAGCGTTAATAATTATAGGAAGCATTACAAGGGGACGCTACAGAAGGATTATAGGTAGAAATAATTGGAAAAAAAGTCCCTTGTTTAAAATGTAGTTAATCTTATTAGTACTAGCATAAAAAGAGGCGTATTAGCTTTTAAACGTCCGCTCGTTGAGGGTCATTTCATGAGAGGATTAGGGAATTTTACAAAATGACCCTAATCGAGCGGAACGTTTAATGCACCTCTTTTAATGCTATTCCTTTGTAATATCATTTGTTGTCACCTCCGTTGACGTACAATTTTTACCCGTGTTTACAAAAAAAAAAGACACACAGACAAAGCGACAAACGTGGAAAAATCGGAGTGTCGCCAAGCGTTAACTAAAAACTTAGTAATGAGGACATAACATAGCCCTTCTAATTACGTAATTTAAATCTAGTTTTCCCTCAATATTATTAACAAGTAATCACATAGTTTGTCGAAAATTAAAGCTTACTTAACTTGTGTTTTTGGGAAAATCCAAAAACATTTGTGAACTTAAACTTTACTTTTGCTCGGCAGCATGAAATTACAGATACTAAAGATATGTCTACGACAAAAACCTAAGTACTTACCGGTACAAAATACTTTTTTCCCATTAACAAAAAAATCAGCATTACATCCACCACAATAATTAGATTTGCATGTCGCGTTTGGATATGTCTTGCATTTTGTTACCTCACAAGGATCCACTAAGCAATAAGCTATGTGAACTCCAGGTGGACAATTGTCTATAATTATAATTATAAATACAATGACGTTTACTATTACAACGACGAGCACAACTATCAACCCGATTACAATTACGAATTGATTATACTTATTGTAATACGCATGACAGAATTACTGCATACTGATTTTTTGAAAGAAGTGACGGCTGAATAGTGCAAATTAATGTTATACAGGTAACAGTCCGTAAAATTCAAAATGGCGGCATTATGTATTTTGTTTAGTAAATTTGATGTTTGTAGTTGCTTCCTGTCGCTTAAAAAGAGATTTTTGGTAAGAAAATTAACTAACATACAATATATATGTACAAAATAGTATAATTAGGAGGGTTTATACCAAACTAAAAGTTCCTTAAAGATAAGCTTTACAGACCATTTAAAGGCACAACTAAATTATTAAAATATAAGTATATTATATTAACTAAAGAATAATTTAGTAGCATCTGTATAGTGTTATGATAGAAGAACTATTTTATGGATGCATTGCCGATAATTTATTGTTATTATTATTATTATTATTACTCTTATTATTATAATTATTATAATTATGATTATTATTATTATTATTTTTATTAATACAACATAAAAAATCAATAATGCTTACATGGATTGCAGTTGACTTTCCTGCTACGGAGATAGAAGTGAGCAAAACAACCACCACAATAATCGTCAAAACATGTTGCGCTTGGAAAAGCTTGGCATTTTGCGTTCTTACAAGGGCGAATTAAACAGTAATGCCGTGGTTTGTTTTTGGGGCAAGGTCTTCCACCTGAAAGCATAACGAAAGTAAACAAGTTTACAAGAATATTTTTTTTAATGTTAAAAGAAAAAGTTGAACATTTTCTCATCCCATTTGTTGCAATGGATATACCAAGCGAATAACGTAATTTAGAAAAAGAAAAAGATGCCCAGCGAATGACTTTGAGACAATTAGGCCTGCGCTAAACGTCGCACAATAGACGAATTTAATTCCGACGAATTTAATACGAATTAACTTCGTCGGTAATGCGACGAAATGGGACGTCGAGTTTCAGTCAAATTTAATAGTTTTTACTTGGACTCGTGAAGCCTTAAAACGATTTCTTGAAAACATGTCACAGCCAGAAGAAAACAATTTAATTCGACGCGACGATCATTTGTCGTGTAACTCGAACACGCATTATCGTCGCATTATCCGTCTGATTCGGACTATTTTAATTGCCCAGATGAGTTTAATTCGTGCATCGAATTTTATCAAGTTATACGTCGCAGTTTCGTCGAATAAAATTCAAGCAATTAAACTCGCCTGAAATAAATTCGTCTATTGTGCGACGTTTAGCACAGGCCTAACACATAACGATTTCAAAGATTGTAAAAAAATGTTAGTTGCTAACGTTTGAGCACCCTGTTCCTTTAATAACATATCTATGTTCGTTCCGAGCTGCACTGATCATGAGCTGTGGTACAGCGAAACGTACGTCTGCAGATTGAATATATATGCTCCCACATTCCGGTGTGGTTGAGCACTATATGGATATAAATAGATAACAAATAGCATTACGCATAGCGCACCACTCTAGCAGTGGTTTGAGCACTCTGTTCATATAATAACATATCCATGTTCGTTCCGAGCTGCACTGATGAGCTGTGGTACAGCGAAACGTACGTCTGCAGATTGAATATATTATTATTATTATTATTATTATTATTATTATTATTATTATTATTATTATTATTATTATTATTATTATTATTATTATTATTATTATTATTAGTCCGACGCTTTACAGACTGAGCTACAGCTCACCTAATATCATTATTCTCCATCCGAGTTCATTGTCATGATCCCATAATAATTGTTCTAAATCTACATGTATAAAGACTAATTAGTGCAGAATGGAGTGCGTTTGAGGTCGAGCCGCGGTTGAACAACGATGAGAGAGTGGTCAGAGTTAGGTCGAACCCGAGGTCGGATTGCGGTTACAAAGTGGTCGAACCTCGGTTGGAAAAAGTGGTCGAAGCCGCGGTCGAGGTTGCGATTCAATATTTGTGTTCCGACGGGCCAACGATTTCCGATCAAAAGACAAAAACAAACTTGTAGATGTGATAGGCGTTCAGTAGTACCATTGCATAAACTCGGCAATTGTAGCGATCATGCAACTATACGCTCAGCAATACTGGCAATAGCGATCGCCACGATAAAATCGTAGGAAATATTACTCTATATTAGAAACAGTGGTTCAGCGATTTAATAAAAATTAAACAACCGGTACAGTGTGTGCCGATCAAAAAATATACATGTAAATAACTTTCCTTCTATGAAACCAAAGCTTAGAACAACAGTACTTGTGTGAAAATCTTCAAGCTCTTCTCTCATTTGAAGCCAGTATATCTTTCGATGAGTTCGACTGGCGAACCTAACGATCCTTGCGATATATGAATTCCGGTTTTACTTTAAAACTTCTTTCAAATATTAATAACGCTTCATTTTCGTTTAAAATACATGTAAGTATATAACACAGACGCGTATATATGGGAGAGGAAAAAAGCGGCGGCGAAACTATTACGTTTCTGACATACACTCGTATGCCTATATAACTATAATATTTGCAATGTTAAAGCATTGCGAGACAGGTTTCACAAAACGTTGCGCGTGATATAAATAAAACGCAAAAAAAAAAATCGGTTTGGCGAAAGGAAAACGGAGCATCTCTCTTTTGTCACCAGTTCGCTAATTGCATCGGAAAAGAAATAGGCTGCATGTCCACACACGCCTCGAAGTCCGTATTCCTTCTTTCTCAAGAACTTCTTTGATTACAGTAATCGTTAGGCCAGAAGATCTTAACGAAACTTTTCTATTTCTAGCATAGGTAGACAGCCTTCCCATTGCTCTTACAAGTCACAACGACTGTCATCCTCCAATGTGAACGATATACTGCAAAAATGCGACTGCGGACTGTATTCCATAATGTCACGTAATATTTCCGAGGTTCGATATAGCTTGCGGTTCATGCGGTTCGCGGAGCGGTTAGTCACGCGGTAATCGGTTGACCGGAGTCAATTAAATCTAGGTTTGACCGTTTGCGAACCGAGGTTCAACTTGGGTTCATCCTAGGTTCAACCGTTGTGTAACCTAGGTTTAACCTACGTTTCCCGCTGTTTTTGTTGGGTTACTTCTAAGCAGTACTGTATATAGATTCAAATAGAAAAACAAAACAAAAAAAAAGTTGGGGATGTTGGTATATATCTCACAGGGAAAAATATACAAAACTCGTAAGGATTTAAACATTAACATAGAAGATATAATTGAATATATAATGTTTATTGAAATAGATTGAAACGCTTGCTTGTAAAAATATAATTATTGGCCTAATCTACAGACCACCTAATAATAAAATTGAAACATTTGAAGTTACAATGAATGAAATACTGTACAAAATTGAAAATGAAAACAAAATTTGCTACATAATGGAAGATTTTAAATTCCATATACTTGACCCTTGTTGTGATCATGCAAATCGCTTCACTGAACAACTTTTTACATTCTCATATTTTACACTTATAAGTCAAACCAACATGAATCACACAACATACAGCAACACTAAATGACAACAGTTTTACCAACAACTTAGGCATATATATATATATATATATATATATATATATATATATACAGCAACACTAAATGACAACAGTTTTACCAACAACTTAGGCATAAGTGATTCCAGTACAAACGGAATTATTTTTAGCAATATCTCCGACATTTACCGATAATGCACATGTGTAATCTTAATGCTAACAAGAATAACATCAAACAAACTAACCATTACTATAAAATAATTAATGATGCAAATATTCAATCTTTTCCAAACACAATTAAAAACCTATCGTGGTTAATGAAAATCCTGAAAAGGTTTTAATGAACTTTTTGAAATATTTATAACAGCTTATGAAAAGAATTCCCATATAGAAAAATGCTGCCTAGGAAAAATACAGTTGACAAAAGTAAAAGTCCATGGATGACTAAATGTATTTTAAAGTCAGTTCATAAGGAAAAAAACTTTATAAGAAATTCTTGGCAAACCCAAATAAAAAATAAATGGAATATATACAAAAGATACAAAAACAAACTAAATCATATAATAAAAATAGCAAAAACAATGTATTATGAAGAACAACTATTCAAATATAAAGACAACACAAAAATGATTTGGAGGACCTTAAATAAAATGCTAAATAGACAACAAATAAAGAGCTACCAAAAGAGTTCATTGGTTCTAACCCCACGAACATAATAAGTAATTCCATGAAAATAGCTGATAATTTTATTTTGTAATCATTGCGCAAAATTTAGCAAAAAATATTACTAATAATACTTATTCGACCTTTGACAAATATATTACTAATGACTACCAAGATAGTATTTTTATTGACCCAATTACTGAAGATGAATTGGAAACTGAAATCAGGAACATTATATCCTAATAAAAGTCCAGGATATGATAGCATTAGTTACAGAATAGTTAAACTAATAGGAAAGGAAATTTCAAAGCCATTTACTCGTATTTTTAATTTAACATTTTTAAGTGGAAGTATCCCTGCAAAATTAAAGGTAGCCTTTAAATAGTAACACCAATTTTTAAAGCAAATGAAAATAATAAGTTCGAAAACTATCGACCAATATCGGTTCTTTTTTGTTTTTCAGAATTATTAGAAAATCTCATGTATAAAAAAACTACTCAAATTCATTGACAAACACAAAATCTTATCAAAGCACCAATATGGGTTCAGAAAAAATACATCAACAGAATTGGCAACTATTGAACTTGTTGATAAAATCACAAAAGCATTTGACTAAATATGCAATTTGGGAGAATATGCAATTGATATTTTCCTTGACTTGTCAAAGGCATTTGATACCATTAATCACAAGATTATGATTAAAAAGCTGGAGTATTATGGCATAAGAGAAGTGGCTAAAAAGTGGTTGGAAAATTATTTACACAACAGAAAGCAAATTGTAAAATATAACCAAATGTAATCTAAAGAAATGACAAGCACAAGTGGTGTTCCTCCGGGATCAAGACTAGGACTACTTCTATTTCTTTTATACATAAATGATATTCAGAATGGCAGTCCAACATGTGTAATATTTTTCATATCAAATTATGTTAAATCAGCCTTTAGCTTTCTCATATATTTTGTATTTTATATTTTTCTATGTATTTTCCCCCTTACATGCAATAATGTTGTACCGAATATATATTTTAGCAGTCTTAAGTTTTTTAGCCACTTTTTTAAGAATCGTTATAATATATATATATATATATATATAAGTAATATTGAGCATTTCACTCGATTACATAGCATGTTCTAAGGATTTGGGTGAAGGAAAATTCGAGTGTAGAATATATACATTTTAAGACTTTTAATATATATATTATGGGCAAAAAAATTATTACAAAAAGGAATAGATGGATGGGATGGGTCAAGTCAAGTCAATTCGAGTCGAATTGAATTAATTCGAATCGAATCAAGTTAAATGAAATGAAATGAAATCAAATCAAATCAAATCAAATCAAATCAAATCAAATCAAATCAAATCAAATCAAATCAATTCAAATCAAATCAAATCAAATCAAATCAAATCAAATCAAATCAAATCAAATCAAATCAAATCAAATCAAATTAAATTAAATTAAATTAAAAAAAATTAGATTAAATTAAACTGAATTGAATTGGGTTGAGTTAAGTTGAGCTGAAGTTAGATGAGTTGTGTTGAGTTGACTTGGATTTAATTGTATTTTTTATATTAACCATTATGACATAAGATATATCATTACAGGTTTGGGAATAGGCATGTATGAATTTTAGTAATTTAATCATTCTGTTACATACGTTTCTTTGCAACAATATGCATATTCTGGAAACAAATTAACAGTGGATGAAAAATAATTTAGAATTCGATATAACAGATAAAAAGCGAAAGACAAATCAAAAATATTTTTCTTTTCCAGCCTTCCTCACTTCTCTTATTTTGCACAAGTGCACGAAAATATTGGATATCTAGAGATTTGTAACTCAAAAGAATTAAAAGTGATATAAGACTTTTGCAGCATCTTCAGAACTTTTTGAAACCAAAACAAAATTTTGTTAAAAAATAATTTGTTTAACCTTTATGCATGGTTTCCCGCGACGTCTCCCCTGGACAGGTAAATTCGCTTCTAGACTTTTTTAACAAGTAAAATCGCCTGGCGTTACCCGGAGTAAAATATGCTGACGCGGTAGCAGTAAAAGCTGAAAGGTAGAATTTATTTACTCTTTTCAGTGGATTTCGATTGGGTGCTTACATACGAAATTAAGATTTGTAATGGCGCTAAATTTTGACGTCACATCTATAGATAGTAGTTTTTCACTGTTCACATGTAAAGCTATAACGTTAATTCTACAGATAAAAGCCAGCTCGTTCTCTTCGCTTGACAAAACGAAACACAAATTTAAAAAGAAAAACACCCTAACGCCAAAAATTTTATTTAGTTACCTATGGGCAGACCTGGGCTAATATTTTAAACATAGCAAAATGAAAAAGCTTGAAACTGCCGTGAATTTCGATGAACGAGATACTGAAGTTTCGAGCGGATGTTTCGAATGGCTCTGTGTTACAATGCTTAACCTGAATGTCAGGCCTTTATTTGTTCCCGCCTTCCGCTAAACCCGGCAGCGCGGGCAGAGGTGCGGGCGAGCGAGAAGGCGAGAAAAACAAAGGCCTGAGGAAACTCTTAACAAAACTGTCTTCCGCCCACTTTGCTATTTTTAAACATGAACGACTATGATTGATATGAGTTGTCAAAAGAACAAAGCGTATGTTTTGATTTCATCCCACAGAAATATATAGTCTTTCTCCGCGTCTGGTTTTAGTCCAGACTAGTCTAGGTAGAATTGCAATAAATACACGAGCTCGAATTGAAGGCGTTTGTCCATGGTATCTAGACCCGATCTAGAGAAGAAGTTGAAGAAATATTGATTCAAAATTCCACCATAATAAAAGATAAACACGATTTGATAGCCGCCTCGATATAGTTTCGACTAAATTAATAAAATATATAATTTTGTAGCACAGGCTAGAACGTTGGAGAAAAGGATCGACTGGATATTGATGTTTTATATTAAAAACAAACGCAATAGTTTGGAATTATTTTATACAGTTTTAGAATTTAAATTTTAGAATGCAGGTAGGCCATTTAATATTAATATTGATACATATTAAATTATAAACACGTCTCAACCGTATAAACTCAGTCATCCACAACTAAGACTAACTGCTCCGAGATTCCCATTTCGCAACTTACGGGTCCACTTTTCTGACAACTATTGTTCAGCACTGCAATAAACAACTTGGACTTTCGCATCGGCTTCGCGTTCACTGAGTAGCCATCGTCCCTGATCATCGAACGAAGGACCCAAGTAGACTGCTTTTCGCAAGCTAGGTCTCCACCTGCTACAACGAAATTCCTCACTGTGCCATGTTGAAGTCGATGAAGTTCAGAGAACACAAATGGCAATATCTGATATATCAGACTTTCACCAAAACCAGTGGGCAAAACAGCAAAGATAACCTTGGCTGTCAACAGGCAACAGCGAGCTTTCGAATGCACGCCGTTTGTTCTGGTTTCAAAGACTCATTGCCGAAATGTGTCAATGAATTTAACAAAGCGGTTTCGAAAAGTCCTTCTATGGTTTGATTTCCGACATAATAAATGATTAAATGAATGAATTGGTCACAGAATCGTACACGATAAACACATTCGAGAAATGGCGATGACCTCGTCACGGTGTGCACCTTCACGGTGTGCACCTTCACGGTGCACCTTTGGGCAAGTTTTTTTATCTGAATGAACCAATCAAAATCCTAACTTCAATTAGTCAGCCAATCAGAGCTCCCGTCCATGAGATGGACGGATTCCCCACAGTTTTGTTAAGAGTTTTCTCAGGCCTTTGTTTTTCTCGCCTTCTCGCTCGCCCGCACCTCTGCCCGCGCTGCCGGGTTTAGCGGAAGGTGGGAACAAATAAAGGCCTGACATTCAGGTTATACAATGCTCCGCAACATTGACACGTATATTTATAAACCACATGTGATCTCAGAAACTTGGGAGTTTGGTCTTAAAATGGAAAGAAACTAGACAACCGTAGATTAGGTTTAAGGATAACTCGAAGATTAATTATATATTTTCTGTCCGAATTGACAGCGTTAATGGACTTTTACCTTTTAGGGAAAACCCGCAATGCATTGTGGTAGTTGGGTATCAATTCACTTCCAGGTGAAATGGCTGCCGCGAGGCGAGCACTTTTACTTGGAAGAATAATTTATTGGTTTTAACCGCTTTTATCTTTTGAGAGTAAACTTTACCTATCGCAGCATAACTAGGGGGGTATTTACTACATTCTGTGGAAAAGGTAATGAAGTTACTGCAGTCGTTGTCGAGAAAGTCAATTCAGAGTGATTGACTGAGCGAACACGATTCGAACAAAAACATTTATGAAGAAAGGTCTGTGCGAGCGTTTGGAGGTGAGTAAGCTTATCAAGTGGCGATCAATAAAATATTTTGCTATGTGGATATTTGTTTGTAGTTTATCTGTACAGATCGTGTCGTTTTTGCAATTATGCACGTTTCTTTAATGCCTTTTTTCGCTTATTGAGACTGACGAAGTTTGGCCATGCTTTCGATCAGACGTTCGATAAACAATACCCCTACTAACAATGTTTTGGTTCTCTTTTGGCCCGAAAACTAAGCTTGTCCAGTGAGCAAAAATTCAGGTTTTTTCAAGAGCTGCAACTCAAAAGTGCTTTCGCGAGTTTTGCAGCCGTTGTTTTGCTTATTTTCTTTGTGTCTTGATTCGTCTCCTCCCAAGTAATTTAGTAAGTTCTAAAATGTTATGCACTTGTCAAAGTTTAGCCCCAGGGTAGGGGGGACGATCAAACCCAGGAGGATTTGGCATTTTTTGAAAATTTACGTCAAATTCCTTACCCAGGGGGCAAACATTTGTGTCAAATAAAGAAAAAAACTTTTCTGTGGTTCCACCATTGTATCAATATAAATGCACCTATCAATGTTAAGCCCCAGGGTGGGGGCAACCCACAGGGATATTGACTTTGTGGGAAAAAATTGTCAGATTCCCCGCAGTAGAATAGCCTTGTTGGTCAAAATACCCCTCCCTTGGAAATATCAAGTGCTAAAATATAATATTAAGATCATTTTATGTGTCAAAAATCCCGTCCCTCGAGCTTGTCAAGAAAGTCAAATTTCCCAGTCTTGGGAAGTCCCACCCTGGGGCTTAACATTGATAGGTGCATAACAATTGATTCAAGGAGAAACAACATTAACAGCATAATAAAGCAGTCAGTACAAAATCTATGTATATGGCAGTGTTCAGGGAGCTGGATGTTTTTAATATTACAAATACAGTACATGATAAACTAGAAAAACCAAACTAATTGTTCTTGTGGTCGATCAAGAACATTTAAGCCCATTTCAAACCTTGCACTACTGAAGAGGGCAGTTTCCAGTCCATCTTTTCTGAAACCTTCTTAAAAATTAAATACAGTATTGGTCAACAAACTAACAAAGAATATTAAACTGATATTGTCAAAGAAACTGAGCACAATTTTCAACCTGAGTGATAATAGAACACAAAAATACAATAAAAACAGCTCATATTTGCCTATCAGATTTATACACCACATTTCAATACTTGCTGGTCACCAGACCAGATATTTTATCAAATATCCCCTCTCTGAGGATGGTTGTTTTTGTTAAATTCCTAACCCACAGGGGCATGGAGGTTGTTAAGTACCATTGGGTTGCCCATCCCCCCCCCCCCCTGGGGCTTAACATTGACAGGTGCATTAGTTTTAATATGTCGTAAAATAATTTAATTTCAACATTGTTTATTTACTAAATATTAAAAAAAAAGTGTGGAATTTTTCTACGTACGTGACATGGTGTTGTGTATACATTGAACGTTTCTCAAAGAGTTTTAGTTACTTAGATATTAGTAAGTAAAAACTCAAGGTATAAATATAAACTTTATTTGTGTTTGTGCAGTGTTCTAGAACTATAAATACAACCTAGTTAATACAGTAGCTTATTACAGTAATATAATATTTTTGTAGTGTTTGGCTTAACTTGTTAAACATGTTGATAGTTGAATAGTTTGTAAATGAAATAATTATAAATATTTGTACTGTACACACATATTAGGAATATATTTATAATATTAAATTAGTTAAATTAGTTAGAATGTAATTTATTAATATGAAGGATGAACCTTGCACTTCAGAGGCAACAAACTGTGCCAAGGGCAAGGTGAGACAAAGCGATGGACAAGAGACTTGAAATTCTTCCACCTTTATTTACCTATGAGCTGTTGCAAAAGCATCTGGGAACTGAATTAGCCAGTGACATATCTACTGGTGTAGTCAAAACAGAATCAAATAACTGAAGAAATTGTCTGTGCTAACTATGTGTAAGGCTGCTATTAAAGGAGGATGCTGTAAACACGTTCTAGCATTGCTATTCCTAGCCTAGTTTAGCATTTATTCGTTTGTTAATATTAAAAACGTCCAGCTACCTGAAGACTACCACACATATATTTTGTACCAACTGCTTTATTATGCTGTCAATGTTGTTTCTCCTTGAATCAATTGTTATGCACCTATCAATGTTAAGGCCCAGGCATGGAGGTTGTTAAGTACCATTGGGTTGCCCATCCCCCCCCCTGGGGCTTAACATTGACAGGTGCATTAGTTTTAATATGTCGTAAAATAATTTAAATTCAACATTGTTTATTTACTAAATATTAAAAAAAAAGTGTGGAATTTTTCTACGTACGTGACATGGTGTTGTGTATACATTGAACGTTTCTCAAAGAGTTTTAGTTACTTAGATATTAGTAAGTAAAAACTCAAGGTATAAATATAAACTTTATTTGTGTTTGTGCAGTGTTCTAGAACTATAAATACAACCTAGTTAATAAAGTAGCTTATTACAGTAATATAATATTTTTGTAGTGTTTGGCTTAACTTGTTAAACATGTTGATAGTTGAATAGTTTGTAAATGAAATAATTATAAATATTTGTACTGTACATACATATTAGGAATATATTTATAATATTAAATTAGTTAAATTAGTTAGAATGTAATTTATTAATATGAAGGATGAACCTTGCACTTCAGAGGCAACAAACTGTGCCAAGGGCAAGGTGAGACAAAGCGATGGACAAGAGACTTGAAATTCTTTCACCTTTATTTACCTATGAGCTGTTGCAAAAGCATCTGGGAACTGAATTAGCCAGTGACATATCTACTGGTGCTGTCAAAACAGAATCAAATAACTGAAGAAATTGTCTGTGCTAACTATGTGTAAGGCTGCTATTAAAGGAGGATGCTGTAAACACGTTCTAGCATTGCTATTCCTAGCCTAGTTTAGCATTTATTCGTTTGTTAATATTAAAAACGTCCAGCTACCTGAAGACTACCTATATTTTGTACAAACTGCTTTATTATGCTGTCAATGTTGTTTCTCCTTGAATCAATTGTTATGCACCTATCAATGTTAAGGCCCAGGGTGGGGGGGGGGGGGGGGGGGGGGCAGGCAACCCACCCATGGGATATGGACTGATCGATATATCCCGAGACAGGGAAATTTGACTTTCTCAAGGGATGGGATTTTTCACATAAAATTATCTTAATATTTAATATTATATTTTAGCACTTGATATTTCCCAGGGATGAGTATTTTGACCAACAAGGCTATTCTACTACAGGGAAATTTGACGGAAATTTTCCCCCCACAATGTCAATATCCCTGTGGGTTGCCCACCCCCCACCCTACCCTGGGGCTTAACATTGATAGGTGCATTTATATTGATACAATGGTGGAACCACAGAAAAGTTTTTTTCTTTATTTGACACAAATGTTTGCCCCCTGGGTAAGGAATTTGAAGTAAATTTTCAAAAAATGTCAAATCCCCCTGGGTTTGATCGTCCCCCCTACCCTGGGGGTAAACTTTGACAAGTGCATAATATTTTAGAACTTACTAAATTACTTGGGAGGAGACGAATCAAGACACAAAGAAAATAAGCAAAACAACGGCTGCAAAACTCGTGAAAGCACTTTTGAGTTGCAGCTCTTGAAAAAACCTGAATTTTTGCTCATTGGACAAGCTTAGTTTTCGGGCCAAAACAGAACCAAAACATTGTTAGTAGGGGTATTGTTTATCGAACGTCTGATCGAAAGCATGGCCAAAAGGCATTAAAGAGACGTGCATAATTGCAAAAACGACACGATCTGTACAGATAAACTACAAACAAATATCAACATAGCAAAATATTTTATTGATCGCCACTTGATAAGCTTACTCACCTGCAAACGCTCGCACAGACCTTTCTTCATAAATGTTTTTGTTCGAAGCGTGTTCGCTCAGTCAATCACTCTGAATTGACTTTCTCCACAACGACTGCAGTAACTTCATTACCTTTTCCACAGAATGTAGTAAATACCCCCCTAGTTATGCTGCAATAAGTAAAGTTTACTCTCGAAAGATAAAAGCGGTTAAAACTAATCAATTATTCTTCCAAGTAAAAGTGCTCGGCCTCGCGGCAGCCATTTCACCTGGAAGTGAAGTGATACCCAACTACCCGAATGCATTGCGGGTTTTTCCTAAAAGGTAAAAGGTCCGTTAACCCGGTTTCAATCCCCCTGTTTACTGTGAAGCAGATTGACAGTCCAATCCGATCGAAAAACGCAAGTGAAGTCAATCCGGGCACATGTTTACATGGAGAATCCGTATAACATTATTATCGGTTTATAAGGAACACTATTTTCTGTGCTTCCCTCAATGTCTGCCATTTAGCACGACACGCACCTACTTCACTCATGCGTATCAAGTAATTTTCAAGTCAAACCGTGTTTACATGAATCAGATTGGAGACATTCAAGTCGATCCTTGCTTGAATCTCAAGTCAATCCACCACACTGCGTTTCGATCAGATCGAAAACTTTCAATCTTCTTCATGTAAACACATGCAACAAGGAGAAACATCATGGAAGATTTGATTTAGTTGTGATGTGACTGGTTAATTAAACGTTTAAAAGCAGTTGGCGTATCAGTCGCGCCCATGGAATTGAATTGATTTGGCATGTGCGGCAGAAGTGTATATAAGAATATATAATATAAATCCACAGTGTTAAAGAGTTCTACGCATGTAGCTTTTTCGATAGAGCGAAGTGAAAAGGTGGTATATTGAAGAAATAACAACGAAATACTCACGTTTTGAACAAAGCCTTCACATCATAGTAACAGTAGATTTATAAAAGGAGCGTGCTGCGTAGGCAGTGTAGAAACAACAATCGAAATATAGTAAGCTTAGATATACTGCCGAAACAGAGAACGTAGGAGTCTATTAACGTTTCGTCCGATGAAGGGTTACAATTGAAATGATTGGACACGGCAGAAGTGCAGTGTTTGTTGTTTGAAACGGGCGGCCTTATACCTATTCCACAGTGCAAGCTAGTATAGTGCTACGTAAATAGTTTTGTTGGATAGAGCAAAGTAAAAATATACAGTGGTAAACTATACAGAAATTAATAGCAACGAAATCCTGACGTTTTAAGCAAACCCCATGTACAGTATCTCAATAAGAGCAGATTTATTACTCTAATGAAGTGCTCTGCTTGAAACATTTACGACCTTTTTACTTTTCTCTTAGACCTGCGCTAAACGTCGCACAATAGACGAATTTGATTCAGATTAATTGTTTGAATTTTATTCCATGAAACTGCGACGTATAACTCCATGAAATTCGAGACACGAATTAAATTCGTCTCGGCAATTAAATTCGTAAGAGTCAGACGGATAATGCGACGATAATGCGTGTTCGTGTTACACGACGAGTTATCATCGCGTCGAATTAAATTATTCTGTTCTGTCTGTGATAATTCGGCACCACGCGTATTCGACTGAAATTCGACGTTTAAAACTCGACGTCGCATTAGCTACAGACGAAGTTAATTCGAATTTAGCCGTCGGCGTCTGAATTAAATTCTTCTATTGTGCGACGTTTAGCACAGGCCTTATATGACGTATAGTTATACGCAACTCCTCACCTTGTACAACAAAACTCTCTACCAATGCCTAAAAATTAAGAGACATGAATTAATTAAATAATAATAATAATAATAAACCCACACTTCAGTATCGATGAATTTACTGTAAGTGTAAACAGTGAAAATTTTAAAGAATATACTTTTACTTACAGCAGTGATCGTCACCAGCAAAATAAACTTCATTCTAGCTTCTTTCGTTGCGGCGAGTCGTTGGCTACTGGCTAGCTAGACTGTGTATGTAAATTGTGTTCAAGCACGAGTCTTTTTATGGACACGATAGCTATTAGCCCCGTAACATCCCCTGGTTTATTTTTGGGGGGTGTGTATTTCCCCCTATTATGTGGTGCAAGAAGTTGCTTAAAGCACTTCAATACTTGTGCGTCAGAGGAAGTAACCTTAAGAGCAAAGAGGAACTTATTGTGGCATTTTCATCTCAAACAAAGTGCGGGGGAAGTGAATATATGCATTTAATTTGATACAACTCATGCCAATATTTATCCAATATTTTGAATAGAGGATAGTGAAACTGCCGAGATTTTTAGTAGCAACAAAACACCGAGTAAACATAAGCACGTATAGAAAGAAATTTATTGGCAGGATGAAAACCGGCACTCAGCTATGGCAGTCTGAGATTGTCACGGTGCTCAGCCTTCCTGGTGTAGACGTTCGTATTTCCGATCCGCTGCTGCGGAAACACGTTTGCAAGCAGGCTACACTTGTGCTGACTGCTTGCACGAGGTTGTATATTGATTTGTATGATGGACTAGTATTTCACGTCATGAACAGTCAAATATTTTGCCTGGAAATGGTTGATTGATAAAAACCTTCAGTACTAAACTCAAAACTAGCTTTGTGGTCTTTCCTAATAGTTTTGAATTTGTCACAACATATTAATTATACCAAACATTGAAATCAAAGTAGTGTCTATGTAGGCAGTGTTGAAACACAAATCGAAATTAGGGAGGAATATAAAACATGGAACATAAAGTTTAACGGTTCGAGCAAAGGCCCTTCGTTTCTCTTTTACGAAGGGCCTTCGCTCGAAACGTTAGACTTCTTCGTTCCATGTTTTGGCAGTATAGATTAGCTTATATATAACTTTTTTGCAATTAATGGGATAAAACAAAACGTGAGTTGTATTACCGTTTGTCATTACAAACGATCCACTATCCTCATTGTATATATCAATTAAACCAAATTAGGATAAACTTTCTCTAAACTTTCGATATAGTTAATCAAGTGCAACAATCGATGCAAGACATCTTTATTTAGTATACATCCGAACTGATGTCGACATGCATTTTGATGGACGAGCGGATCCATGTAATATTTTGCATTTGAAATACATTAATCGAAAGTATTGGCGAAAGCAACAGAACCAAACATTTGGATTTTATCCTAGAAGTTTTTATATATCGGCCATTTCAATGAAAATGGTTTGAAGTCCACAAAGTTCCGAACGGCGTTCGCCCCCGCTTTTGCCACTACAAGTCTTAACTCGCTGAAGGTGGACAACATAAGAGACGAACTGTCTAAAATACGTTAATTTTATTAATTTGCGAAACTATAAGTTAAAATACGGCAACATTTCCCAAGCTTAAATAACAATTCTCACACAACTGCAATAACGGTGAACCTAGCTGGCGTCGGGTTGGGCAACTTGTGGTTGCTTTTGCAATTATTAGCGATTAATAATTGCCTTTAGATACAAAATATGATATGATCGGCTCGTGAATTCGCATAACAAATCAGTAGGCTCATTTGGCGTTGCGAATGTGTATGACGACAGTTCATAATTTGAATATGTGAATTCATTCCGGCTTCGCCAAACTAAGGGATAAAGAAAATCATCTAGCATTGCCCAGAATAAAAGTCCAATTCGGACAGAAAAAGTAATAGACAAGAGTTTATAACTCATTCCTGTCCGAGGGCTTTACCAGCGAAAGATGAATATTAAATCATCTGGCGCTGACAGAATGAAATGCTAAAGAGTAAAGACCAATTCGGACAGCAGTGAATTATTTTCCCTTTTTTTTTGTGATATTAGCTAAAATTTGGAGTAAAATCGGACAGCTTGGCAATGGACCTTTTACCTTTTAGGGAAAACCCGCAATGCATTGTGGTAGTTGGGTATCACTTCGCTTCCAGGTGAAATGGCTGCCGCGAGGCGAGCACTTTTACTTGGAAGAATAATTGATTAGTTTTAACCGCTTTTATCTTTCGAGAGTAAACTTTACTTATTGCGGCATAACTAGGGGCGTATTTACTACATTCTGTGGAAAAGGTAATGAAGTTACTGCAGTCGTTGTCGAGAAAGTCAATTCAGAGTGATCGACTGAGCGAACACGATTCGAACAAAAACATTTATGAAGAAAGGTCTGTGCGAGCGTTTGCAGGTGAGTAAGCTTATCAAGTGGCGATCAATAAAATATTTTGCTATGTGGATATTTGTTTGTAGTTTATCTGTACAGATCATGTCGTTTTTGCAATTGTGCACGTCTCTTTAATGCCTTTTTTCGCTTATTGAGACTGACAAAGTTTGGCCATGCTTTCGATCAAACCTTCGATAAACAATACCCCTACTAACAATGTTTTGGTTCTGTTTTGGCCCGAAAACTAAGCTTGTCCAGTGAGCACAAATTCAGGTTTTAACAAGAGCTGCAACTCAAAAGTGCTTTCGCGAGTTTTGCAGCCGTTGTTTTGCTTATTTTCTTTGTGTCTTGATTCGTCTCCTCCCAAGTAATTTAGTGAGTTCTAAAATATTATGCACTTGTCAAAGTTTAGCCCCAGGGTAGGGGGGACGATCAAACCCAGGGGGATTTGACATTTTTTGAAAATTTACTTCAAATTCCTTACCGAGGTGGCAAACATTTGTGTCAAATAAAGAAAAAAACTTTTCTGTGGTTCCACCATTGTATCAATATAAATGTTAAGCCCCAGGGTGGGGGCAACCCACAGGGATATTGACTTTGTTGGAAAAAATTGTCCAATTCCCCTGCAGTAGAATAGCCTTGTTGGTCAGAATACCCCTCCCTGGGAAATATCAAGTGCTAAAATTTAATATTAAGATCATTTTATGTGTCAAAAATCCCGTCCCTCGAGCTTGTCAAGAAAGTCAAATTTCCCTATCTTGGGAAGTCCCACCCTGGGGCTTAACATTGATAGGTGCATAGCAATTGATTCGAAACAACATTAACAGCATAATAAAGCAGTCAGTACAAAAGCTATGTATGTGGCAGTGTTCAGGGAGCTGGATGTTTTTAATATTACAAATACATGATAAACTAGAAAAACCAAACTAATTGCTCTTGTGCATCAAGAACATTTAAGCCATTTCAAACCCTGCACTACTGAAGAGGGCAGTTTCCAGTCCATCTCTTCTGAAACCTTCTTAAAAATTAAATACAGTATCGGTCAACAAACTAACAAAGAATATTAATTAAACTGATATTGTCAAAGAAACTGAGCACAATTTCAACCTGAGCAATAATAGAACACAAAAATACAATAAAAACAGCTCATATTTACCTATCAGATTTGTACACCACATTTCAATACTTGGTGGTCACCAGACTCCCACACAAAATTATCAAATGTCCCCTCTCTCAGGATGGTTGTTTTTGTCAAAGAGGTTGTTAAGTCCCATTGGGTTGCCCATCCCCCCTCCCCTGGGGTTTAACATTGACAGGTGCATTAGTTTTAATATGTCGTAAAATAATTTAAATTCAACATTGTTTATTTACTATATATTAAAAAAAAGTGTGGAGTTTTTCTCTGTACGTGTTGTGTACATTGAACGTTTCTCAAATAGTTTTAGTTACTTACATATTAGTAAGTAAAAACTCAAGGTATAAATATAAACCTTATTTGTGTTTGTGCAGTGTTCTAGAACTATAAATACAACCTAGTTAATACAGTAGCTTAGAGGTGCTCCCAATTAATCGATTATTTTTTCGCTTTTACTTTCGGTTTTACAATCGATTATACTTAACAATAATCGGATCATCTATAAATATATAACAACCCTGCACAGCATGATGCCGGAATGAGTTTCTTTCCGGAATTAAAAAATTGTGACAGATGGGCATTGTTGTGATAAAATGACAAAGGTGACTTGTTTTGATTGGAGTGTCAAGTGTAAACTGTGAGAGTGCGAGAAACTGCACAATCTATAACCGTGATTAAACAGTGAGTTAAAACGTGAATAGTGACTGAATTGTTGGGTGACAACAAGGGAGGCAATCCCCAAGAAATTTAGTAAAAACTTTATAAAAGCACCCCCTTCCTTTGAATGGACAAACCACCATGGACATGTCGTATTTAAATTATTTAATCAATACGATTAATCGATATTAATCGATTGTTGACAACGATTAATCGATTACGAAAATGAACCGATGGGAGCAGCTCTACAGTAGCTTATTACAGTAATATAATATTTTAACCTAAAATAACATTTGTAGTGTTTGGCTTAAATTGTTAAACATGTTGATAGTTTGTAAATGAAATAATTATAAATATTTGTACTGTACATACATATTAGGAATATATTTATAATATTAAAATAGTTAAATTAGTTAGAATATTATAATTTATTAATATGAAGGATGAACCTTGCACTTCGAAGGAGGCAACAAACTGTGCCAAGGTGAGACAAAGCGATGGACAAGAGACTTGAAATTCTTCCACCTTTATTTACCTATATGAGCTGTTGCAAAAGCATCTGGGAACTGAATTAGCCAGTGACAACTCTACTGGTGCTGTCAAAACAGAATCAAATAACTGAAGAAATTGTCTGTGCTAACTATGTGTAAGGCTGGTATTAAAGGACGATGCTGTAAACATGTTCTAGCATTGCTATTCCTAGCCTAGTTTATCATTTATTCATTTGTTAATATTAAAAACGTCCAGCTCCCTGAACACTACCACACATATATTTTGTACTGACTGCTTTATTATGCTGTCAATGTTGTTTCTCCTTGAATCAATTGTTATGCACCTATCAATGTTAAGGCGCAGGGTAGGTGGGGTTGGGGGGGGGGGGGGGGGCGGGGGCAGGCAACCCATGGGATATTGACTGATCGACAGGGAAATTTGACTTTCTCAAGGGATGGGATTTTTGACACATAAAATTATCTTAATATTATATTATATTTTAGCACTTGATATTTCCCAGGGAGGGGTATTTTGACCAACAAGGCTATTCTACTACAGGGGAATTTGACATATAATTCATTAATATATTGATACAATGGTGGAACCACAGAAAAGTTTTTTTCTTTATTTGACACAAATGTTTGCCACCTGGGTAAGGAATTTGAAGTAAATTTTCAAAAAATGTCAAATTCCCCTCGGTTTGATCGTCCTCCCTACCCTGGGGCTAAACTTTGACAGGTGCATAATATTTTAGAACTTACTAAATTACTTGGGAGGAGACGAATCAAGACACAAAGAAAATAAGCAAAACAACGGCTGCAAAACTCGCGAAAGCACTTTTGAGTTGCAGCTCTTGTTAAAACCTGAATTTGTGCTCACTGGACAAGCTTAGTTTTCGGGCCAAAACAGAACCAAAACATTGTTAGTAGGGGTATTTTTTATCGAACGTCTGATCGGAAGCATGGCCAAACTTTGTCAGTCTCGATAAGCGAAAAAAGGCATTAAAGAGACGTGCACAATTGCAAAAACGACACGATCTGTACAGGTAAACTACAAACAAATACCCACATAGCAAAATATTTTGTTGATCGCCACTTGATAAGCTTACTCACCTGCAAACGCTCGCACAGACCTTTCTTCATAAATGTTTTTGTTCGAATCGTGTTCGCTCAGTCGATCACTCTGAATTGACTTTCTCGACAACGACTGCAGTAATTTCATTACCTTTTCCACAGAATGTAGTAAATACGCCCCTAGTTATGCTGCAATAAGTAAAGTTTACTCTCGAAAGATAAAAGCGGTTAAAACTAATCAATTATTCTTCCAAGTAAAAGTGCTCGCCTCGCGGCAGCCATTTCACCTGGAAGCGAAGTGATACCCAACTACCACAATGCATTGCGGGTTTTTCCTAAAAGGTAAAAGGTCCATTGGTTTGTCAGATCTTCTTATGAACTACTGGACTGTGCTTTATTTGTTTAAATCCCTATGGCATTGCAAGCCGAAGAAACTTTATGACATCGCTATATATTGTATGGAGTGTCAAGATTTTTATTATTTTGAAAAAGCTGCTGAATGAAACATAACTCGTTTACAGAGGCGTAGGAACCGGGGGGAACGGGGCATGTGCCCCCCAACTTTGTCATGAAGTACCTTTTTAGCAACGGGAAAGTGTTCTTTTTATGATAAAACATGTGTTTCAAGTGTCATTTTGAAGTCCTACCCCCTGAACAATGAGCCCTTTTGAAGCTATGCCCCTCCAAGATCAACTTGCTTCCTACGCCACGTACGTACTGCTCGTCTATATTGTTAATTGTTTTTTTTGTAAAATCCCACCAAGTTCAATAACCTAGTTATCCCTGAGTATCTTTTTTATGGTAAACATACATGGTCATATATTTGAACAATAGTTTTTGGTTCAGCTAGCGATTGCTGAAGTCGAGAATTATCCATGTATCGTGCACTGGCACTTGTGAATAATTTAACTTAACCCTACAATAAGTGAATACATGTAAGCTATAGCGGTGTTAATTCCGCCGTCTTCCCATAGATTAACTAAATTAAACAAGACGCCTGGGTCATACTTCACCAGTATATGAATAGTGGTTTAGTAGTTAAATTCGTTGCGTATACTTCACCATTAAAGCTCGGATATGATTAATCAATGAAAGGAAATACATGAGGTATGAAGAGGGGGATGCTAAGCCATCTAAACTTCCTTTTCCGGCAATTAAGAATGTTACACCACTATCTATTGAGTGTCCTCTTTCTGAAATCAGCTCAGCATTCAGATTCTTCAAACTTCATCGAGATTAGGGTATATCGAAGAAAATAGTAGGCACCTTAAGATGCTAGGACAGTTAAGACAGCGGTTAAAAAGGTTAACAGCATGGATGAGTGAATAGTTGTCTCTATCATCTCATAAAACTTGAGAGCAAATACATACATACATACATTAATTACTTCTTCCCACAAGGGGCTTTTCAAGAGCAATTTACACCTTGAAATTTTAACATGGTCGAGTCGAAGGCATAATAATGGCGCTCCAGGCAGCCGCCATACGACAAATATCGGACTACAGATTACAGCTAAGACGTAGGTGTTGGTTTTGCGTTGGTTAAGTGTTTTAGTCAGTAGAAACTCATGACTTGTGTAACTTAGTTCTTCCAAATTAAAAAAAACGAAGCATAAGCATTGTTTCAGTGTGAAAATCAAGGCAAAACAAATCTTTCCCTCTTCGTCGCCTCTATATTGTTTAAACTGCATGGCCGCGCGAGTACTGGTATATAAATTTCTACTCGCTATCTGTCGACAAATACATATTACAATCATATTGCATCAATTGCAATAGTATACCAATCTAGACGTGAGGACACCTATCATAAAAACCCGAGCAATTACCAGTGATAACTGCTTGTGGGATAGTATAAGTATAGCGCGCCCATGTAGAGAGCATGTGGTGGTATAGAGCCAGAGTGCTAAAACTGCCACAAGAGTAGTGAGCGTTGCATTAGCGCTAACGAACACCTGCACAGCTCTCACAGAGTGTTCTACAACGCAGTGGAGGAGCGTAAAGATAGTTCAATCTACAGACACGTGTTTCGCTGCACTACGGCAGCTCATCAGTGTAGCTTAAAACTATCTAGATGTGAGAACACCACTCATATATATATATATATATATATATATATATATATATATATATATATATATATATATATATATATATATATATATATATATACTTTAACTTCTTGTAAACTTGTATTGACGGCCTCAAAGGCTACGCTAAATAAATTTATTTGGCTACGCTAAATAAATTTATAAATTAATTTATAAATACTAATGTAATTTTGTTAAGAATATCAAAGCCCAGACATTTACTTTGACAAAGCCCATAACATTGAAGAAATGGAAAATGAAAATATTTTTTGAACTAACCGTTCGTCGCTACATGCAACATCTTCAGAGTGATTAAATTATTACAAATAAAAATACTTTATGTACATAAGGTTAACAACTAGGACAACAGGACAACAAATATAGAACAGACACAGTGCTACACAGTGGTGCCCTGTGGCGTTAAAAACATCGCCTTAAAAATTTCGCGTCAAAAATTTCGCTTGCTATTGATTCCTATATAGCATATAAAGCTGTTTCTGCGCGCGCAGCTAACTTTCAGGGCACCCCTATTAGAAGATAACTGTTAAAATTTGAAATTACAAAAGACCAGTTAAGAATTTAAAAAATTGAAAATTAAATTTACAAACGATAAACATAAGAACAAAAATTTTACCTCCCACGCACTTTAATTTCCTTATCTTTATCCACGCACACTCTATTTTTGTTCCCGTCTTCTCCCATCGAAAAAACGGTTTGCTTAATGTTTTTTTTTCGTTTTTTTTATGACGGCGCAGAAAATTTCTCGGGCCTGTTTTCCGTGGCAATTAAGCCACGTCCCCGTTACATGTAAGCTGCGCTTAAGATCCCTGACGCGCCGTTCCTCTCAACGTATTAAACGGAGCTGTGCATGTTGCTTTCTAGCATGTCAACATATATGACCTTAAACATTTTTCAAATACCTTATTAAAATGGAGGAAATTGCATTCGAGGTGTAATTGCATTAAAAGAAAATATAATTTTACGAGAAAATATAATGTTAATATTTGGTACAAATAAGTTATAGAAGTAGGGGGCTAGCCCGCTTTATATATAAAACGCATGTTTTTTTAACATTTCGATTACATGGCAAGCGGGCCGGCTAGGCCGGTTAGCCGGGATCAAAATGTGCATGTAACAATTTTCCTCTTAGCTAAGCGGGCTGAAAAATAGTTGAACTCGCTTCGATACGCGTTCGTTTATTTAAATAGAACATCAAAACGTTCTTCGTGCATATGTTTCGTGATCATATATTACGAAGACTTAATAAATTAACTAGAAATACATGAACGCAACAACCCTCGCCCGCTTTTGCATAACTTTTGTAACACCCCCCTTCTTCAAATAAGCATCCGATTAGTTTTTCTGAAAATATTATAACCCCTCCCTGTCTCATGTAGCCTGCGAACCCAGACTAATTTTTCGGCCCTCGTTGCCTCCCGCGAAAACTACGGTCTGCCAACCCGAGCCGAGATTTGATTTCCGTGACGTAATACCTTTTTTATCCAATCACAATTTACCTCTTAAAAACAGGGAACTAACGCGCCGGATTTGTGCGGGATAAACACGCAAACGCGTGTAAACAGAGGAGTGAAGACAAATAAACAATTCCCAATTCCTTTCTGAAATGACAGAATGTATCGAGTGCGCTTATAAACATCAAGAGCATGCTATAAAATACGTCGGCAAAGAGAGAAAGGATTTTTCGTGAATTTGCCTACTGGATTTGGGAAGTCCCTAATATTCAAGGTATTGCCATTCGTGTTTGGTTCACTATCAGCCGAGCGAAGCCTGGTCAAGTCAATCGCCTTAATTCTATTGGGATTTTACTATAGTGCCGTATCGCTGAACGAATCGCGTCAAATGTTCGGTTCGATCGACTAGTGAAAGCGGTGCTAAACGGAGAGTTTTCCAACGTGTTTGGATAACCAGAGTTGTGGCTAGGTGATGAAAGATAATATGGCGGAAAATGGTTCACAGCGACGTTTATAATACAAGAAGGCTGTGAAAGCTGTGGCAGTCGATGTGTCAATTTCAGAACAATGGTACGTAATTGCAACGAATCGTAAACAACACCATGAAGTCTCTGCAAATATTATACTCGCTGAAATGTGATTCCAAATTTGTTCTTGAGAGTGCAATATGTTTTATGACTTATTAAGTTGTTGTGATTATATTTAAGACAAAAATGTTGAGAAAAATATCTGTTGTTCTTTGTCCTGATATAAATTAGTAAATTACAGCTTTCATAACTAGCATCAGCTCAAGAAAAGACAAAACAAAAAAATAGTTTATCTGTGAAATTTTTATATTAAACATGTCATTACAGCAGATTAACGACAACAATAAATTGTCGCTGTTATAGTGGCAACAATTATTATATTGTTGACGTTTCCAGGCAAAATGTCAGATACCTTAAACTGGCATACACAGGAGTTACATTTCTTTGTATTTGTCTTTTGTTTATCATGGCCATATATATGCTTGTGCTTATGCTCTAGTGAAAACCAGGCTTTATACCACAGTTATCATGATTATCGTCGAACCAGCCACTGCTATACTGGGAAGCCACTCAGGATTTTATTTTCTTGAAGACGCAATAGTCATAAAAAAGGCATAGAGAAGAGGGGCTCTCTGTTTCCATTCGAAGCATAACTTTTCAAATTCAAAACTTGTTAACTCCTCCATTGTTTTTACTCCGAGCGTGTCGTCGTGAATATAAGCCGTTAACTTCCAAATTAAGTCAGAAGTCCAGGACTCATCGTTTCAACGTGTCATTCTTCAATACCGCTTTAGCAATTCCGTGGCAATTCTCTGATGAGAGCCGTGAACAATTGCTTTTCCGAGGACCGCATGAAAAGTCATTTACCAGTTCTTTACGTATTGTTTTACTCGGATATTCTACATTAAGATGAACTTTAGTCTGTTTCTTTTGCATTGAGTTTCTGAAGCTGCTCGAACTGGTGAAGGTGAGTTTCAGCTTTCTTGAGCGGCGTCGAGGTCAACATAATTTTCTCCCGTGTCGCGGGAAATGTTTTTTGACAACGAAAACAAGTATCGGCCTGCTGTGACAATTTCTGTGGAGTGTCGTTCATCGTTATATAATACTATACAATACAATTGTCAAAAATTGCAAATGATTTCGCAAATCTTTATTCGAAAGAATATACAAACGATAAAAACAACTTGTGTCACGTTAAATAGTCGTCCGACTGCATAGCATTCTCACACCACACCACACCACACCACACCACACCACACCACACCACACCACACCACACCACACCACACCACACCACACCATACCATACCATACCATACCATACCATACCATACCATACCATACAATACCATACCATACAATACAATAAATCTTTATTTTAACTCGAAAAATGAGGCTTATTAGGTCTCTAGCCATGAGCTAGTAAAATCGAGTAGCTCACTTGTTTGCTTATGTATCAATAAATTAATTGAGATGCGAAATATATATTAAATTAACGCTATTAACCAGTAAAAGTTTCCTCTATATTATCATGAATGATTAGAGAGACAATACAATAAAAGAATCACTAATCAGGGTACTTGTAGACGTACGTCCTATATTGCTGGCATACCTAAGTTTGAGGAAATGCACTCACGCTAGGGAAACGCGACGAATATTAAGCCTGTGTCGTACTGGCATTGAAATTCGGACGAATTTAGTTCATAGTTAGCCTCGTCGACTATTTTATGAACACATAAAGGTGAAGTAATACGAGCAACAACAAAAATGCTGGAACATTGTTGCGTTGGAAGTCGAAAAGCGTTGTTGTATGAATTACTACCCACCTCAAACATGTCGCGCAACAATGATCTTGTTGCAAGTTGAAACAGCATGTTGCAGCTAGTAGAACTCGAGTCTCCTTTTTTCAACACATTTTTTCAACTTGAAACAAAATCATTGTTGCCTGACAATGCGTATGTTTAAGGTGGGTGGTAATACGTGCAACAACGCTTTTCAACTTGCAACGCAACAATGTTGCGATGAAAGTTGAAGAAAAATATTGCCCGTATTACCTCACCTTAAGTTCGTATCATAATAATGACAAATTTATTCCTTTCTGAACCATCGCTCCTACTGGTCAGAGGCTGTATTATTTGAAAATTGTTTTGGAAAACGTTGACATCCTAGTTGTCATCGTTTTCTTTTAGGCTAAATGGGCTATTTGAACGAAGTATTTTGGCGTAAATAATGTCAAGAGTTTATGTTAAGTGCAGAAGAAGGGCTCTCACGATTGTTAACTCTAACAGCCAATTTACACTTGATACAACATCCGACACTTTTAAATTCCTCCCAATTGTCATCACCGCCAGGATTATGTTTCCAGCTCTCTTTGTTTGTCTGTCTGTTGCCATCAAAGTTGTGAAAAGATTATTCATAGACCAAAAACCAACTCATTAAATTTTGGTTGAATTTGGTTGAAATGTGGACGAGAAATGAACAAACATCTGACCACAAGATTATCCGTGTGGAAGAAATGCTTGATGGCGCTCATTGTCCTATTTTATGCAAACATTTTTGCATAATTTTGCTACGAGTGCAATCAAGTATTTTATTCATGTGACCTATAGCCTGGTTAAGCGGGATTGCTCGTTCCTTTTTTAAACATCTCTCTGGCCGCTTGGTCTAAACGTCGCACAATAGACGAATTTCGCTCAGACGAATTTAATTGTTTGAATTTTATTCGACGAAACTGCAAAGTATAACTCGATTAAATGCGACACACAAATTAAATTCGTCTCGGCAATTAAATTCGTCTGAGTCAGCCGGATAGTGCGACGATAACGCGTGTTCGAGTTAGACGACGAATTATCATCACGTCGACTTAAATGTTTCGCATCTGTGTGTGACAATTCGGTGCCATGTTTTGAAGAAGTCGGTTTCAGGATCAACGCGAGTCCAAGTAAAAACAATTAAATTCGACTGAAATTCGACGTTTAACTCGACGTCGCATTTACGTCGCATTACCGACGAAGTTAATTGGAATTAAATTCGTCTGAATTAAATTCGTCTATTGTGCGATGTTTAGCGCAGGCCTCATAACGCGCTGGTTGAGATATATGCAGTCTCTGAGTGCCCTCTTGTTTTTTTTTTATTGTCTTACCACGGTTACCATGGTGGTGTGGAGTGATTAATATATGAACGTTTTATCATGAGTTGTGATCAATATCGTTTCAACCCACAATTGAACGCAGTCTTAATATAACAGGGGATCTAAAGCGGCTCTATGTCTATGACATCCGATTGCTATACATGCTTTTAAAAAGCTTTGCAAGAGATAAAAACAATATACTTGACAGTTGTAAATGGAGCAATATCGTCCTATTTGTCATGAATAATTCTTATCATAAGCATTTTTTTAAACTTTATATTCATTCCCCTGCCATTAAATTATAAAAATGACCAAGCAATTAAAGTGGTATACGGTATTACGTTATAATTGAGTTGCAGTTTCTCTCTCTCTGTTTCTCTCTCTGTCTCTGTCTTTCTGTCTGTCTGTCTGTCTGTCTGTCTGTCTGTCTGTCTGTCTGTCTGTCTGTCTGTCTGTCTGTCTGTCTGTCTGTCTGTCTGTCTGTCTGTCTGTCTGTCTGTCTGTCTGTCTGTCTGTCTGTCTGTCTGTCTGTCTGTCTGGCTGTTTGTATTATAATTGTGTGTTTAATTTCTTATTGTACATATTCTTGATTTTTATATAACTAAAACATTGTAAAAATATATAAGTTATTAATTTTTTGTAAATATATCTAATTATATAATGTTACGGCTTTCATGTAAAGAAGTGTTTTACACTTATGAAACTACCGTATTTAAATAAAAGCGAAATCAATCAATCAATCACTCAATCAATCAAGCAATCAATCAATCAATCAATCTGTCTGTCTGTCTGTCTGTCCGTCTGTCGGTCTATCTGTCTGTCTCTCTTTAGAATTAATTTTTTTAACTTTATATTCATTCCCCTACCATTAAATTATAAAAATGACCAAGCAATTAAAGTGGTATACGGTATTACGTTATAATTGAGTTGCAGTTTCTCTCTCTCTGTCTCTCTCTCTGTCTTTCTGTCTTTCTGTCTGTCTGTCTGTCTGTCTGTCTGTCTGTCTGTCTGTCTGTCTGTCTGTCTGTCTGTCTGTCTGTCTGTCTGTCTGTCTGTCTGTCTGTCTGTCTGTCTGTCTGTCTGTCTGTCTGTCTGTCTCTCTTTAGAATTAATGGTTATACATTAGAGAGGAAATATCGTAATATTAGTGGTGGTGGGGTCCCTCTGTACATCCGAGAAAACGTCAACTATGTTGTCAGGAGAGAGCTTGTACCAGGTTCTCTTGAAATGATAGCGATTGAAATTTCAAAACCAAATGTTAAATAATTTATTATTTCAACTTGGTACAGACCACCTGATACCCCGATTGGTCTTTTTACGGATTTTGAGAATTTCCTTAAATCTGTTGATTCCGAGGGTAAGGAAACCTTACTGGCAGGTTATGTTAATTGCAATTTGGCAATTGATTCAAAAGACTCCATGTCCGCTCCAGTAAAGTTTCTTTACGAAGCTTATCAATTCTGCCAACTCATTAAAAATTATACAAGAGTAACCAGTCATTCAAAGACTTTGATTGATCATTTGATAACGAATGAGCCAAGTAATATATCGGCATCAGGCGTTAAAGTATAAAGATAGAATCGCACATATTTATTGTATTTTTATCGAATTAAACGTGTAATTTATTTTGAAGAACGAAACCGCGTTTGTTATTGTCGCATTATCCCACTATACAGCGAGGCGTTTTGTCTCGGCTAAAATCGACAAACAGCCGCGTCCCGTGTCTGCCACAACGGCGCAGCCACCCCTCAGTTGGGGAAACTTTCGTATTATATATAGCGTTTCTACACGTTGATTATCAGCGATAATGGTCTAAAATCAAAGAACGAACATACCAGCCAATAGGAAAGTCATCCAAACGACGATTAAAGACGAATTCGACAAAACCGGAAGCGATATGCTTCTTGCTTCGCTAGTTTCGCCGTGATTTTAACAAGGATAAATAGGTATGGCCGCGCGCTCGCCCTAATGGTTTTGCGCCCCTTGCAAAATGGCGGGAAAAAACCTTGAATTCACATTAATCTCATTAAAAAAATCATGAGATTGTGTGAACATTTTTGTGACGTTTTTTTAATAATTGAATAAATACCAAATTTTGAAATAGACGCCTTTCTCTAATAAACTCTGGGATAGCTTCGTCGTAACGTTTCTATAACTGATTTGGAAATTAGAAACTCGGGAGCGCCGCAGCCATGCGGCCCAGCTTGCCGTGGCGGTTGAGTGTGTTCATGTGCACATTTTAAGCATTCCATGCTAAAGGACATTATCACATTTTCGTTGTTAATACCGAGAAAAGTAATCTCATCAGCTGATAATTGGTCAACTATATCTGGAGTAATCTTCTCCGTCGCAAATCTTTCGGTAAGATTTCCGATACGTAAGCGTTTCAAGATCTCATACATGTTGCTATGAGCAGTTATGTTGAAAAAGGTTAAAACTTAACAAGAGCCTGGTAACTATACTAGGGGCACATCCGGGAATTATATTTTTTAATTGGAGCACATAAAGAAATTAGAACACATAAAGACAAAACGGCAGCACATAATGTTGTAACAACATGACGTAATGTGTTAACCACAGCATATAATGCAATAATCACAGCATATAATGTTACAACTACATCATATAATGAGAGAGTCACGGCATATAGCTAATGATATAACCGTATAATGGGTTTTTGGACGCTTATGACAGTCGTGGCTTTCGATAAACTTACGGAAAAGGCTTTAAAATGACAAAGAAAGAAAATTAGGAAATTCCCAGAAAGAGTTTACGTACCAAGGCATCAATCTATCAGGCTGCGAATTTTCTGACGATTCTAATAAATAGGACCAGACATTCAATTTTTTAAAATTTCTTCTTTAGCCTAAAACATATTATCCAGAGAGAAATAATGTAATTTTAATACTTTCGATGCGAAAATTGCTACATGTTTTTACGCCTAAGAATTACAAGAAAAATGAAAAAATCGCCACACGAAAGGTGTAGTAAATTGCTACATTTTAAGTAAAAAAAGCAAAATTCGCAACATTCGCCTCCCATGCAGAAGTCTATACCGTATAGCTTAAGGGTTGTCTCATACGTTGCGCAATTGTCGCATTGAATTTAGCAAATTTAACTCAACTAAAAGATCAAATGGCAGACGGGAGTTAACCCACCTTGACAACCGAATTGGTAAAATATTAAGGCCAGTACGTTTGCTGAAGAAGAAAGATTGCCGTTAACGTTCTTGCTACAAATAGTGAGGTATGAAGTGTCACGAAAACAGCTCGTGTAGGGTCGACCCCCGTATTTTTTTCGAAAGGTCGAAAATTTGAACCCCATCATTTTCCGATAGTTTGACATCTAGTTAACTAAAAAAAAAAAGATCAACTTTAGCACGCAAATCCTACGGTGTTACATTTTATATACCGCATTAAAAGCCAGCACCAGCAAACCAGAAATGCGTTGTTTACAACTTAAGTTTTGATCTGTGTAATGCAGATTATTGAGAACTGTATGAGAAGTAATATATACAATATGAACGGCCAAACTGTATAGGTGGTGTGCAATCGATCCTTGAAATTCAAAAAGCAAAGAATTTTCACCATGTTGGATGAGATGATCAAAATTTTTTGTCAAATTTATCCAGTATGGCGGCAATGACGTGAGGTACACACTACCAATAGGCATTTACAACGCAAGCCGAAGACGAGCTGTTGTAAATCCTAACATGAGCTTGGAGGAAAATATGATATACGACGTATTAAATTCACAAATCTAATTGTTCAGATTTATCAAAAACCTTTAAAATATAAGCCGTTTAAGTTGAGAAAATCTATCGGAACGTTTATGTAAATCAGGACGAATTTCTATGCGATTTACAACAACTGATTAAACATTCATTTCTATTAAATTATATTTATGTGTACGGTGTACTGCGTACAGTATACTGTGTACTGTGTATACTGTGCGTGCTGCGCGTGCTGCGCGTGCTGTGCGTACTGTGCGTGCTGCGCTGTGTACTGTATACTGTGTACGCTGTGTACTGTAGACTGTGCACTGTCTACTGGTGTAGCAGAGAAAGACACAAAGAATGTCCGCTTAATTAAAGCAAGTCAAAACAAGTACCAGTTATAAGTGTTTTCTTTTATTGTGAAATGACATTGCCATCATTAATATCTACGTGCATGCAGCATATGGGGCGAAAGGCTCAGCTGTGGTTACATTCAGTATATTGTATTTTCAAACTTAAGTGCTAAAATATTATTATCTAACCTATATTAATAAACGTTCTATATTGCCTGTGTTAAACAAATAGCAGCAACAAGTTTCTTTAGAGTACTATTCATGCACACTACTGGTATATATTACGCTTTTGGCATGTTGCTCTTTCTTTTCCTATGACGCATTGCTCTCCAACTAAGCATAATAAGGCGGCGCAGCTTGGCACACATTTTGCTTTTCCATTCTCTTCTATGCATATTGTACCAGAGACACAACGAACACGAGCACAACCTATACAAAACATAAAGAAAGCTATAAATACAAATATGTTTGAGGACACAAATTGTTTCTTATTTTTAGCTTAGCTTTGGGCTGTTGACTCTTTTTTTATTTCATTTTGAGCTTTCTCTTTTCAGTTGTTCATCTGAATTGAATTTAACTTTGATTGAATGAATACAACCATGCAACAACAATCACAAGCACAACAGTACAGCACCAGAATCACCAGCAACAAAAACACCAGCAGCAACAACAACAACAACACCAACACCAACATCAACATCAACACCAACACCAACCACCAACCAGAACCGCTACCACTATCAACAGGAACACCAGGAACACCAAAAAGAACAACGACAATACCACCAACAACTACCAGCAGCATCACCAGCCCAAACATAAGCACTAATACCGAAAATGTGTTTGTTTGTTAGGTAATAGCATGGTTTCGAGTGCAATTTGGAAAGAAACATGTACGAGTGAGTTTTTCAAATACACATAATTTCAAGTGCATGTTTTTTGTTTTTTTCAAATTGCATGAGAAACCATGTTTTTACTTATTAATAATATACATGAAAAAATGTTCAAAACAACTGAACTAACATTTTAGCGTACGGGTTTAGCCGTCCACTCCTCGCATATCTATTTGTTAAAAACCGCTTCGCTTCCTTTACCACTACTTACCCAAGGCATAAAGAAGCTTCTGGTCTTCTTGTTGGTACTTCACTTGGCAATATTAAGGCATAACTAGCTTAAAATTTGAACAAATTATCCCAAAAAACTCCGAATCTTGGCCGCCATCTTTGTTTGTTTTGTGTCGGGAAAAATCCGCTGTACAATCAATTTGATTGGCTCTTAGTGAAAACAGATTTTTGCACTGCGATTACAGATTTTTGCACTATGATAACACAATTCTGCCCTGTTGTTTGGGATTAACTGCACTGGAATCAGCCAATCACAGTCGATAACTTTTTTCATGTATATTATTAATCTAGTAACTGACGGCAGCTAAAGCAAGGATCTGGGTAAACATTTGAATGAAGCTATAGGTGATTATTTTATACAAATAATCTGTTATATAGTAAATGTTGTTTACCTGGACAATCAACGGGTGTAATAATCATTTTCTTTTCGCAGGCAGCTCTGTTCATTTCACAGACATTACCATATTTCTGCCCATCAGAACCACACACTGGCATATAAACGGCAGGACAGAATCTGCCACATTCACAGATGCCTGATTGACAAAAAGCACCTTGGGAACAATCGCTGTTAGATTCGCAAAGTTTTTTGCAGCTTGCCTTTCCATATTTTACAACACATTTATGACCAGTAAGGCATGTCACGGCAGCACAACTACTGTCCGATGCTACAAACATTAAACAAAATAAAAAGTGAGGGATCGTGCCAGTGACAGACTTTGACGTGAGCCTGCAAAGTATTATTATTATTCACTTAAATCCCAGAACAGATGTTTATTCGTACGCAATTTTATACAATCTAAATCGCGTACAGCACCTCGGTTTGCTATCTGAGTTGTAGCTAGTGATTTAATGGTTAAAGTGTTTTGCTTGCATCCGGAAGGTTGCAGCGTCAAATCCAATCTATAACACTGCATAGTGACAGTATCTGGTTTTTAACATCTAATGACAGTTTGTATATAGCAAAAGCAAACAAACATTGAGAACTAAAGTAAACTGCTAGGTAGGCAGTATTTAGAAAAAGTAGAAAACTAAAAAGGTTGTAAACTGCAAAAAAAAAAAATTGAATAAAAAAATAACACCACCGACAAACTAAACACAATATTGACTGGGATTCGACATAGTGTGTTACTTATTGCACTAACTACAGGCAACGACATATACTGTAAAGTTGGTACACAAACTTAGAACAACAACCATTAAACCGATCAGAACCATTACCAGCACCTTACAAAAGACTTATCCAAAACGCATTACAAACAAACAAGCAAACAAACAAACAAACAAACAAGCGAACAAACAAGCAAACAAACAAGCAAACAAACAGTAGCTATTTTTTTATTTTTTATTTTTTATTTTTTATTTATTATTTTTTATTTTTTATTCCCGCCAACACCGACAAACAAATACCGACAGCACCACCCACAAACAACACCCACCTCCCCCGACACCGCCAACCACAGATTACACGCATACCGCAAGCGTGACATGATGAACTGGAGACATATATATATATATATATATATATATATATATAGGCGAACCTGACCAAAACCTTTCACTTGACTCTGAAGATGACCGCCGCTGAGGCCGTCGAAACGTCAGTCACTACCACCACAAACAGTCTTTCTCAAGGCTACTCTAACGTAGAGGAGAAACTTTCTCAAACATGTTATAATACTCCTGGGTTCAAACCATTCATTTTAAAATACTAACGTTCTGAGCGGAACCTTTTTTCATTAAACTGAGTAAAATGTAAATACTCTATAATGGGGAGCTGCGTTCAAAATTTCATATTTATTTTGTTTCAAAAGATCTTGACATTTTAACACTTTTCACTTTGCTCATTACAAACCCTAAGCTAAAAATACCATATTTGTAACGTACTAAAATTGTTTTATTAATAAAAAAAAATTATTATAGTATTCAGTTAATCAATACTCAGTATTCGTTTGTTTCGTAACACATCACTGGCCTAGTTTCTAAGCCTGGTTGCGCAGTCAGTTTTTGGGAAGGCTGGAAAGAAGATACAAACGAAAAGGCCGAGCAACATTTGAAAAATGTCGCCGGACAGAATGGTTTTGGCTTTTTAATGTGTTCCTGGGATCCACTGTATACAGTAGTAAACGAGCCATAAGGAAATCTGTGAAGATCTTGGCGATGGACAGAGGGATATTATGGAACGAATTGCAATGGACCTTTCCCTTTTAACAAAACCCGCAATGCATCATGGTAGAGTGGTAACGCTCATCTGCCAAGCAAAATGGCGGGAGAGGAGAGGGCGTTTTGTGTGGCAGAGGACTTTTGCTTCTTAAATGAGTGTCATCAAATAAAATAGAAAAAAACTTATTTTTACGGTTAAGGAGGTTTTTACTCGGACTCTAAACTGGATATAAGGCAATCGCGGCGGTTTCTGTTTCTGGACAAACAATGGCAGTTCGAAGATAAACATTCTAGAATAAGCGTCTTAATGTACAATTGTAGGAGAGTAGACTTGGCTATTTAATCTCATAAGAATCTTTTGTTATAGGACTAAGCGGCGACGCCTGATTTACTTAGATCGCAAATATTTTGTGCATCGGAATGCATGTTGAGGACTTTTTCGTCTCTGCAATCTCGAGAAAGTTTTTCCTTAATTACCACCAGTCGTTCGATAAACATTTATCTAAGATAAAGACCTTTAAATTTGTTTTGGCGCCAGTAAACCCGGTTTCCTTGTCAACGGTAAAGCTCAGGTCTTTTGCAAAAGCGTTATAACTTGAACAGAAACTGTAATTTGGTATTCTTGCTGTATTTTGTTTCTGAATTTCTTAGTAACCGTGGAAAGAAGCTTCTTGACATCATAAAATTGCTGTATGTTTTAAATATAGGTTAGTATTTTTTTTTAAATATAAGCATTTAGCTAAAAAGTTGATTTTCCAAGCTGACAAGGCAGTTGGCACAATTTTAAATTATTATTGTTGTTTGATCATTGTTTACAAAGCCTTTTTTTATAAATTTGATAAAGAGATAATTAATTTAATTTGTATTATTGGAACTGTAAATAATTCAGTTAGGTTAAAATTCAAATAATAATTGTGTACAAATTTATATAAATAGTTAGGATAGTTAGTTATAGTGTTGAATAAGTAAATAAATCAATATTAAGTAAATAAATAAATAAATATTAAATAAATAAATAAATAAACAGAAGCCAAACCACAAACAAATGAAAAAAAAACAACGAAGTACTGCGGTTACATGACACAAAGTCATGGACAAGAGATTTAAAGTCACTTCCACTATTTTCACATGAATCATCTGCTGCAAAAAATTTTAAATTATAACTGAAACCAAAGCAAATGACAGTGCAACCGGGGCTTATGAACACAAGGAGTTAGGTTTACTTTCCAGCTTTTCAAAGATACAGTAGGTATGTGAAGCAAGTTCAAGTGAAACCAGAAGTAAAAATAGATGGTGACCAAGTACAGTATGTTATTCAAAAAGAACAGTCCATGCATCAATGAAGAGTAAAAGTTAGTTGTCTATGTGCACTTAAATCAGTCAACAGGAGGGTTGTTTGTCGAAATTGTTTGTGCAAAAAGAATTGGAAAAAGTGGTGCAGCAAACATGTCGCTGCACTATTGTGTTAATTCTTGATTATTATTACAGTTGGCATTAACAGAAGTTCCTGATGATATCCAACCTGCACACAGCTTCTTCAACAATGGCATGTGCCAAGAAATGATGTAACATATGAAGCAATGCTTTTGAGGATTTAAGTTTTGATAAGGCCTCCTATGAAAAGGGTGACAAAAGAAGAAAACATAAAATACCAACAGCGATGCAGTCAACTAGAATCCTACCCCCACATTTTGCAATATAATTCAGCCATGCCAGTATAGCGGAATTGACTCATGGGTTAGAACAGGCAGGGAAAGCTAGTCACCTCAGTAAATTGTTGGCATCAAATGACTATATAAACCTATTTCATTTGAGAAACTAAATAACTATCTTTAATCCAAAAGTAAATAATGCACAGAATTGCAGGAAATATAACTTGTCATCTACATGGCACTCATATTCAGGAACAAATCTTAGAAAATTTGAAAGTAGACACAATTAACCATACATACTTTATAGATGAAAATAATATGGGATTTGTGGAAGAACATTTTGGTACAACACATGACACAACATTGAAAATTGAAAGGAACTGAACACCAGGAGCCAATCTGATTGTAAAAAATGGTATGAGGAACAAAAGATGAAACTGACTGCCTCAAACTTAAATCTTAAATCCTCAAAAGCATTGCTTCATATGTTACATCATTTCTTGACACATGCCCTTTTTAAAGAAGCTGTGTGCAGGTTGGATATCATCAGGAACCTCTGTTAATGCCAACTGTAATAATAATCAAGAATTAAAACAATAGTGTAGCGACATGTTTGCTGCACCACTTTTTCCAATTCTTTTTGCACAAACAGTTTCCATAAACAACACTCCAATTGACTGATTTAAGTGCATGCATGGACTGTCTTTTTTAAAAGCATACTGTACTTGGTCACCATCTATTTTAACTTCTGGTTTCACTTCAACTTGTTTCACATACCTACTGTATCTTTGAAAAGCTGGTAAGTAAACCTAATTTCTTGTGTTCATAAGCCCCGGTTGCACTGTCATCTGCTTGGGATTCAGTTATAAAATGTTTTTGCAGCAGATGATTCATGTGAAAATAGTGGAAGTGACTTTAAAACTCTTGTCCATGACTTTGTTTCATGTAACCGCAGAACTTTTTTTTTTTTTTCATTTATTGTTTGTGGTTTGGCTTCTGTTTATTTATTTAATATTTATTTATTTACTTATTTAACACTATATCTAGCTATCCTAACTATTTATATAAATTTGTACACAATTATTATTTGAATTTTAACCGAACTGAATTCTACAATACAAATTAAATTAATTATCTCTTTATCAAATTTATAAAAAAGCCTTTATAAACAATGATCAAACAACAATAATAATTTGAAATTGTGCCAACTGCCTTCTCAGCTTGGAAAATCAACTTTTTAGCTAAATGCTTATATTTAAAAAAAAAAATACTAACCTATATTTAAAACCTACAGCAATTAATGATATCAGGAAGCTTCTTCCACGGTTACAAAGAAATTCAGAAACAAAATACAGCAAGAATACCAAATTACAGTTTCTGTTCAAGTTATAACGCTTTTGCAAAAGACCTGAGCTTTGCCGTTGACAAGGAAACCGGGTTTACTGGCGCCAAAACAAATTTAAAGGTCTTTCTCTTAAATAAATGTTTATCGAACGACTGGTGGTACTGTTAAGGAAAAACTTTCTCGAGATTGCAGAGACGAAAAAGTCCTCAACATGCATTCCGATGCACAAAATATTTGCGATCTAAGTAAATTAGGCGTCGCCGCTTAGTCCTATAACAAAAGATTCTTATGAGATTAAATTGCCAAGTCTACTCATCTACAATTGTACATCAAGACGCTTCTTCTAGAATGTTTATCTTTGAACTGCCATGTCCAGTCAATCCGAGTCAATATTTCCAACAGAAACCGCCGCGATTGCCTTATATCTAGGTTAGAATCCGAGTAAAAACCTCCTTAACCTTAAAATAAGTTTTTTTGCTACGTCTGCAGATTATATATAGATATATAGATATATAGATATATAGATATATAGATATATATATATATATATATATATATATATATATATATATATGTACTATTTATAAACCGCGCAGGAGGGCTTTATCGGATATAAAACACGAGGCGATAGCCGAGTGTTTTAGAGCCGATAAAGCCCGTACTGCAAGGTTTTTAAATGGCTTCTAAAAAGAATCACTTCATACGTTCATTGGCGTAGTAATTTTGAAAATTAAGCTTATCTCAGCCGTTAAAAACCAGCGAGAAACTTAGAGCGAGTCTATATCACATATATAGATCCGATACGCTCATGATTTTTCTTTGTGTTTTCCTCATGAATTATTAATTAATTTTAGAAATATATATATATATTATTATTATTATTATTATTATTATTAGCCCGACGCTCTACGGACTGAGCTACAGCTCACCTAATATCATTATTCTCCATCCGAGTTCATTGTCCCATAATAATTGTTCTAAATCTACATGTATAAAGACTAATTGGTGCAGAAGGGAGTAGTTTAAAATCAGAAGAAGAAATAAACAATAAAGACTTTAAACTAAGGGGATATGACTACAGTACTGTTCAGAAGTGACCTAATAGTGCGTTTGAGGTCGAGCCGCGGTTGAATAACGATGAGAGAGTGGTCAGAGTTAGGTGGAACCCGAGGTCGGATAGCGGTTACAAAGTGGTCGAACCCCGGTTGAAAAAAGCGGTCGAATCCGCGGTCGAGGTTGCGATTCAATATTTGTGTTCCGACGGGCCAACGATTTCCGATCAAAAGACAAAAAACAAACTTGTAGATGTAATAGCGTACAGTAGTACCATTGCATAAACTCGGCAATTGTAGCGATCATGCAACTATACGCTCAGCAATACTGGCAATAGCGATCGCCACGATAAAATCGTAGGAATTATTACTCTATATCAGAAACAGTGGTTCAGCGATTTAATAAAAACAACTGGTACAGTGTGTGCCGATCAAAAAATATACATGTAAATAACTTTCCAAAGCTTATAACAACAGTACTTGTGTGAAAATCTTCAAGCTTTTCTCTCATTTGAAGCCAGTAACGCTTCATTTTCGTTTAAAATACATGTAAGTATTTAACACACACGCGTATATATGGGAGGGGAAAAAAGCGGCGGCGAAACTATTACGTTTCTGACATACACTCGTATGCCTATATAACAATAATATTTGCAATGGTAAAGCATTGCGAGACATGTTTCACAAAACGTTGCGCGTGATATTAATAAAACGCAAAAAAAAATCAGTTTGGCGAAAGAAAAACGGAGCATCTCTCTTTTGTCACCAGTTCGCTAATTGTATCGAAAAAGAAATAGGCTGTCCACACACGCCTCGAAGTCCGTATTCCTTCTTTCTCAAGAACTTATTTGATTACAGTAATCGTAGGCCAGAAGATCGGCTTAACGAAACTTTTCTATTTTTAGCATAGGTAGACAGCCTTCCCATTGCTCTTACAAGTCACAACGACTGTCAACCTCCAATGTGAACGATACTGCAAAAATGCGACTGCGGACTGTATTCCATAATGTCACGTAAGATTTCCGAGGTTCGATACAGCTTGCGGTTCATGCGGTTCGCGGAGCGTTTGGTCACGCGGTAATCGGTTGACTGGGGTCAATTAAATCTAGGTTTGACCGTTTGCGAACCGAGGTTCAACCTGGGTTGAACCTGGGTTCAACCTAGGTTCAACCGTTGTGTAACCTAGGTTTAACCTACGTTTACCGCTGTTTTTGTTAGGTTACTTCTAAGCAGTACTGTATATAGATTCAAATAGAAAAAAAAAGAAAAAAAAGGTGGGGGTGTTGGTATATATCTCACAGGAAAAAATATACAAAACTCGTAAGGATTTAAACATTAACATAGAAGATATATTTGAACTAATGTTTATTGAAATAGATTGAAACGCTTGCTTGTAAAAATATAATTATTGGCCTAATCTACAGACCACCTAATAATAAAATTGAAACATTTGAAGTTACAATGAATGAAATACTGTACAAAATTGAAAATGAAAACAAAATTTGCTACATAATGGAAGATTTTAATATCGATGTACTTGACCCTTGACCCTTGTTGTGATCATGCAAATCGTTTCACTGAACAACTTTTTACATTCTCATATTTTCCACTTATAATCAAACCAACATTACAACATGAATTACACAACATACAGCAACACTAAATGTTGTTAAAACAGTTTTACCAACAACTTAGGCATATACACATATATATATACAAGTGATTCCAGTACAAACTTATTTATTTAGGAATTATTTTTAGCAATATCTCCGACATTTACCGATAATGCACATGTGTAATCTTAATGCTAACAAGAATAACATCAAACAAACTAACCATAACTATAAAATAATTAATGATGCAAATATTTAATCTTTTCCAAACACAATTAAAAACCTATCATGGTAAAACATACTTGCTAATAATGAAAATCCTGAAAAGGTTTTAATAAACTTTTTGAAATATTTATAACAGCTTATGAAAAAAATTCGCATATAGAAAAATGCTGCCTAGGAAAAATACAGTTGACAAAAGTAAAAGTCCATGGATGACTAAATGTATTTTAAAGTCAGTTCATAAGGGGAAAAAACTTTATAAGAAATTCTTGGCAAACCCAAATAAAAAATAAATGGAATATATACAAAAGGTACAAAAACAAACTAAATCATAATAAAAATAGCAAAAACAATGTATTATGAAGAACAACTATTGAAATATTAACACAACACAAAAATGATTTGGAGGACCTTAAATAAAATACTAAATCGACAACAAAAAAAGAGCTACCAAAAGAGTTCATTGGTTCTAACCCAACGAACATAATAAGTAATTCCATGAAAATAGCTGATAATTTTATTTTGTAATCATTGGGCCAAATTTAGCCAAAAAATATTACTAATAATACTGATCGACCTTTGACAAATATCTTACTAATGACTACCAAGATAGTATTTTTATTGACCCAATTACTGAAGACGAATTGGAAACTGAAATCAGGAACATATATCCTAATCAAAGTCCAGGATATGATAGCATTAGTTACAGAATAGTTAAACTAATAGGAAAGGAAATTTCAAAGCCATTTACTCATATTTTTAATTTAACATTTTTAAGTGGAAGTATCCCTGCAAAATTAAAGTAGCCTTAGTAACACCAATTTTTAAAGCAAATGAAAATAATAAGTTCGAAAAGTATCGACCAATATCGGTTCTTTTTTGTTTTTCAAAATTATTAGAAAATCTCATGTATAAAAAATAGGCATGTCCAGACATGCATGTATCTACTGCGTTCAATCATGCCTATAGGTACGATGGTAAAAACAATGTTGTAATTACTGTATGTACTTGTAGTGACCAGCTTGCATTCAGAGCTGAACAAGATTTTTGTCGATGCTAGCCATGCTGTGTTTTTACCTTATGAAAGGTCTGAGTAAAGCCAGGAAAGCACAGGAGGTTGAGCACTAACAACTCTACTCATATCCGGCACAGAAGCATGAGTCCCAAGCCCATGCAGATATGTGCATGATCACCCATTCAAATACTAACTCAATCAAATTGGGCTTCACTTAGGTCCTCGTGGTGAGAGGCAGTGTGATCATAGCTTGACTATTAAAGCTATGGTACTATTTAAAACCTATGGTAATAAAGTATGGTTATTGTAAAGTTTAGTAGGCCAATCAAATTTTAATACAGTACATCAATAACAACTCACAAAATTTGACTAATAAAGTATTTAAATAACTTTGTTACAACAATTTGTCAAATAATAATAATGCAATCCATTTGGTATCTGAAGTATGACTGCTGTAAAGTTTAGAAATAATGAAGTTGTGAACGAAAATCTCCAGCAATTGTCATCAAAATTATGAAAGCAACTATACATTAATTGTTCTTCAAGATCGAGTAGACATATACTGTATCTGCATGCATGCAGTAAAAGGTAGAATAAATGTTGCCGTTTGGGCCTCTACTCTCTACATAGCCTTTCACTTACATTTGACTATTGTTGCTTGATCATGAAGCTAGTTTTGTATTCTTAGAAGAAAATTTCATTTCTGCACAGCCTTGTCAGTTTACAAAGACCGATGAGACTGCTGTCATGAATACATGTAAACATGTTGGTCATATAAATTGCCTCGTCTGAATATGAAATTGTCCAATGACTATTTTAAAGAGGCTTTCAAAAACTTATCATCATTCCAACAACGTCTATAGTACATCACATTTAAAAATTGACAACGATTCATACTTAAAATACTTACTAAGCTTGTAAAAACTTCTATTCTTGAAATAAATATTCTCGCTCCTTGAATATCTCACTCTAGAGCCTAACTCCATTAAACTCCATGCTGCCATAGCATTGACTTCGGTGGTTTGTCGTGAGTCAATCCTTTAATTCTATGTTTTGATTGGCTCCGAAGGCAATCTATTGTCAACTTAACTTAACTTAACTTAACTTAACTTAACTTAACTTAACTTAACTTAACTTAACTTAACTTAACTTAACTTAACTTAACTTAACTTAACTTAACTTAACTTAACTTAACTTAACTTAACTTAACTTAACTTAACTTAACTTAACTTAACTTAACTTAACTTAACTTAACTTAACTTAACTTAACTTAACTTAACTTAACTTAACTTAAGAGCACGACAACATTATATCTACTGCTTCGCAGTAGATACAAAAAACTACTCAAATTCATTGACTTGGAAAAACTAAAACATGGAACATAAAGTTTAACGGTTCGAGCAAAGGCCCTTCGTTTCTCTTTTACGAAGGGCCTTCGCTCGAAACGTTAGACTTCTTCGTTCCATGTTTCGGCAGTATAGATTAGCTTATATATAACTTTTTTGCAATTAATGCAATAAACCAAAACGTGAGTTGTATTACCGTTTGTCATTACAAACGATCCACTATCCTCATTGTATATATCAATTAAACCAAATTAGGATAAACTTTCTCTAAACTTTCGATATAGTTAATCAAGTGCAACAATCGATGCAAGACATCCTTATTTAGTATACATCCGAACTGATGTCGACATGCATTCTGATGAACGAACGGATCCATGTAATATTTTGCATTTGAAATACATTAATCGAAAGTATTGGCGAAAGCAACAGAAACAAACATTTGGATTTTATCCTAGAAGTTTTTATATATCGGCCATTTCAATGAAAATGGTCAAAATTTGATTACACAAATGGATATACAATTTTAGCTCGTACGGTGACAACCTTAGACTGTAAGCGTCTTAGATTGCAACCGTACTATGATTGTACATCGATTTGTGTGATCGACTTTATATGGACAAAACAATCAAACTTTTAGTTTTAATTAAAAGAGCTAATCTATGAAAACTGTTAAGATAAAATTTACAGTAATACTTGCATTAAACAATTGTATTTTTCAATGCAAAATAACATATGGTCCGCAGTGCTCGTGATTCAGAATGCATGACGATCTTTTCAATTAAAATTAAAATTAAAATTAAGATGTCTATTGATGACTCTCCCAGCGAAGAAATAAGGAAAAGAAGGCTCTGCTCGCTGGGTATTGATGACTATTGATTTAATTAAATACATAATTCCAAAATTTAGAAGAAGATTAGCAATGATTTTGATTGATATATAGAGCGAGATCTCACGATATTTTTTTTCAATTTGGCGACAATTGCATTCGTTGATCACAATTAGACACAATATTTCTTAAAAAGTCTATGTGCCATGGTAATATGTTTTGAAAAGCTAAGTCCACAAACTTTCGAACGGCGTTCGCCCCCGCTTTTGCCACTACAAGTCTTAACTCGCTGAAGGTGGACAACATAAGAGACGAACTGTCTAAAATACGTTAATTTTATTAATTTGCGAAACTATAAGTTAAAATACGGCAACATTTCCCAAGCTTAAATAACAATTCTCACACAACTGCAATAACGGTGAACCTAGCTGGCGTCGGGTTGGGCAACTTGTGGTTGCTTTAGCAATTATTAGCGATTAATAATTGCCTTTAGATACAAAATATGATATGATCGGCTCGTGAATTCGCATAACAAATCAGTAGGCTCATTTGGCGTTGCGAATGTGTATGACGACAGTTCATAATTTGAATATGGGAATTCATTCCGGCTTCGCCAAACTAAGGGATAAAGAAAATCATCTAGCATTGCCCAGAATAAAAGTCCAATTCGGACAGAAAGAGTAATAGACAAGAGTTTATAACTCATTCCTGTCCGAGGGCTTTACCAGCGAAAGATGAATATTAAATCATCTGGCGCTGACAGAATGAAATGCTAAAGAGTAAAGACCAATTCGGACAGCAGTGAATTATTTTCTCTTTTTTGGGGGGATATTAGCTAAAATTTGGAGTAAAATCGGACAGCTTGGTAATTGTTTTGTCAGATCTTCTTATGAACTATTGGACTGTGATTTATTTGTTTAAATCCATATGGCATTGCAAGCCGAAGAAACTCTATGACATCGCTATATAGTGTATGGAGTGTCAAGATTTTTATTATTTGAAAAGCTGCTGAATGAAACATAACTCGTTTACAGAGGCGTAGGAACCGGGGGGAACGGGGCATGTGCTCCCCAACTTTGTCACGAAGCGATTAGTTTTTCTGAAAATATTATAACCCCTCCCTGTCTCATGTAGCCTGCGAACCCAGACTAATTTTTCGGCCCTCGTTGCCTCCCGCGAAAACTACGGTCTGCCAACCCGAGCCGAGATTTGATTTCCGTGACGTAATACCTTTTTTATCCAATCACAATTTACCTCTTAAAAACAGGGAACTAACGCGCGGGATTTGTGCGGGATAAACACGCAAACGCGTGGAAACAAAGGAGTGAAGACAAATAAACAATTCCCTTTCTGAAATGACAGAATGTATTGAGTGCGCTTATAAACATCAAGAGCATGCTATAAAATACGTCGTGAAAGAGAGAGAGGATCTTTTTGTGAATTTGCCTACTGGATTTGGGAAGTCCCTAATATTTCAAGGTATTGCCATTCGTGTTTGGTTCACTATCAGCCGAGCGAAGCCTGGTCAAGTCAATCGCCTTAATTCTATTGGGATTTTACTATAGTGCCGTATCGCTGAACGAATCGCGTCAAATGTTCGGTTCGATCGACTAGTGAAAGCGGTGCTAAACGGAGAGTTTTCCAACGTGTTTGGATAACCAGAGTTGTGGCTAGGTGATGAAAGATAATATGGCGGAAAATGATTCACAGCGACGTTTATAATACAAGAAGGCTGTGAAAGCTGTGGCAGTCGATGTGTCAATTTCAGAACAATGGTACGTAATTGCAACGAATCGTAAACAACACCATGAAGTCTCTGCAAATATTATACTCACTGAAATGTGATTCCAAATTTGTTCTTGAGAGTGCAATATGTTTTATGGCTTATTATGTTGTTGTGATTATATTTAAGACAAAAATGTTGAGAAAAATATCTGTTGTTCTTTGTCCTAATATAAATTAGTAAATTACAGCTTTCATAACTAGCATCAGCTCAAGAAAAGACAAAACAAAAAAATAGTTTATCTGCGAAATTTTTATATTAAACATGTCATTACAGCAGATTAACGACAACAATAAATTGTCGCTGTTATAGTGGCAACAATTATTATATTGTTGACGTTTTAAAGGCAAAATGTCAGATACCTTAAACTGGCATACACAGGAGTTACATTTCTTTGTATTTGTCTTTTGTTTATCATGGCCATATATATGCTTGTGCTTATGCTCTAGTGAAAACCAGGCTTTATGCCACAGTTATCATGATTATTGTCGAACCAGCCACTGCTATACTGGGAAGCCACTCAGGATTTTATTTTCTTGAAGACGCAATAGTCATAAAAAAGGCATAGAGAAGAGTTTAAACCTAATCTACGGTTGTCTTGTTTCTTTCCATTTAAAGACCAAACTCCCAAGTTTCTGAAATCACACGTGGTTTATAAATATACGTGTCAATGTTGCGGAGCATTGTAACACAGAGCCATTCGAAACATCCACTCGAAACATCAGTATCTCGTTCATCGAAAGTCACGGCAGTTTCAAGCTTTTTCATATTGCTATGTTTAAAATATTAGCCCAGGTTTGCCCATAAGTAACTAAATAAAATTTTTGGCGTTAGGGTGTTTTTCTTTTTAAATTTGTGTTTCGTTTTGTCAAACGAAGAGAACGAGCTGGCTATTATCTGTAGAATTAACGTTATATCTTTACACGTGAACAGTGAAAAACTACTATCTATAGATGCGACGTCAAAATTTAGCGCCATTACAAATCTTAATTTCGTATGTCAGTATATTTTTCTCTGGGTAACGTACGCCAGACGATTTTACTTGTTAAAAAAGTCTAGAAGCGAATTTACCTGTCCATAGGAGACGTCGCGGGAAACCATGCATAAAGGTTAAACAAATTATTTTGACAAAATTTTGTTTTGGTTTCAAAAAGTTCTGAAGATGCTGCAAAAGTCTTATAGCACTATGCAATATTTTCGTGCACTTGTGCAAAATAAGTGACTGTTTCCATTCTAGGCATAACTATTCAAATTCAAAATTTGTTAACTCCTCCATTGTTTTTACTCCGAGCGTGTCGTCGTGAATATAAGCCGTTAACTTCCAAATTAAGTCAGAAGTCCAGGACTCGTCGTTTCAACGTGTCATTCTTCAATACCGCTTTAGCAATTCCGTGGCAATTCTCTGATGAGAGCCCTGAACAATTGCTTTTCCGAGGACCGCATGAAAAGTCATTTAACAGTTCTTTACGTATTGTTTTACTCGGATATTCTACAGTAAGATGAACTTTAGTCTGTTTCTTTTGCATTGAGTTTCTGAAGCTGCTCGAACTGGTGAAGGTGAGTTTCAGCTTTCTTGAGCGGCGTCGAGGCCAACATAATTTTCTCCCATGTCGCGGGAAATGTTTTTTGACAACGAAAACAAGTATCGGCCTGCTGTGACAATTTCTGTGGAGTGTAACTCATCGTTATATAATACTATACAATATACTTGTCAAAAATTGCAAATGATTTTGCAAATCTTTATTCGAAACTGTATACAAACGATAAAAACAACTTGTGTCACGTTAAATAGTCGACCGACTGCATAGCATTCTCACACCACACCACACCACACCACACCATACCATACCATACAATACAATACAATAAATCTTTATTTTAACTCGAAAAATGAGGCTTATTAGGTCTCTAGCCATGAGCTAGTAAAATCGAGTAGCTCACTTGTTTGTTTATGTATCAATAAATTAATTGAGATGCGAAATATATATTAAATTAACGCTATTAACCAGTAAAAGTTTCCTCTATATTATCATGAATGATTTGAGAGACAATACAATAAAAGAATCACTAATCAGGGTTCTTGTAGATGTACGTCCTATATTCCTGGCATACCTAAGTTTGAGGAAATGCACTCACGCTAGGGAAACGCGACGAATATTAAGCCTGTGTCATACTGGCATTGAAATTCGTACGAATTTAGTTCATAATTAGCCTCGTCGACTATTTTATGAACACTTAAAGGTGAAGTAATACGAGCAACAACAAAAATGCTGGAACATTGTTGCGTTGCAAGTCGAAAAGCGTTGTTGTATGTATTACTACCCACCTCAAACATGTCGCGCAACAATGATCTTGTTGCAAGTTGAAACAGCATCGTTCTGCCCATCAGAACCACACACTGGCATATAAACGGCAGGACAGAATCTGCCACATTCACAGATGCCTGATGGACAAAGAGCACCTTGGGAACAATCGCTGTTAGATTCGGAAAGTTTTTTGCAGCTTGCCTTTCCATATTTTACAACACATTTATGACCAGTAAGGCATGTCACGGCTGCACAACTACTGTCCGATGCTACAAACATTAAACAAAATAAAAAGTGAGGGATCGTGCCAGTGACAGACTTTGACGTGAGCCTGCAAAGTCTTATTATTATTCACTTAAATCCCAGAACAGATGTTTATTCGTGCGCAATTTCATACATCCTAAATCTATTGAATTGGGTTGAGTTGAGCTGAAGTTAGTTGAGTTGTGTTGAGTTGACTTGGATTTAATTGTATTTTTTATATTAACCATTATGACATAACATATATCATTACAGCTTTGGGAAAAGGCATGTACGAATTTTAGTAATTTAATCATTCTGTTACATACGTTTCTTTGCAACAATATGCATATTCTGGAAACAAATTAACAGTGGATGAAAAATAATTTAGAATTCGATATAACAGATAAAAAGCGAAAGACAAATCAAAAATATTTTTCTTTTCCAGCCTTCCTCACTTCTCTTATTTTGCACAAGTGCACGAAAATATTGCATAGTGCTATAAGACTTTTGCAGCATCTTCAGAACTTTTTGAAACCAAAACAAAATTTTGTCAAAATAATTTGTTTAACCTTTATGCATGGTTTCCCGCGACGTCTCCTATGGACAGGTAAATTCGCTTCTAGACTTTTTTAACAAGTAAAATCGTCTGGCGTTACCCAGAGAAAAATATACTGACATACGAAATTAAGATTTGTAATGGCGCTAAATTTTGACGTCGCATCTATAGATAGTAGTTTTTCACTGTTCACGTGTAAAGATATAACGTTAATTCTACAGATAATAGCCAGCTCGTTCTCTTCGTTTGACAAAACGAAACACAAATTTAAAAAGAAAAACACCCTAACGCCAAAAATTTTATTTAGTTACTTATGGGCAAACCTGGGCTAATATTTTAAACATAGCAATATGAAAAAGCTTGAAACTGCCGTGACTTTCGATGAACGAGATACTGATGTTTCGAGCGGATGTTTCGAATGGCTCTGTGTTACAATGCTCCGCAACATTGACACGTATATTTATAAACCACGTGTGATTTCAGAAACTTGGGAGTTTGGTCTTTAAATGGAAAGAAACAAGACAACCGTAGATTAGGTTTAAGGATAACTCGAAGATTAATTATTTTCCGGTTTCAATCCCCCTATTTACTGTGAAGCGGATTGACAGTCCAATCGGATCGAAAAACGCAAGTGAAGTCAATCCGGGCACATGTTTACATGGAGCCAATCCGTATAACATTATTTTCGGTTTAGGAACACTATTTTCTGTGCTTCCCTCAATGTCTGCCATTTAGCACGACAAACACCAACTTCACTCATGCGTATCAAATAATTTTCAAGTCAAACCGTGTTTGCATGAATCAAATTGGAGACATTCAAGTCGATCCTTGCTTGAAGCTCAAGTCAATCCACCCCACTACGTTTCAATTAGATCGAAAACTTTCAATCTTCTTCATGTAAACACATGCAACAAGGAGAAACATCATGGGAGATTTGATTTAGTTGTGATGTGACTGGTTAATTAAACGTTTAAAATCAGTTGGCGTATCAGTCGCACCCATCGAATTGAATTGATTTGGCATGTGCAGCAGAAGTGTATATAAGAATATATAATATATAATCCACAGTGTTAAAGAGTTCTACGCATGTAGCTTTTTCGATAGAGCGAAGTGAAAAGGTGGTATATTGAAGAAATAACAACGAAATACTCACGTTTTGAACACAGCCTTCACATCATAGTAACACTAGATTTATAAAAGTGGCGTGCTGCGTAGGCAGTGTAGAAACAACAATCGAAATATAGTAAGGTTAGATATACTGCCGAAACAGAGAACGTAGGAGTCTATTAACGTTTCGTCCGATGAAGGGTTACAATTGAACTGATTGGACACGGCAGAAGTGCATTGTTTGTTGTTTGAAACGGGCGGCCTTATACCTATTCCACAGTGCAAGCTAGTATAGAGCTACGTAAATAGTTTTGTTGGATAGAGCAAAGTAAAAATATACAGTGGTAAACTATACAGAAATTAATAGCAACGAAATCCTGACGTTTTAAGCAAACCCCATGTACAGTATCTCAATAAAAGCAGATTTATTACTCTAATGAAATGCTCTGCTTGAAACATTTACGACCTTTTTACTTTTCGCTTAGACCTGCGCTAAACGTCGCACAATAGACGAATTTGATTCAGATTAATTGTTTGAATTTTATTCCATGAAACTGCGACGTATAACTCCATTAAATTCGAGACACGAATTAAATTCGTCTCGGCAATTAAATTCGTATGAGTCAGACGGATAATGCGACGATAATGCGTGTTCGTGTTACACGACGAGTTATCGTCGCGTCGAATTAAATTATTCTGTTCTGTCTGTGATAATTCGGCACCACGCGTATTCGACTGAAATTCGACGTTTAAAACTCGACGTCGCATTAGCTACCGACGAAGTTAATTCGAATTTAGCCGTCGGCGTCAGAATTAAATTCTTCTATTGTGCGACGTTTAGCACAGGCCTTATATGACATATAGTTATACGCAACTCCTCACCTTGTACAACAAAACTCTCTACCAATGCCTAAAAATTAAGAGACATGAATTAATTAAATGATAATAATAATAAACCCACACTTCAGTATCGATGAATTTACTGTAAGTGTAAACTGTGAAAATTTTAAAGAATATACTTTTACTTACAGCAGTGATCGTCACCAGCAAAATAAACTTCATTCTAGCTTCTTTCGTTGCGGCGAGTCGTTGGCTACTGGCTAGCTAGACTGTGCATGTAAATTGTGTTCAAGCACGAGTCTTTTTATGGACGCGATAGCTATTAGCCCCGTAACATCCCCTGGTTTATTTTTGGGCGGTGTGTATTTCCCCCTATTATGTGGTGCAAGAAGTTGCTTAAAGCACCTCAATACTTGTGCGTCAGAGGAAGTAACCTTAAGAGCAAAGAGGAAATTATCGTGGCATTTTCATCTCAAACAAAGTGCGGGGAAAGTGAATATATGCATTTAATTTGATACAAATCATGCCAATATTTATCCAATATTTTGAATAGAGCAAAGTGAAACTGCCGAGATTTTTAGTAGCAACAAAACACCGAGTAAACATAAGCACGTTTAGAAAGAAATTTATTGGCAGGATGAAAACCGGCACTCAGCTATGGCAGTCTGAGATTGTCACGGTGCTCAGCCTTCCTGGTGTAGACGTTCGTATTTCCGCTGCTGCGGAAACACGTTTGCAAGCAGGCTACACTTGTGCTGACTGCTGCACGAGGTTGTATACTGATTTGTATGATGGACTAGTATTTCACGTCATGAACAGTCAAAAATGTTGCCTTGAAATGGTTGATTGATAAAAACCCTCAGTACTAAACTCAAAACTAGCTTTGTGGTCTTTCCTAATAGTTTTGAATTTGTCACAACATATTAATTATACCAAACATTGAAATCAAAGTAGTGTCTATGTAGGCAGTGTTGAAACACAAATCGAAATTAGGGAGGAATATAAAACATGGAACATAAAGTTTAACGGTTCGAGCAAAGGCCCTTCGTTTCTCTTTTACGAAGGGCCTTCGCTCGAAACGTTAGACTTCTTCGTTCCATGTTTCGGCAGTATAGATTAGCTTATTATATAACTTTTTTGCAATTAATGCGATAAACCAAAACGTGAGTTGTATTACCGTTTGTCATTACAAACGATCCACTATCCTCATTGTATATATCAATTAAACCAAATTAGGATAAACTTTCTCTAAACTTTCGATATATTTAATCAAGTGCAACAATCGATGGAAGACATATTTATTTAGTATACATCCGAACTGATGTCGACATGCATTCTGATGGACGAGCGGATCCATGTAATATTTTGCATTTGAAATACATTAATCGAAAGTATTGGCGAAAGCAACAGAAACAAACATTTGGATTTTATCCTAGAAGTTTTTATATATCGGCCATTTCAATGAAAATGGTTTGATTACTCTGGTCAAAATTTGATTACACAAATGGATATACAATTTTAGCTCGTACGGTGACAACCTTAGACTGTAAGCGTCTTAGATTGCAACCGTACTATGATTGTACATCGATTTGTGTGATCGATTTTATATGGACAAAACAATCAAACTTTTAGTTTTAATTAAAAGAGCTAATCTATGAAAACTGTTAAGATAAAATTTACAGTAATACTTGCATTAAACAATTATATTTTTCAATGCAAAATATGATATGGCCGCAGTGCTCGTGATTCAGAATGCATGACGATCTTTTCAATTAAAATTAAAATTAAAATTAAGATGTCTACTGATGACTCTCTCAGGGAAGAAATAAGGAAAAGAAGGCTCTGCTCGCAGGGTATTGATGACTATTGATTTAATTAAATACATAATTCTAAAATTTAGAAGAAGATTAGCAATGATTTTGATTGATATATAGAGCGAGATCTCACGATATTTTTTTTTCAATTTGGCGACGATTGCATTCGTTGATCACAATTAGACACAGCATTTCTTAAAAAGTCTATGTGCCATGGTAATATGTTTTGAAAAGCTAAGTCCACAAAGTTTCGAACGGCGTTCGCCCCCGCTTTTGCCACTACAAGTCTTAACTCGCTGAAGGTGGACAACATAAGAGACGAACTGTCCAAAAAACGTCAATTTTATTAATTTGCGAAACTATAAGTTAAAATACGGCAACATTTCCCAAGCTTAAATAACAATTCTCACACAACTGCAATAACGGTGAACCTAGCTGGCGTCGGGTTGGGCAACTTGTGGTTGCTTTTGCAATTATTAGCGACTAATAATTGCCTTTAGATACAAAATTTGATATGATCGGCTCGTGAATTCGCATAACAAATCAGTAGGCTCATTTGGCGTTGCGAATGTGTATGACGACAGTTCATAATTTGAGTATGTGAATTCATTCCGGCTTCGCCAAACTAAGGGATAAAGAAAATCATCTAGCATTGCCCAGAAAAAAAGTCCAATTCGGACAGAAAGAGTAATAGACAAGAGTTTATAACTCATTCCTGTCCGAGGGCTTTACCAGCGAAAGATGAATATTAAATCATCTGGCGCTGACAGAATGAAATGCTAAATAGTAAAGACCAATTCGGACAGCAGTGAATTATTTTCTCTTTTTTGGGGGGATATTAGCTAAAATTTGGAGTAAAATCGGACAGCTTGGTAATTGTTTTGTCAGATCTTCTTATGAACTATTGGACTGTGCTTTATTTGTTTAAATCCATATGGCATTGCAAGCCGAAGAAACTCTATGACATCGCTATATAGTGTATGGAGTGTCAAGATTTTTATTATTTTGAAAAGCTGCTGAATGAAACATAACTCGTTTACAGAGGCGTAGGAACCGGGGGGAACCGGGCATGTGCCCCCCAACTTTGTCATGAGGTGCCTTTTTTTGCAACGGGAAAGTGTTCTTTTTATGATAAAACATGTGTTTCAAGTGTCCTTTTGATGTCCTACCCCCTGAACAATGAGCCCTTTTGAAGCTATGCCCCTCCAAGATCAACTTGCTTCCTACGCCACGTACGTACTGCTCTTCTATATTGTTAATTGTTTTTTTTGATAAAATACCACCAAGATCAATAACCTAGTTATCCCTGAGTATCTTTTTTATGGTAAACATACATGGTCATATATTTGAACAATAGTTTTTGATTCAGCTAGCGATTGCTGAAGTCGAGAATTATCCATGTATCATGCACTGGCATTTGTGAATAATTGAACTTAACCCTACAATAAGTAAATACATGTAAGCTATAGCGGTGTTAATTCCGCCGTCTTCCCATAGATTAACTAAATTAAACAAGACGCCTGGGTCATACTTCACCAGTATATGAATAGTGGTTTAGTATTTAAATTCGTTGCGTATACTTCACCATTAAAGCTCGGATATGATTAATCAATGAAAGGAAATACATGAGGTATGAAGAGGGGGATGCTAAGCCATCTAAACTTCCTTTTCCAGCAATTAAGAATGTTACACCAGTATCTACTGAGTGTCCTCTTTCCGAAATCAGCTCAGCATTCAGATTCGTCAAACTTCATCGAGATTAGGGTATACCTAAGAAAACAGTAGGCACCTTAAGATGCTAGGACAGTTAACACAGCGGTTAAAAAGGTTAACAGCATGGATGAGTGAATAGTTGTCTCTATCATCTCATAAGCAAATACATACATACATACATACATACATACATACATACATACATACATACATACATACATACATACATACATACATACATACATACATACATACACACATACATACATACATACATACATACATACATACATACATACATACATACATACATTAATTACTTCTTCCCACAAGGGGCTTTTAAAGAGCAATTTACACATTGAAATTTTAACATGGTCGAGTCGAAGGCATAATAATGGCGCTCCAGGCAGCCGCCATACGACACATATCGGACCACAGATTACAGCTAAGACGTAGGTGTTGGTTTTGCGTTGGTTAAGTGTTTTAGTCAGTAGAAACTCATGACTTGTGTAACTTAGTTCTTCCAAATTTAAAAAAACGAAGCATAAGCATTGTTTCTGAGTGAAAATCAAGGCAAAACAAATCTTTCACTCTTCGTCGCCTCTATATTGTTTAAACTGCATGGCCGCGCGAGTACTGATACATAATTTTCTACTCGTTATCTGTCGACAAATGCATATTACAATCATATTGCAGCAATTGCAATAGTATACCAATCTAGACGTGAGGACACCACTCATAAAAACCCGAACAATTACCTGTGATAACTGCTTGTGGCATAGTATAAGTATAGCGCGCCCATGTAGAGAGCATGTGGTGGTATAGAGCCAGAGTGCTAAAACTGCCACAAGAGTAGTGAGCGTTGCATTAGCGCTAACGAACACCTGCACGGCTCTCACAGAGTGTTCTACAACGCAGTAGAGGAGCGTAAAGATAGTTCAATCTACAGACACGTGTTTCGCTGCACTACGGCAGCTCATCAGTTTAGCTTAAAACTATCTAGATGTGAGAACACCACTCATATATATATATATATATATATATATATATATATATATATATATATATACTATATATACTTTAACTTCTTGTAAAATTGTACTGACGGCCTCAAAGGCTACGCTAAATAAATTTATTTGGCTACGCTAAATAAATTTATAAATTAATTTATAAATACTAATGTAATTTTGTTAAGAATATCAAAGCCCAGACATTTACTTTGAAAAAGCCCATAACATTGAAGAAATGGAAAATGAAAATATTTTTTGAACTAACGGTTCGTCGCTACATGCAACATCTTCAGAATGATTAAATTCTTACAAATAAAAAGACTTTATGTACATAAGGTTGCTAGGACAACAAATATAGAACAGACACAGTGCTACACAGTGGTGCCTTGTGGCGTTCAAAATATCGCCTTAAAAAGGTCGCGTCAAAAATTTCGCTTGCTATTGATTCCTATATAGCATATAAAGCTGTTTCTGCGCGCGCATCTAACCTTCAGGGCACCCCTATTACAAAATAACTGTTAAAATTTGAAATTACAAAAGATCAGTTAAGAATTAAAAAAATTGAAAATTAAATTTACAAACGATAAACATAGGAACAAAAAGTTTACCTCCCACGCACTTTAATTTCCTTATCTTAATCCACGCACACTCTATTTTTGTTCCCGTCTGCTCCCGTCGAAAAAACGGTTTGCTTAATGTTTTTTTCCCGTTTTTTTTATGACGGCGCAGAAAATTTCTGGGGCCTGTTTTCCGTGGCAATTAAGCCAAGTCCCCGTTACATGTAAGCTGCGCTTAAGATCCCTGACGCGCCGTTCCTCTCAACGTATTAAACGGAGCTGTGCATGTTGCTTTCTAGCATGTCAACATATATGACCTTAAACATTTTTCAAATACCTTATTAAAATGGAGGAAATTGCATTCGAGGTGTAATTGCATTAAAACTTTTTTACGAGAAAATATAATATTAATATTTGGTACAAATAAGTTATAGAAGTAGGGGGCTAGGCCGTTTTATATATAAAACGCATGTTTTTTAACATTTCGATTACATGGCAAGCGGCCCGGCTAGGCCGATTAGCCGGGATCAAAATGTCCATGTAACAATTTTCGTCTTGGCTAAGCGGGCTGAAAAAGTGTTGAACTCGCTTCGATACGCGTTCGTTTATTTAAATAGAATATCAAAACGTTCTTCGTGCATTTGTTTCGTGATCATATATTACGAAGACTTAATAAATTAACTAGAAATACATGAACGCAACAACCCTCGCCCGCTTTTGCATAACTTTTGTAACAACCCCCTTCTTCAAATAAGCATCCGATTAGTTTTTCTGAAAATATTATAACCCCTCCCTGTCTCATGTAGCCTGCGAACCCAGACTCATTTTTCGGCCCTCGTTGCCTCCCTCGAAAACTACGGTCTGCCAACCCGAGCCGAGATTTGATTTCCGTGACGTAATACCTTTTTTATCCAATCACAATTTACCTCTTAAAAACAGGGAACTAACGCGCGGGATTTGTGCGGGATAAACACGCAAACGCGTGAAAACAAAGGAGTGAAGACAAATAAACAATTCCCAATTCCTTTCTGAAATGACAGAATGTATCAAGTGCACTTATAAACATTAAGAGCATGCTATAAAATACGTCGGCAAAGAGGATCTTTTCGTGAATTTGCCTACTGGATTTGGGAAGTCCCTAATATTTCAAGGTATTGCCATTCGTGTTTGGTTCACTATCAGCCGAGCGAAGCCTTGTCAAGTCAATCGCCTTAATTCTATTGGGATTTTACTATAGTGCCGTATCGCTGAACGAATCGCGTCAAATGTTCGGTTCGATCGACTAGTGAAAGCGGTGCTAAACGGAGAGTTTTCCAACGTGTTTGGATAACCAGAGTTGTGGCTAGGTGATGAAAGATAATATGGCGGAAAATGATTCACTGCGAGGTTTATACTACAAGAAGGCTGTGAAAGCTGTGGCAGTCGATGTGTCAATTTCAGAACAATGGTACGTAATTGCAACGAATCGTAAACAACACCATGAAGTCTCTGCAAATATTATACTCACTGAAATGTGATTCCAAATTTGTTCTTGAGAGTGCAATATGTTTTATGACTTATTATGTTGTTGTGATTATATTTAAGACAAAAATGTTGAGAAAAATATCTGTTGTTCTTTGTCCTAATATAAATTAGTAAATTACAGCTTTCATAACTAGCATCAGCTCAAGAAAAGACAAAACAAAAAAATAGTTTATCTGTGAAATTTTTATATTAAACAAGTCATTACAGCAGATTAACGACAACAATAAATTGTCGCTGTTATAGTGGCAACAATTATTATATTGTTGACGTTTCCAGGCAAAATGTCAGATACCTTACTGGCATACACAGGAGTTACATTTATTTGTATTTGTCTTTTGTTTATCATGGCCATATATATGCTTGTGCTTATGCTCTAGTGAAAAAAAAGGCTTTATACCACAGTTATCATGATTATTGTCGAACCAGCCACTGCTATACTGGGAAGCCACTCAGGATTTTATTTTCTTGAAGACGCAATAGTCATAAAAAAGGCATAGAGAAGAGGGGCTCTCTGTTTCCATTCGAAGCATAACTTTTCAAATTCAAAACTTGTTAACTCCTCCATTGTTTTTACTCGGAGCGTGTCGTCGTGAATATAAGCCGTTAACTTCCAAAGTCAGAAGTCCAGGACTCATCGTTTCAACGTGTCATTCTTCAACACCGCTTTAGCAATTCCGTGGCAATTCTCTGATGAGAGCCGTGAACAATTGCTTTTCCGAGGACCGCATGAAAAGTCATTTACCAGTTCTTTACGTATTATTTTACTCGGATATTCTACAGTAAGATGAACTTTAGTCTGTTTGTTTTGCATTGAGTTTCTGAAGCTGCTCGAACTGGTGAAGGTGAGTTTCAGCTTTCTTGAGCGGCGTCGAGGTCAACATAATTTTCTCCCGTGTCGCGGGAAACGTTTTTTGACAACGAAAACAAGTATCGGCCTGCTGTGACAATTTCTGTGGAGTGTCGTTCATATATAATACTATACAATACACTTGTCAAAAATTGCAAATGATTTCGCAAATCTTTATTCGAAAGTATATACAAACGATAAAAACAACTTGTGTCACGTTAAATAGTCGTCCGACTGCATAGCATTCTCACACCACACCACACCACACCACACCACACCATACCATACCTTACCATACCATACCGT